>JAPTYR010000008.1:4279519-4294162 GCA_029814505.1 Siphamia roseigaster | reverse complement strand
ATGATGAAAGGCCAATACGTTAAGAAAGTGAGACGAATTCACGCGAATTCGTCTCCGTGGGGACGGGGCCTAAGTTAACTACACTTAGCAAGATGCTTGAACAAAACAAAAGGGGCACTTCTACTCTAGAAGGACACTCCAATCAAATTAACAACTAAATACAGTTTAAACAACAGAGCAAAAAGGGCAAACAAAAAGCATTAGCTTACCCTGGGTAACAGTGGGCAAAAAAGGAACAAAAATATATTGAATTAATAACAGCTGGTTTCACAAAGACCACAAAAAAAGGTGCTATTAACTGGAATTCAGGTACCGAAAGAAGTCAGTGCTACTAAATTAACACAAGGCAAACACTTCCAATGCGAAAGTTAACCATAAAACGAGGAAGCAGAATTCACAACGGAATAAAAAGCAACACAACATATGAAAGACATCCTAGACAAACTGAGCCGAACACACACCGGAGCCACCCAGAGCAGTTATGTACGATCAGGTGGACAGGGCTCAGGCAATTAACAGCATCACCTAATTGGAGGGCACCACATCTGCATGTAGATGAAGGAAGTCTGGAAGAGCATTCCTGGTATTTCACTGTACAAACACACATTATTCACACACACAAAGAGGGGGAGATGAAGCAGTATAGACCATGTAACCACTGTAAGACTGCATCTTTGATGGTATGGGGCTGCATTAGTGTCTGAGGAATGAGCAGCTTGTACACCTGAAAATACCATCAGTGCCTGTAGGTTTTAGGGAACCCACACAACATTGATTTCAGCGAGACAGAACGAATTTAAACAATGAATTTATTACAAAAGCATGGATTCATAGAAGAAGAGTGCAGGTGCTGAACTGGTCTGCCTGAAGTCCAAACCTTTTCTGTTCTATCCACTTTAAAAACTACCACTCAGAACTGCCTAGAAAGTAAAGGTTAGACGTTTTTATCATGCAGACAGTGTGTTGGTAAATTTGGAGAATCATTGACTAATATACAAGATGTAAGATTTATGTAATAGAAGATGAGTCAGAGATGGACTGGGTTGGAGTTTGTTCCTTGGCTCAAACTCAAACAGGAAGTACTTGTAAGTTTTTACAATACAAATGGACAATATCCAATATCACTGGCGTGCACAGATAGACACGAGGTGGTGCTAAAGCAATTTCCCCTTTGCCCTTTATCACTGAAGGTGCCCTTTTGAAATTTCGTTTTTGTTTTTATTATTATTAACAGTATACTGGGGCCAATGTTGACATGATCTTATAGAAAAGCTGTGCGATTAAAAACGACTGTAAACAATACACCGAAATGTGGCATCTCCTCACACACACACTCACCTCTCTTCCTTTATCATGTGAACATGCTCAGTGCAGACAGATGCTGCTGCTGTTGAGCAGTGGAAGCCACAGTCTGGGCCGTCCCTGCCTCAGCAGCCTGGTAACATACAGATGAAATGAAATCATATCATTTGCCCTCTAAGCGCAACCTGGAATCATTTTGTTGTGCAGTAGCGTGTCTCATACAACACCAACCAACTGAGCAGTCTGTTTTCGGCTCAACATCGGTACTCGAAGTGAAAGTGAAACCTCGTGCTTATTCTGGGGGGTGGGGCTGATATATTATTCATATTTTCATATTCATTTCTTTATTTCATTCAGTTATAAAATAAAAATAAAACAATATAAAACAAATACAAACATTCTCCGATACAGAATGAAAGGGAGCAGAAAGAAGACAAGTCTGATCTGCCTGGTCAGAGTCTGTGGTCTCCGAGTCCTTTTCGAGTTTTGTAATGCATTGACTTTTCTCACCAGCAGTCTTATCTAATGAACATATTTGGTTATTTCTGCTGTCCTGCAACAGGCAGTCCACCTGCATGGATAATGCAGAAAATGTGATCCAGATTTTTTTATTTTCTCAAATCTCACACTGTTATATTAAGGTAGCCAGTGGTTCTACAATGCTGCTAGTGATAGAAAGTTTGACTCTTTTCGCTCAGCTCCCAAAGAAGAGTTGGCTCTTTCCATTCCTGAACGGCTCTTAATTTAAGATTTTTTTGTAGGCCTTTATTTAACCATAACTTTGCAAACATAATGGTTTGTGTGTTGAAAACCCTTTCATATGCAATGTTTTTATGAAAAGCTTTATGATTTAGTATTTTAACCAAACATTCATTCTATTGCTCAAATTAACAACAAAACTAGGGCTGCCTAAACTAGGCAGTGTTTCTTGGTCGACCAATGGTCGCCATTTACTTCGACTAATCACTCCCCCCCTCCTTTTTTTCTTTTCCTGAAAGGTGTTTTCCTGCGGGGTTTTTTTTTCCTCCGACCAATCGACCAATGGAATTTTAGTCAGCCAACGATTATTTGATTATTTGGCATCAGCCCTAAACAAAACTGCAAACGAATCCATAGAACAGAACTAGAACCAAACTCAAATGGTTTCATAACAGCCTTATAACGGTCTAATTTTGTGCATTTATTCTGTTATAAAACGGTTCTTCCTTTCGTTTAACATTTTAATCAAATCTTTTTATTGCACAAAAGAGCACTGAGGTAAAAAAGGAAAAAACTGGGAGTACGCTCTTGCTCAATGTGAGTCGGCTCTTCTGATTCACTAAAGCATTGGTTGTCGGAGCAGTATCTTTTGAGCAGGACACATCACTACATGCTGAACAAGGTGCCCTTTTTTCCCCATTGAACACCTGCCGCCCAAAATGTCTGTGCACACCACTGAACAGAACATAATCACACTGAACACATTCAGTACATACCATTCTGATCAGTTTGTATACTTTACTTTTTATGCAAAACTACATTCATTTCTTATCAAATACTGCACCTTTGCAAGTACTATTTTTTTTTGTTATTCTTAACTTACATTGAAACTATAGGATGTATAGTTGGGGTAAAAACAACAATCTTTTTTATAAATACTGAAACTGTAACTGAAAATAGTATGAAAGTAGACAATTTCACACAAAGACCGACTTTTCTTTATTTAGCTTTAAATAAGTTGTGTATTACGGAAATGGATAAAAATGTCATTTGCCTTACCAGTGGACATATTAACTAAATAATTACCAAAGTAACTACATAAAATAACACACCCACACTTGAAAACCCTCAGCCTCCAGTCCACGCCAAAGCTTTTGCACATATGGACGGACAGCTAGACGACAAACTCACAACAATCCCCTGCAGCGAGAGCCGAGGGTAAAAAAAACCCTATTCAGTTAAGACTATTTGTATGTGTCCTGTGACCAAGAACAACCACATTTATTGATTCAGTATTCGTTTCACTGCAGTCCCACCTCATGTTAACACAACATGCTGCACATATGACTCAGAAAAAACAAAGGCACCAATTCTCTTCATGTGTCAAAACACTGATACTGTGAACACACACATTATTTCCATGCAAAGCTGCACCATCATAGTTCTAAAGTAGCTGCATCTAAAAGGTCCAAACCACGTTCATGCATGCAGACTCACCAAACCTAAATAAAGTCAAAGGCCAAAGTCTGCTCCACAAATACACACATACAGTTACAGATTATGGTGTCTCCAAAGCAAATACGCTGCTGCTGAGGCATATTTCCACAGTGAGGTACAGTGAGTCAAGTGTAGCTAAACGGTCAAGGTTGACTGAGGTTCAATTCCACACAACAGGCACTGTTAGTGGAACAAGAGGAGGCAGCCCTCTGGTGCTTGCCTACCATCCACTGGTGGATCTGACCCCATTTTCTGCTGCTACTGCTGCCGGATGAGTGGTAAGAAAGCTGGAAGGAGGGACAAGGTGCCAGGAAAAACATACAATCATACTCCATTCAAAACTGCTGAAATGTAAAAACTGGGTGACATTTACTTCAGGAATAGAAATTCTGGTTTTATCTGTGGACATGCAGCACTTTCCACTTTATTTTGGCCAGAGGTCTAAAATATGATGCATTTCCTTTAAAGTTCAAAAACTAAGGCTATGTTCAGACGGCAGGTCTTAATGCACAATTCAGATTTTTTGATGAAATCCATTTTCAAAGATTTCAAGATTCATAGTGGTTTATTTGTCACATGGACAGTTATACATACAATTGTACAGTGAAATGTGTAACTTATTCTACACCTGCATCCTTTAAGAATAAAGAAGAATAAGGTAAATATTTATAAAACAGAATAAAAATAGAATAGAATAAAAAAGGCAAATCTTAAGAGTTCAAATAAAATAAAAAGAACAGGAGCATACTTGCATATTTGTGCGTGTGCTCACTCATATTACACATTACATGCGACTTCTACAGTTTTGAGTATGAACTGAATGTGACCCTGAAGAGACCTGCAAGAGAGGTCCTGAATTAATACGCGACCACACACTATGTTTATGGAAGGAAATAGATTATTCCTGCCGCTTCTCCTTCTGGGCTGCAGAATCGGCTAAATTCAACCTTGCCATTCAGGATGAAGTCACGTTGGAAAATATTAGATACAAATTGGATTTAGGACCACATACAAAAGTGGCCTGAGTTGGATTTGAAATCAATCAGATTTGTGTTGTTCAAACTGTCTTTAACAGATCGGATACAGGTCACATATAGGGAGAGAATAAAAAAAAAGGGGGGGGTGTTTGGGTCACATTTACCTGCAGTCTGAACATACCATAAGATCCTCTGTACCCTTCTACTGGACACTGGGAGAGTTCAAGTCAAAATGTGCAAAGGTCAAATTAAGTATGAATATAAGAATCCAAAGATGGTAGAAAATGAAGTCCATGTGCATGAGTCGCAGTAGATCCGAGTCCAGATCAACAATGACCCTGGTGCATCTCTGCCAGCCTTTCCCAGTTTCTATGACGTACTGTACCTCTTTTTGCTGCCGTTCCAGTTCCCTCATTCGAATATCCCTGGCCTCCGCTCGAGCTGCCCTCTTCGCAGCGAGCCTCGCCTCCGCCTGTCAGACACAACATGAACACACTTGTTAACCACGAAAACAAAGTTGTGAAGGTGCGTTTCGGGGCATACACACCCAACTAACACAAAAGGAAACAAAAACAAGACAGGACAGCTTGGATACACAGCGAAAAATGACAGAATTCGCATCAGCACATTGGAGGAGGGTTGGATGTTTGTGTAAACCGAGGTTCAAACAATGATGTGAAGTTTGATTTAAAAGAGAAACAAAAAGAAACAAGAATTTGGATGTTGTTGCAGTTGGGGAAAACAAATAATTGCCCTAAAAATATCTTAGTAAATATAGTATGGATATGCTTAGACTAGGAAGAATATTACTGTAATTACTTATTTAAGGAGAAGGGGTGGGAGCTTATAAGTTATACTTCTTCTCAAATATGTATTATATGTGTCATGTCTTGTGTTTAAGGGTTATGTCATTTATTTTCTTCTGTTCTGACATTCATATTCACAATAAATGTATCAATATTTGAGCTTAGCAATTCATTTCTGTTCTTATTCTTCTTTCTGAACTCACTTTATCCTCACTAGGGTCATGGGGGTCACTGGAGCTCATCCCAGGGCCTTACGGGTGAAGGCGAGGTTCACCCAGGACATGTTGACTGTTCAACACAGGCATATACACCACCGACAAATACAGACAACCAAACAATCACTCTCACATTCACAGCTATGGATAATTGAAATTAACTGATAACTGATTAACCTATCAGTGCATGTCTGTGGATGGTGGGAGGAGCCAATTGACCCGTAGAAAACCCACACAGACACGGGGAGAACATACAAACTGAGTAAAATGGTCAAAAGGTCCCATCCCCATTAACTGGTGTTGGAATTGAACCAAGGACCTTGCACCATGACCATGCACCGCCATGTTGTCCCCTGTTCTGATTCTGTCTAATTTAAATAACTAATACTGTGGAGGTCCAACAATACTTTAATAATAAACAAACCGTGGTAAATATTGAAACATATGTGTATAAATAATAGCATTTCCATTGTCCTTCAAAGCTTTGTCAAAAAACTTTTTAAGTTGGCATAAAACCAGAGTGTGCCCACATCTGTGCTGCGTTGTTTGGCTTTGCATTTAAATCCATGTTGGTGTCGTATGCTTATGGAAACGCGGCCAGTTGAATATTAGAAGTTAAGCCCCTTCAGATAAACAGTTGGTGACACTAATTCTCCACTCAGCTGCTATCAAGTGGGGGGGGTGTATGTGTGTGTGCAACAATACAACCTCATTAGAAAGTGTCAGTTTAACGGTGGATAATGATGTAGGAATGCAGATCTGTTTCTGTGAGTTCCATCCAGCTGGATTTAAACACATCAACACAAACGTCCCTAAGGATTATGCAAAATGATCACAGTCGGCTCAAGTTATTATGTAGTAATTACGGCAGGGCTGTGATGAAGAAGATAATGCATCATGTAAGTAAATCAATGCTTTTACTATTTAATGAGAGTACCACTTACTGGAGGTGGAAAAAACCTGACAAGGAAGTGGCTACAACCAGATGCACCACAACACAAAGATTGGTTAAAAGCAATTCATGAAATCTATGTAATGGAGAGACTGTCCTTTTCATTTTAAGTAAAACGATACATTTATGGAAACGTGGTCACAATAGACTGTCTACATCACCCCATTGAGGCCAGATTTAACTTAACTGGAAATGACAAGTTACATTTGGACTGTCTGAATGCACCGAAGTTGGAATAAGAATAATGAAAATAAGGTGAAAAATGGCATAGTTTTGTTCTAAGGTAGGTTTAACAAATTATAATCAAAAAAGGGAAGACTAACTTTAAGAACAGTTGTTTTTCCTTTTGTTCTTTTCTAAACAGAGGACTTAAATGGAACATGTGCAGAGCTGGGAATAATAGCGTTAAGAGTATAACGGCGTTACTAACGAAGCCCATTATGGGTAACGGAGTAATGTAACTAATTACACTGTCCATGATTGTAACGCCGTTATCGTTAGTGAGGAAGTAACGTGTCGCGTTATAATTCTGTTGAATGTGGCGCAGCGGTGCACCAGACAGACCATCCCAAACAGGGGCATGTCTGTAGGGAAGTGGTTAGAATGATCTGGAAACTCAAAAGCTTCTTTACGTTCTGACTTTCCAGCTGTGTTGACGAGCACACCACACATGTTTACGTTTATCTTTTGGGTCTAAAAATATGGAAAAGTGACAAGTACTAAAATAAACCCAGTTTCACAGAAGAACCCATGTACAAATGTGCTTATTTGTCTGTTGTAAAGTGTATTTCCAAATGAAAAAAAAAAAATGTAATTGTTAAAAAACAAACACATTTTACAGGCTGTAGCCCAGGCCATACTGGTGGTGCCCCATCTGACCAGTTCCCTGTGTGGGCTTGGTCGTCCACAGTGAGTGTTTGGGATGCCTCATCAGCAACATGTGTTAGCCATCAATTTCAGGGGGGTTAAATTGAGGACCTCTTGGGAGAAATTCCAATAGTGCACAAACAAACAGAAGAGGAAAACTACCCACAGCACTAACCGGAGAACAAAGTGAGTCACTCTACTGGGTTTCAGCTGGGTCGGTAAACACGGAGGCGGTTTCACAATTCAACCAGCCCAGGAGTAATCAACTTGACATGACACCCAGCTCTGAAAGTGAGAGGAGCGGTTACACCAATTTGCTTCCAACTGAGTCAGAATATGAACGGGAGCTAATTTTACAAAGCACCTCTAGCAGAGAGGGCTATTTAAAGGACGGGCCCACACGGTCCAGATTATTCATACAGGTGACGCTGTGGACCGTCCTTCCATTACGTCCACACCGTCAACTAGATAATGTAAAAACTTTGAAACTAAACATCCCACCAGCAAAGAATGGTACACTTGTTTGTGGAGCCGGGCCTTTATCTGCAGCTAAATGACAGTCCATAAATACTGTGTACAGTATCTCACAGCAGCATTCCACATATTTCTTATCTGCAGTGGGAGAAAACAAGGCCTGTGGGTATTACACTTTGGAAGTGAGCAACTCTGTGTCAATTAGGCGAAACAACCCATGACCCAGAGTTGGGTTGTATTTAGCTGCATATGAACCGAAAACAAAATATATTAAGTAGTGAGTTCACTGGACGAGGAAGTAACCTGCACTTACTTGGCAAGAGCTACAGTATAATCATGTTGTTTTACGCTGATAAGATATCTTATCGAACTGAAACAATGACTAAAAACCATGACCCCCATGATGTCATCCATGCACAGTTGGAATGGTGAGTGAAATTCAAGAATCATCTTCATGTAAAAAAAGAAAAAAATAATAATAAAATAAAATCAAAAACCCCAAAAAACTACTTTAATACATCCAAGACAGAAATAGTATTTTATACAGTGATAAAGTCAAAGGATATTGCATATTTAGCTTTTACAAGCTGTGTGAGGTGGCTGGAAAATGTCCCATTTTAGTCAATAATTAGCAGTTCATAAAGAGCTACATTTAATAAAGATCAGGATAACGGTTGAATTCAGATGTTTAAGCTTCACAATAATTCAACTGCATAACTGAATTAAACCACTTTATCAAGGCACACACGTAAATAATGCACAAAGTTGAGAAAATAGTTAAGTGGCTCATAAATAAACAGTAAAGCATGTACCACAGTCAGCTGGTTCAGCCATAACTCACCAGGTCTTGATATTGTGGTGTGAAAATTACATCCATGTCATAGCTATGTTGCACTGAAATCCACCGCTTTTCTACAGCATAGTGATGGTCCAACCAAACAACACACCTGTTAAATGACTGACTGACTGAATGACTTAACACCCTCCTTTATAGAAGGATATGATTATTGGTTTATGAGTCAGAGACAGAACAGCCTCTGGGTTTGCACATGCCGCTGAACTTTGCATACATTTATTATGTATTTTCATAGCACTTTGCATTAATGCATATTAAGTGAAACAATCACTGGTATGGAATAGTACTGTCAACATGTCCACGCCTGAACTGGACATCTTTTTGTGTCAGTAACATTTGTTCTAAAACTACTGCATGTCCCACATAGTCCTCTGTAATGCTCTCCTGGAGATTCTGTGTGATTTTAGTCTAATCAATACTTAGATCATGACCCTGTGTCGTACAACGTGAAAAAGGAAATAAAGTTGCGAGTGCATGAAGTGAGGCCAAATGAGAAGGGAAGAGGTGGTTGGCTCTGTGCTCTGCACCTGTTGAGCTGCCTGACAGTGTGACCTGCTCTGCACAGCAGCACAGCTGAGCTCTCTGCCTCTGTCCTATCTATAGCCTGGACCATCCGGCCCAAACTCTCCCACTGCCACATCATTGAGCTCGGACGGTAACCTGAGCAGCTGAAGTGCACCATCGCACACACCTCCGGCACTCTGGGCAGAACGGATCCACCACTCCACCATGGGATCACCTGGACTAACAACTGACAACTAGGCTAGTCAGTAGTGGTACTGACCAGTTCTTCTCAGTTAATCAAACAAAACAAAACAAAACAAACTCTCATCCAAGACACTTCTCCAGTTCTAACAAGACTTTTGAATGAGAGAGGAAATGTTTTCAAAAGAGCTAAACCAGTCCAGATGAAGAAGGATGACCTGGACAAATGAGAACCTACAGAGACATACCAGTTAAAATAATCCATATTTTAAAAAAACATGAAACATAAAACTAGTGTTCAGTCTTAAATACGCAGACTAAATTATAAAGAAAACAATGACTAGTTGATCGACAACATTTTTTCCCCCCAATAAAATTATTTCAGTCCCACTTTCTTAAAAACATTATTTTAGTTTGTTTTTACACCAAGATCTTCATAGTAGGATCAGATAATCCAGAACAATGTATAATATATGGTTTTATTTATTAACAGTTCCAAAACACTGTATGCTGCAGTCCCATTTGACCGCAGACATAAGAATATTCAGCTTGTTGTTGTTTTCCAAACTCAACAGTTGGTAAAAAAAAATCTCAATCAGTGCATTACTGATATGAATCCAAAATGGGCATATAGTGTTTACACACTGAAGATCACATCAGACACAAACTATAGTCTAAATTGGTCCATAATATGCAAAAGACAAACCCAAGATCACATCTGAAGAGTGCTTTCTTTACTTCTTGCATCGTAAGCGGTATTTTAAGGAGACAAAACATAAAAACTAAGCTTTAGGCATGAAATAAACTCCAGCTGAATAGTTAAATTAAAAATTTAATTTTGGCCAATCCTTCTGAAACAGCCTATAAGACAGCTCACAACAACATCACATGACACTTCTAATGAAGGCTACAGGAAATAGCTGAAACTAGTCAAGCAGGTAAACAAACACTGCACCTGTCTGTTTAAATATAACTTAACTATTCAGTTATTTTTGGAAGACAGTAAGAACCTTTACAAGACTTAAACTCCAACTGTTAAAAAGTCTGCATTATTAGGGAATGAAGTTGGATCAAGCTGTCAGACTTTGTTTACCACTTTGCAACCACCCATGAGTCCATCAGCCAATGAAAGACAATGTGATGGGTGCTCTGTTCACTACTGCCTAAGCAGCTATGCTGCACCATGGAAAATGAAAGTGAGTTTCCACTGCAGTAGTGAAATCATCAACAAACCTTATGGACTATGAAATACTGCTTTCACTCCCTCTGTACACTAAGGAGAGTCAAGGATTGTCCCGTTTAAGTGCCACGACCTCCCTTAGATCTTAATCTGACGGACAAACATATGAGATAACCATCTAATGCTAACACTTGGACACTGACATTTGTAAGCAGGCTGGTATTCAAATGAACTGACTGCCTCGTAACGTAAGAGGCCTCAGAACGGCACGGGCTCAAATTTACAGTCATTTGCAGCAGTGAGTCCTGCCAAGCACAAGCAGCCACAAAGATCTCTTAAACCTCTCACAGACAACATGAAGGTGATGTTTTCAACATTTGTTTGGGACCATGGTGGTCTGCAACAAGTTAAGCACTGACCCCCTGAACTCCCTGCACAGTTGATCTAATCTCTGGTTTGCTCCACAAAGAGATTCAGATTTAGGACCTGACTGGGAGGGTCAGATGACTCATGTTTCTATGATTGGCCTTCATGACTATAAAGAGAGCAAAAGGAGCCTTGTGCTTAGTGTCCAAGAATGAGGTACTGCACAACTTTCAAACACCACAGATGAACCATTATTAAAAGTTAAATATTTAGGAAAATCTGACTTATACTGCGTCACACTTGTAAAAAACAAAGTGAGAAATTATTGGACTAGAACAGAAACATTAATAGTGAATGTGTAAATGCTGAAGATATTTCATCTTCGCCTATGGATCATTTATTCCTTTAAAGTCTGAAAAAGAAATCTTTGCATTTCATTCCACTGTGAAAAAAGGCAAAGGAATGGCAGGCCTGCTGTGGAACAAAATGGAATAATCCTGGGGCAAGTCGTTACAGGCCAGGCAGCTTCTCTCCTCTGCCTGTGTTTTCCCCCCCGAATGAAAACACTACAAGGAAAGTCATTCTCTGTGGTCCAAACCAGCTGTCTCCATGAGCTTGGGCTAGACACAAATTAACTAGAAAGACTTTACATGTACCTAACCACATTTTAGAATAAATTACTCAAGTTTTGATCAAAATGTAAAGTTTGCTTAAAAAAAAACACCATCAACGACCAACTGATGTGTACTTTGAAGTAAGTTGCTACATCAAAACCTCAGAACTTGGGATTGTAATTACATTCTCAAACATGGACTAAAGTTTTAACCAGTGTCTTATTTGTTCCTTTAGTTAGTGCCATGACCAGAAGATTCCAATCATACCAAATAAGTTCAGTTAATCGGAAATTTGAGAAAAAAACGGACCTACAAAGTTAAGTCTAGAAAACTGTAAACGTGTAAACTTTGTATAATGTGTATACCGATTTCAACCAGTAACAAAATAAAAGGTAGCCCCATTCCATTCATTAAAAAATTGTGTTTCCACCATTTTGTCACAAAAAGTAGGATTATCAGTGCATTTAGGTTTAGCTAACGACTGAAAATAATATGAGGCTTCGAGGCTATTGTTCAAACTGAAAGTAGCCTAGATACAGCACAACAAAACATTTTATCACCCGGTTTAAAACGTGTCTTACTCAGCCCTATGGTGCAGCGTCAGCCAACCAAATATATGTGCTGACAATGGTTTCAGCTATCTTCTTCTCATGTTCCCTTTATATCAGCGTGTTATGGGCCTGGTGCTCAAATTTAGAACACCCTATCATATCACAACCATTTAACTGTGCAAGGGTAAATACAGCAATTTGAGCTGGATAAATCAGATTAGGATTGATCTGATGATGAAATTACTGATAAATGTGGAATAAAGGAGAGTAGAGGGAACATCCTAGTCTGATCTGCAGTGGAAAGACAGAGGGCATGTGATGTAGTATGAACTTACCTCCCGTGCAATACTACTCAAGGCCTCATCCTCTGCTGAGAACCGATCTTTAAGAGGGGCACGCTTTCTTCCAGAGCCTTGTGTCCCCATGTTGCTGCTGGAACTCAAGTACCACCAATAATGTGTCCAGAAATTTCACAAGACTACAGTTAAATACCTAGGAGGGAGGAGAAAAAACACATACAGAATACAGTTAAAACTCCATTTATTGCACACGTTTTATGCGGCCTCTCCTCCCAAACAAACCACACACTCCCTATCTTCTACTGTCACTCCTACAAAAACAGACACTCACTCATGTATGGCACCTTCAAGGGCTTTGGATAAACACTTGTGGCTGACATGAACCAGTTTTAATCCTGACATGCGGGACTCAAAATCAGTATTCAAACAAAACGCATGAATAAAGCTTTGAAACAATATCAAGCCTATATTTGTATTCTATTACTTTGGAACTGATCAAAACTCTTGCTTCTACAGTGATGGAGTCGTTCGAATAGGACTTATCATCTCATAGGTACACAGAACCTGTCAAAAGTGAACAGATCAGGCAGACAAAAGCCCTGAAGCTGACTGGTACAAACCATAAACAGAAGGGAACACGCCTAGATCAGAACGCGGCTGAGTCAGAGGACCCAAACGAGGCATGAGTTGTCCTGGAGGGCGTCTGATGATCCAACCAAATACCGCAGATTCACGAATAAAGAACAGTCACAGTAGGAGAAGTTAGGACCACCGGCATTTTCAACACTAAACTGCCTGTACAATAATACAATAACAATAATAATGTTACCCTGAATTTATACACGTAAACTGCGACAGGTAAACGTTTACAACTCCTACAAAATTAAAGTTAAATCAACGGCTTTTCCATACATTAGTTTAAGTCCCTATAATGACTCCTTCATTTCCAATCTTAAACATACTTCAGCCTGGTAAACGCTAAATATACACCAATGTCCTACCCTGTTAGCATTTGCTAGCTGATTAACATTCACTTAACCGCTAGCCTGCTCATTGGTAAGCTAACCAGAGTTGCTAACTAGCATGTCCTCCTCCCGAAATTCCCATTTCAGTTAGCTTACGTCAATGCAAAAGCTAGGTACTCCGCTTCCGTTTGTAGGTAATAAAAACAAAAACCACCGAGCCACGTCCTTCCCGAAGCTATGACCAACACCACCGAAGACATTCCCCGGGACTCCGGCTAGCCAGCAGAGCCGTTTAGCTGGTTAGTTAGCTGGGATAGCCGCTGTAGCTAACCTCGGCTCTCCTGAGACAGACAGGGCAAACTGGCACTGGTCCTCACGTCATATTCCCCACCCCAAAAAACACTAAACCTACCTTCACGACACCTTTAAGTGACCGGCGACGCTACCGACGAGAGCTCCCCTGGTTGTTGCCAGTTCACGGGGTAGCCATTCGTCTTGTCCTCAGATATTGGCAGTGTTTTTGTTCCCACTGACAGCTGTCATCAGTCCGCCTCTCAGCGCTCCACGGCTGCCCTCCTTACCCACTTTCCACACGCAGCGCTTCAATCCAAAGACCCGGATGTTGGAGAAATCAGGGTGTGTTGCTGCCTTCAAGTGCCGTAGGACACTTTAAAACTTCCAGAGTAAGAGGCCAAAAATACTTCTGTTCAAGTAGCTGCAAGCTGGGAAATCATTCATTCTACCTTTGTGGGGTCCCTAGTTTGTCAGAAAATGATGAAGAGATCTCTAAATCCTTTAGCCCAGGGGTGTCAAAGTCATTTTTACTTCAGGGGCCACATTCAGCAAAATTTGATTTGAAGTGGACCAATAAAATAATAACAACAAGTGGGTGGGGCCAGACACAGCAAACCCCGCCCCCTTGAAAAATATACCCGATTAGCCCGATGTCTTATCATAGTGAAAACACCGTCTTTTGTGACCTTGACCTTTGACCTTGAATCTGCATTCACCCAAATTTAATGGGATCTATTCTGGACCACCTCACACCTTTCCTGAAAATGTCATGTTAATTGGTCAGGTAGTTTTTGCATAAGGTTTCTGACAAACAAACAAACAAACAAACAAACAAACAAACAAACAAACAAACAAACAAACAAACAAACAAACAAAAACCAAATGAACCATACCCCTCTCTCCTTTTAGGGGGTAGGTTAATAATAATAATAATAATAATAATAATAATAATAATAATAATACAGTGGTCCCTCATTTATCAGGCGGTTAAATTCTTTAAAAAAAAAATCATTGTTATAGCGCA
>JAPTYR010000008.1:1916628-1928926 GCA_029814505.1 Siphamia roseigaster | reverse complement strand
AAATGGCCAAATATATCATTATTTCAAGTATTTTAAAAATGGACCACTGGAAAGCCTTATACGTCATTGACCCAAATACGGGCTCTGCACTAGTAACATCTGATGTGAGATGAAGAACACCAATTTAAAATGAGATGGAAAAAACATGAGAACATTCATTTAAAGCCACTGTGTGTAGGATGTGATTTGGGGATTTACTCCCATCTATCGGTGGGCTGATGCACATTTTCTCTGAATCAATCATCATACGGTAGCCGAAAGCGGACACAGTAGGAAAGTCTCAATCGAATTGAGAGATGGTGTCAACAACAAATTCATCGAGCAGTGTCCCTTCAGCTGATGTGGTTAGTGTGATTCATTTACCATTTAATTTGATATGTTATAATTTAGAATGAATTTCGCCTTTCTCGTAATTTGAAAAAGAAAATGGCGAAGCTGCAAACATGTCCTTCCACAAATCCTGTATTATTAAAATGGCAAGAATTAAATTCATGTTTAAGTGCCAATCATGTTTTACCATGAAAAAAAAAAAAAAAAAACTTATCTTGTTTTCATTTTGTACCAACATTTCAGATCTATAAATAACCTGGTATTTCCTTCAGTTTTCGTTCTCTAGTGATTAAGACCCACAGGTGGGTACCATCCACAGCCTGAACCCCAGGCTGTTATGGAAATATGTGGGACTGTAGTGAGGTGTCTTCAGCAGCAAATCTAACCCCAAACCGGGTCTGCCATGTGGCCCCAGGGACCATCACAGGACGACGCCTTCTTCCAGACCTGACAGGTGTTCCATTGTTCCATGAGTCCACAATGACACAACATTACCCTGAGACACATTTCTATGACGCTCAACTATCCTTTGTCTGCTGAAGACATGAGGGCACATTAGGACGCCACGTCCCAGTGACAACGCAAAACAAGACACCTGTTCAGACCCAGGAAGACTTTCGTCAGACCACCACACCTGTTCAGACCCAGGAAGACCTTCGTCAGACCACCACACCTGTTCAGACCCAGGAAGACCTTCAGACCACCACACCTGTTCAGACCCAGGAAGACCTTCAGACCACCACACCTGTTCAGACCCAGGAAGACCTTCATCAGACTGCCACACCTGTTGAGAACCGGCACAGCATATTCTACATCTACAGGAAACCACTTTAGTCTCTAATTCAACTGGATCCAACAAAAACACCCATGATCCAGGAATCAGGTGGATCTCAGAGTTCAGATCTGTCCAGAATTAACTCCCCAAAAGTCAAATCTTCACCCATTTAACACTCATGTAAAAACACTAACAGAAAGGCAACAGAACATATCTAGACTAATACACAGCTGTTGTTTCATATGTGCTGCTTCTGTTTGTTTCTTTTCTTAATTTGGATTAAATGTCTTAAATACCTTTCACCATTTTTTCACTTTATAACATTCACTTCCATCAATTCTATGGACACAGAACATTACTGAAGCAGACCTCACCCACTGAACCAACCCTAGATCATAACTCTGACCTCACAGACTGTAGGTACTAGGTATGAGGAGTAACTGCTTCACCCACTATAGACCAGGGCCAATCTGGACCACATGATCTTTATCCATTGAACCAGTCTACTCTTTATGCTTTTAAAAACTGATGGTTGTTAAAAAAAAAATCCTCGTGCATCAGTTAAAGGGTTAAAGAACTGATCAAACAAATGAATCTTTGCAGTTCTCCAAAAGAAGGATCTAAAGTGTTCACTGAGATAAATCCACATTGTGCCGGTGAAATAAATGAAACTGTTGAAACTAATGTTGATAAAATATACACCAAAGCAAAGGAATAAGACAGTAATAATATTGGTTACAAAATGATACTGTACAGTGATCTTATTAATCATGATGTAACAGAGTAGAAAGAGGCTCAGTATCGGTGAGCAGCTGCATCTGTTCATACATGTGGACATTCTACAAACATACATGTTAATGTTTATTCACTCACAAAAACTAGCAGCAAACATCAGATCTGCAGCAAACACCAATGTATTCAAGGTTCTAACAGGCCAGGAGCTCAGTAGAGCATCCCAAACCAACCACAACCTGGTCAGCTACTCAACACCAACACTAACCCCAACCCTGTCTTGAGTCTGCACCTGAGCCGGCCTTTGTGGGCCTTCAGCAGAACTGCTTTTATCTGACAGGAACACAGAGGAGGACATGAAGCTGCAGGACAAACACCGACTGGACTCGGTCCAGTCCACGGGGGCTGGACGGTCCACATGCGAATGAACAGGGGGACGGGTCCCACCGTGGACCAGCACACCAGGCCTCATTCCTGGACTCCACAGCGGGACCACAGAGGGCCTATTGTGGCCGCACACAGCCTGTATAGAGGCGGAGCAGGTGCGTGTAGCGCCCCTCTCCGTCTGACCGAAGCACTGCACTGAACAAAGCCATTCAACAGCACATTCAGTCCCATCAGCGCCGAACCCACTCCAACAAAAACACGACATGGACCCACGAAAGGCGACAAAAGGAAACCCACGGAGGACTGACAGGAACCCGAACCGAGGCGGACCGGGTCTGGTTGGACCCAGTTTCCCTGGTCTACAAGTCAAAGTCAGAGCAGAGTCCCGGTCCAGTCCCGGTAAGGACTGGGTCCAGCCCCGGTCCGGACCACACAGTGTGATCCGGGTCCGTCCTGCTCCGTGTGTTGGGGGTCCACATGAAGTCCGAGTGTCCGGAACTTTATCCTTTGTTGCCGAACACACACTTGGTTCCAGGCTTCGCTTCACTTTCACTCACTTTCACACTTTGTCTGTCGGTCCAGAAGCAGAAAAGGAGAACAAAGTCCGCGGACACACTCACCTTCCTTCGGCCTCCGCCTCCGGACCGCGTCCAGAAGGACAGTTTGATCCGGAAAAGGTCCAAGCAGCCGTGCTGGGTCTCACATGTCGCTCTTTCGGTCTCAGCCTCCAGACTGAAACTCAGATCCAGGACCGACCTCAGCGATGCCAGCACGCACCGCAGGCCCCGCCCCCCAAGGCACGCACACACATGCCCCGCCCACTCCAAGGCTGCAACGAAAAGAAAGAGCAGAACCTGGACAAGAAGATGAAGACCCCAGACGAAAAAAACATACACAAGAGGAATGAATTTAATGTGGTCCAAATCCAAATGAACAAACTAGTTTATTTTATTGTTGATTAATTACATAATCATAAATTAATAAAATGAATTACAATTTAAAATCCATACAATGAAGAAAATTAGGCCTCAATAAATAGTAAACACATAAGTAATAAAAAAAAATATCCAAACAAATATAGTTTGTTTAGGAATTGATTACTTAAATGATAAATAATTAATACCATTTACATAAGAACATTAAATAAGGAACCAAATATATAACAGGAAATTTAAACAGCAACATATACAAAGAAAAAGCAATAAAACCAAAACAAAATGCTTCAACTGAAGAAAATCAGGCAGCAAACGATTGTAAATAAAGAAGTAACATAACAGGGCTTTAATTTGATGATCTGATGTTTTCGGAATTAGGCCGAGATCCAAAGTTTCGTTTTTTTCCCTGTCGCTTTATGAATTTATTGTTTACGTTTGTACATCATTTTCTTTCTCAGTTAAAATAACGTTGTGTTTGTAGGAATGTTTTTAAAAGAGACGTCTGTCTGTTCTTTATTTTGCTTTGTCCTGACGTGTCCGTTCTCCTACATTTCCCAGCTCTCCACCGGGACCAACTACGTCATAATTACGCGACGCCTGTTTTGTTTCCATGGAGCCAAATTGGCTCAGCCAATGGAAGCTAAACGACGACAAATCTAAGCCGACCACCTCTGTAAATATCGCAATAAGGCCTTAGAAAATAGACGTCCTTCCCTTTTGTCTCTCGGAGTTCCTTTCTGAGTCTTTAACTCTTCGGATTCTCTCGGGATTAGCCGGTGTTTTTCGGAGGTGATGTCAGAAACACGGGGCAGCGGTGAGTCCCAGGCTCTGTTTTCCTTTGAGCTCATTGTGGATTTTATTCAGATGGATCAAGTCGGAGGGAAAGAGCTGGCAGTGGCGGTCCGTTTGCTGGATTTCCCGACGCTGCTTATTTACCAGCCTGAACGGACCACACCTGGTTTTAGCAGCGAAGAACGGGACAACCTGGGACGGTTCAGCTTTAACAGGGGGAAGTGCTGCTTCTTTAGGATGAACCCAGACTCTCTGAACGCTCAGCTGTCAAACACACCCCTCCACGCCATGGTGCTGGACGTAAAGGAGGAGGTCCCCCGGTTGGTTGGGACGTCCCTCATCTCCCTGGCTGAGGTGATGGACAGACTGAGGCAGGACCTGGTTCACCAAGGTCCATCTACAACCTCTGCTCATGGACGGAGAGGACTGGTGGGAGTACGGAGCCTCACAGGGGACCAGGTCGGCTTCATTTCTCTGAGCTACAAACTGTTAAGTCTTGGAGGGAGTTTCCTGTCACATGGAGCAGATGGAAGAACAAAAGCACAATGTGTAGAGGAGGAGAAAATGCCCAAAGATTCACCTGCTGGATGTGGACACGTGACTGATGTGACTAAACAAACCAAAGAAGAAGACTGTCAGGATGAGGACCTATCTGTGTTTTGTCCACCACATCTATACTACACCAACTCTGCAGAAGAACGGAGAAGGAATGAAGCAGATTATAAAGCTGTGAAACTCGTCTCAGACCTTCTGACATTTGAAGATTCAGGAGATGAGATGGAGGAGAGCAAGGGTTTTCCAAGAACAGTACAGAAATGGAGACATAATTCAGAAGGTTCCAGCAAAAAAACCCATCAAGAAACGAGTGAAGCGTCTCCCAATGTCCTGGGAGATGTATTACGACGGCTGCCATTACTAAATGCTCTCCTGGTCGAGTTGTCTCAGCTGAAGGTCCAGAACCCAGACCAGAAAAACTCAGCACAGAAGCATGGAACAGAGAAAAGCAGAGACATGAGTCTTGAGCTGAAAGACATCCATGAGCCCAGATTCAGTTCCACACCAAAACCCAGGGGTGAGAGCCAGGTCCAAAAAGCAGCTCCGACTTTCACCAGAACCTCCAGTAAAGGCCCACGGAAGACACTGGTGTACGGAACCACCAAGACATTTAACTTGAGGCTGAAGCAGATTTCTCCAGTTGTGATGAGACGACCAGAGTGTGTGGATTTAATGCACAACAAAATATCAAATGTCACTAAAGAAAAAGTCAAGTCTGGTAAAAAGGTTCAAATATCCAGCCAAAGAAAACTGAATCAAAACTTGAATCTGAATGAATATATTGAGACGATGGTTCAGAAAATGTCAGCAGAGTCTGGACCACATGAAACCATCACCATAAAACAGGCAGATCCATGTAAGAGGACAGATCCTGGACCAGACAGAAGGTCTTCAAATAATCCCTCCCCATCTGAAAGGACCTTGGCGTTTATCTCTATCCCCAGTGTTGACACAGATGACGTCACCCCAGACAGCAGGCATCACAGCAGAACATATCAGTCCAGGTCTGAATCTGATGGGTTCAGGAGACCCTGTTCTGGAAGTAGCAGAACACGAAGCCCAGTGTCCTCAACTTCAGCCTCCAGTCGAGGACAAGATAACAACGATGGTGATGCTGACTACGCTGACGACTTCAACAGTCTGGAGCCCAGTGACACCGTGTCTCCAGATGCCATGAGTAGCCCTGAATCCCGGAGACCCAAGACCCCCAGGCCTCCTCTGACCCGTCCCGACTCAGACTCTGAAGGTGCCCAGAGAAGACCCGCTCTCCCAGTGCCCATCAAGGCCCGGAGTTCTCCACAACAGGCTCTGAGGACCACGCAGACCATCCAGACCCAGAACCAGGCCCTCAGCCTGTCCTCTGAGGATGGAGATGGACACGCATCGGTCTCTCCACAAACAATTAATTCAGGGAAATGGACACAGAGACGTCCAGACGAACAGAGCTCTGGACCGTGGAGTTTCAGGTCCAGAAGTCGAAGGAGTGACTCGACGGAACACAGCGGTCCAGGTGGACTGGGTTCTCCAGAGTCCATTTCCTCCTTTGATGCTCAGGAGGCAGAAGATGAACTGGGTTTTCTGGATTTCAGATACGGTTACAGACACATCTCTAAACTTGTGGCCAACAAACTGCCTGGATACACCATGTGACGATGGATGTGGACGAGGATGAACCAGAACTGGACGAAACCGGTTGATACTGAGATCATGACTTCAATACCGGTTCTGGAGAACAACTAGGTTCAACTTCAACCCAGAAAATCATGTTAGTTTTCTGTTTAGTTTCTCCACATTTTAAAAAAGGTGATAAACACATGTTGAGTAAAGATGAGTGATTCAGATCAATTGGCAAATAATTCTGTTTAATCTTTACTATTTAATCACTCCCTTTTATTATTCACCTCAGTCTGATTTCGTTTCAGCGAAGACATTCACAACATAAAAATAGATTGAAACATAAACTACAAGCGTCAGTTAACATGACGTCACCAATTCAGATCTATAAAACCTATGTTTTCTCTTGTTTCACTGATTAGACCAACTCTTAAGGGTCAGAAGTTCAACCCCAAATGACCAGATATTTAAGAATATTTATTTAGATCTGATTCAGCAGATCCACCTCAGTCACATTCAATGAGTCATTTACTGAACAGGTTCAGCATTGACAGTGTTTTCATGTCAGTTCCTTCATCGGTTCTGAATAAACAAAACCCTTGATGATGCAACAGTTTCTCTCCGCTGTCTCTTGTTCATGTTGTTATCCTGCTATAACCTCAGTCCATACTTATGCAAATCACAGGGGTGTGTGATTAGAAAATGTCCCTGTGATGCCTTTACATCCTGTAATACATTTGCTGTCTCTTCCACTGCTTTGCATACAAGTCAGGATGACATTTGTTAAACAAATCCCGGTCAGTTATTTCTCTTGTCCTGCAGTGAGTCTCATGTTTGGAACGTGTTTATTTTTCATCCAAACAGTTTAGATTCATGGATTAACTGAACCTTATGTCTGCTGGATATATTTATCTTCACACGTCTCTGTTCTATTGTAGAACACGGTGAAAGTTTTACAGATAAAGTTTATTTTAAAAAGTCCTCTGAAGTTTTAGATTTTACAGTATATTTCACTGAGCTATATGAGTGTATTCCACTTTTAGAAAACTGAGAAACCAATGATTTATGATTCTCATATTTAAACTTACATTAAAGTGAAATTATACTTGAATTTTATATACTTTCAAATGTATATATTTTATTCCTAATGTGAATGACTGCATTAACAAATGTTCCTGACCATTGCCACATAACTTTATCAGATTATTCTAAATAGGTAAACCAGTTTTGTTTGTTGTCATTTGATTGTAAACACATTTAACACTTTAACCCCTGGCGTGTACTGATGCATTCTGAATTGATGGTATAGTTTAAACAGAAAAATTAAATTGTTTACTTTATAATTATTTAAATTTTTTTAAAATGTAGTTCTGTGTTATTGCTGACTTGTTCATGGAAAAGGTGTCAAAAACAAACTATTTGGTAAAAGCAAAACTAAAACTACTGAGACCAAATTATAATACTAGTTCTTTCTTTCTTTTTTTCTTTCTTTCTTTCTTTCTTTAAAAAAAAACATTTTAGTGAAAGTTAAATTTTTTCCGTGTTATTTATTATTTTGTCATTATTTATTGGTTTTTGTTCATTTTGTTGCTTATTTTGTTTACTTTTCTACATTTTGTTTTTAATTTTATTATTTCTCCTTAAGTTTTGTTCCATTTATGTCTTACTTTGTTCGTGTTACATATTATTTTGTTGGGTTATTATTCTTTTTTGTTTGTTTTATTGGTCACTTTGGCTGTTTTTGTTCATTTTGTTGCTTATTTTATTTATTTATAAATGTGTTTTTACTGTGGAAATGTTAAGTCTCAGGAGTTAAAGGGTTAATGCATTTCAGCTGAAAACATTTAAACGAGACAAAAATAAATCTGTTAATTTACTTTAAAGTTCTGATTTTCACCTTCAATAAAACATTGTGAAAGAAACTTGAGACTGTTTCGATAAAACATCTGCTTTTTGCTTTGTTTTTTTATTAACACTCATTTTATCTGCGGTTTCACTTCCGGGACCCGCTGCGCACGCGCGGAGAACTGTGTGTACGGAAGTGTCGTGTGCGCGTGTGGCTGGAGATGGAAATGATCAAACACGTTTTCTTAACGGGACCTCCAGGTAAATCCGAGATCCGGCCCTTCTGTTTAACGGGTTAATAACGTTAACTAGTCCTGACAGGAGTAGTCAATGCGTAAAGAAATAAAAATAAAGCCGCATTGACGTCATAAAACCAACAGTAATAGTTCAGTGACATTCACTGCAGCTGAACCACAGGATCATTTAGTGTTTTCTAGGAATTTAGAGAATATACAAGGTTCAAGAGGGTGGAGTCAAGCAATCATTGACATCTTTAATATACACCTGAGCTACCCCCCCCCCCCCCCTTTTTTTAACACCGTATATTTGCATAAACATGTGGAAAAGCATTGACATCTTCAAAATACACTTTTACAGTTAAACCAGGAGCATCATTAGTCAGATGCAGTGAGATATGAGGTTGTTATGCAGGTGTTGAATCTGAGCCAACAAATGGGTTTTATCTGGTTTTATCTGTCATTCCTTTAGGTTTTCATAAATAAAATACACTTACAGAAGATGAAGGAATCTGCTGTACAATCATCAAATATTCATCAGTAGGTTTGTTTTTTGACAGAATCTCTCACTTTGGTTATTATTTAATTTCTGTTTAACTGTGTTTAAATAGTTTTATTTAAAATAACTGATCTGTTTTTCCTCACTTTTTTGTCAGATTTTTTACATTTTAAGGTGATGATTTGACTTGATTAATAAAAAGCTGAAAAATGTTAGATGAAAGACTGATTTTGGTTTGATCCAATTCACAAAACCAGTTTTATTTAAAAAAAAAAAAAAAAAAAGAAGAAGAAAAGGAAAAAGGAATGATGTTTTATTCCTGTAGTTTCTCTATTGGTCACAGAAATGTGGAAGTTTTTTTAATTGGAACTCTGTGTTGTTCTTCACATTATTAAAAAAAAAACAGTTCGGGATCTATCCTGCAAGAAAAAAATAATTTCACATTATTTTAATTATTTGTATTATTATTTGTGTTCAAGACTACAGAAGTAATTAAATATTCAACAGAGCAGAGGGATTAAACCCACCTGAACAACTAATTCATGTTTTCATACATAGTGAGAGTATAATATGATTGCATCATCTTATGTAGTAATAGTCTGAAATTATGAGAAATTTCATATTTTATTGAAGAATGTAACATTTTCTTGCATGATTCCAAATAAATTAACTGTTCACCTCAGATAACAATTAGAGACAAATCAACACATTTTCTTGTCATTTCACTATTTTGTTACAAATGTAAAGAAATGAAAGTAAAATAGAGGAAAAAACACATCTTTTTCAGTCTGAGATCAATTAACACCTGAAATGTTAATGAGAGATGAATTAACACCTGGACTGAAACTAAAATAAAGCTTGTCAAGAATACATCTATTGATGCATCCATTCAACTCAACACAAATAAAACAACAGAAAAAAAAATCAATCAAATAAAAGCTAATGAACATGAAACATAAAACTTAGTAACGAATCAACATGAAGTGAGAACAAATGCTGTAGATGTCTGAGACCAGAGCAGGTGGTCTGGTCCAGTCCACGTCCTGGTCCTTCATCCAGTTCTGGTTCTATTCCAGGTGTGGGGAAGACCACCCTTGTCCAGAAGGCCTGCGATGCCCTGGTGTCCTCAGGTGTGGGGGTGGAGGGCTTTTACACGGAGGAGGTGCGGGACCGAGGCCAGAGGGTGGGCTTCGACGTCGTCACGGTGACGGGGGACAGAGGTCTCCTGTCCAGAATCAGGTACCACAGAACCCGCCTTAGACCCAGACCTTCTGTCTGCTGGAGATGTGGACTGAACTGTACCTGCGTATGTGTTCCAGGGATGCTGCCGGTCCGGCTAAGGCCCGACGGGAGTTCACTGTGGGCCAGTATGTGGTGGATTTACCCTCCTTTGAGAACCTGGCCCTCCCCCTGTTCAGAAACGTAAGATCCTCCTCAGACCACAACAGCCCGAACCCGCCTCTGTCTCCACTTTCAACCACTCTCAAACCTTTGAGTTCCTTCAGATTGATGGAATAATTGGAAGCTTCACACACATAAATTCCTCAGTGACGTTTTTAGTGTCAGCGTGCCGTCTGGCTGTCGCTGACCGGAGTAATCCGACGTGTGAAGACAGCCCGGAGCACCATTAAGGTGTTGACGCTCTCAGGTCACATGATCCACCGGTATCAGATGTAGAACTTGACTGTAATCACTGATCATCAGCGTCTCCTGGAACCTACAGTGGTTATTAACTCCATGAAAAGAAAACACTGGGTAGAGTTTAAACACCTTCTGCTTTCAGAACTCTGAGATGGAAGAAAGCCAGCACAGATTTGGCCTTCATCTCAGGAGAGTCATTTGGTTCCACCTTCAAACCGTAGTATCTTCAGATTAGGGATGATGAGAGGATGATGAAGGCTTTGTTGACACCATCTTCATTTTATAACATGATTTATTAACAAAAGACCAGTATCATACAGGCACCATGGTCTGTCTGATGAAGTTCTCTGCCAATATGAAGTCCTCAATCAACATGTAGCATTTCCTTCAGATAGCTTTGGTTGTTTACCATAAACATTTGATATCCACACAAAGGCCACTGTTGCTTCATAGAACCCCCAACATTGTTGTCCAAAGTCCTCAGCGCTCATTAAAGCATTCATAACAAAGGCACTTCCTTCTAACATATATATCCGATTTTCTGACACTACAAGACACAACATTTTCTTCGAATCAGGGCTAGTATGAGTACTTGAAATCCATAAAAAAAGCTTGAAGTTGACTTAATGATAGACTGACATATCAGCTGGCCCATATGTTGGGCCAACATTTAAAGTTTTTTCTTCTATCAGTATGGGTCAGTTGCGTTGGTTGTTACGCTCTTTTTTTTCCCAGCCATGATTTACCAAAGTTCATGATACCTCCGGGTTCTTAGAGATACTGCTGTCCACACCGAGGCTATGTTTATACAGTGACGATGAAAACTGAAGACGCAAAAGTGGTGTCTTGTCTTCAGTTTTTCATCTGCATTTAGATGAGCGTTTTCAGGAGGAAATCTCTCTCAGAGTGAGAGAGAAAGAGAAGGCGAGAGTAAGAGCTGTGGATGGGGAGGGGAAAAACACACGGACATACAGTTGTGGTGGTGGTGGTGGTAAAGCACTGCTGCTGCTGCTGCTGCTGCTGCTGCTGCTGGTGGTGGTGGTGCGCGCGCCCTCGGTCCCAGAGTCACATCAGAACACACCGTGAGGAGGAACACGTATGTACAGGCTACCAGGCAGGATGCCGGTAACCTGTGCCACGCTGCACCATGCTGCAGGAAAACATGTTTTGTGTTTCTTGCCGTTTAGACAGAGACACAACCCGAGTCGTCTCCCCACTCAGGAAGGGGTCTTCAGATTTTTGCATTTTCAGACCCCGACGGCACGGTTGTCGTGTAAAAGAAAGGCATTTCTGAAAAAATATTTTTTCGGTTTCACTCGCAATTGTCCTCGTGTAAATGGCGCCTGAAAAAATGTTTTTGGTGTATGTTAATATTTATTAGGTTAACTTTCACAATTTTTGTTTTCTAATTATAAGTAAAGAAGATTTTTTTCTGACATTTAATTTCATTTGACAGAGAAAAAAACTGAATAGACTACAAATATCATCTTAGAAATATCGGCAGCCTGTGTCGGTCATTTGCTAAGGCTGATCTAAAAAAACCAAAACAACAGTATTGGCCCCCCCAAAAAATCCAAGTTGGTTGATCATTAATTTCAATGTTGTATTTTCAAGGTCTGAAAAGTGCTTCGTTGAAGTACTTGGAATTCTAACTGTGATGTGATTTATTTTTAAAATATTAATTCTGCCAGGTTAGATGGAAAGTCAAAGTTACTCACAGAGAGGCAATACATTTTGAAAAATAAAATTTCATATACATTTTAAAAAATAAAATTTCATATCATAAAAGAAAATGAGCAGGTGCTCTCAGTTTGACTCCAGGCCCTTTTTAGCTCATCCGGATGAGCTTATGACGTGGCGATGCGTCCGTCGTCCGTCCATCGTCGTCGTCCACAATTCACAAAAATCGTATCTCCTCCCTCAATTTTCACCCGATTTCCATTTTGATTGGCTTGTT
>JAPTYR010000008.1:614050-624383 GCA_029814505.1 Siphamia roseigaster | reverse complement strand
AAGTAACATAATTTTATTTGTGCCTGTTGTACACGGAGTTAATGTCGAGCAGTGTTAAGAATTTTTATTTTCCACAACATATAACTGTACTTCATGTTTGTGCAGTTCCTTTTAAATTGGGCTTTAAATTTAAAACAACTTCTATGTGCAATACGTGAGTTAGTGAGTAAGAAGTCATTATTGGCACCAAATTTACCAAGCGGTTTACTTGTCCAGACATTTATGTGTTAGGACATTTTGGGAGAATTTGCAGTTAACTTCTGGCTGCATTTATTTATATTAGTCACCAACATCCGTTCATCTGTTTTTCACTTTCCACAACTAAATTGATGTCATTAGGGTCAAACTTGCACTCCAGAATCTGTGGAAATATTAAATGGAGTCATTGAGTGTTTTGTGCTTGGCAAACCACCTACCTGTATTGGCTTGGCTCGAGGTAAAAATCTGCACCTGATTGGCGCTACTATTCCAAATACATGTCAAAAGTGTCATTCAGTGATGAATCAACAGGCTCAGCTGTGTAAGTGTGTATTTGCATGTACATGTGCCCTGTCTGCTGCTGTTCCGGGGAAGGTTTTTGGTCAGGTCTAGACTGGCTCTGTAATACAGTACATACCAACAGATCAGCTGTGAGCAGATACTCTGTTCATTTATAGCTGTGGCCTTGTGTCCCTGCATGTCTGCCTGGCAACTCCTAACTCTGCTGTTCCAACTACTCAAGCTCACCCACCTCTGACACTTTGGCCCCATTATACTCACACCATGTCTAATTACTAGATACACAGTAGTCTGGGGAATTTAAATGTAGAACATTCTTTATGAAGCCTGTATCCAGTCTGTTAAATGTTAAGTGTCACTGCTGTTACAGAAGTTCTCCACCTGAATGTAACTTCAGTCATTTTTTTGCTCTGCTCTTTCCAGGTCCCAGGGCCTCCTATTGATGAAGAAAGTGGGCAACATGTGGAGCCACCTGAAGAGCAAATGCCAAACACTCTTTCACAACAGCAGTCCAGGACCTGGTGAAAGCAGGGTTGAGGCAGATGCTGTCCACTGTGTGGTGGATCTAGGACAAGGAGGCAGCTCAGGTGAGCCTCAGACATCAGGGGCCCCCAGTCCAACTCGGAGCCTCCTGCCAGTTCCGGTGGTAACAGCAGGACGACGTCATCACAACTGCGTGTCAGACATCCCTCAGATAGTTGAGATCACTATCGATAAGGAAACTGAGGATGTGCGTGGGGGGTCGGGGGGTGTTCCCCTTGCACGAAGAGACTCTTATTCTCGTCACGCTCCTTGGGGCGGAAAGAAAAAACACTCATGTTCCACCAAAACCCAGAGCTCTTTGGAGGCAGACAGGCGGTCTGGCCGCTTACGAGGGAGTGGAAACCGGAGGGACAGGCGTTACGGAGTCAGCTCCATCCAGGAGATGAGTGACTCTGTTACAGGAGGACGCAGTCTGAATTCCCGATCTCTGCGTCAGCGACTAAGTGACACAGTAGGTTTATGCTTACCCTTGCCCACTCACAGACGCTCCAGGTCATCTAAGAACGCGATCACATCCAAGCGCAAAATCCACCTGACAGAACTGATGCTGGAGACGTGCCCCTTCCCTCCAGGGTCAGATCTGGCTCACAAGTGGCACTTGATCAAGCAACACACAGCACCCGTCAGCCCGCATTCCTCCACCGCCCTGCTCGACGCCTTTGATCCAACCCACCCCTCTCCTGAAGATGAGGAGGAACGTTTGCGGGAGCGACGCAGGCTTAGCATAGAGGAAGGTGTGGACCCACCACCCAATGCACAGATCCACACCCTGGAGGCTTCAGTGCCAGGCTCCTCTCTCTACAAACTAGGACCAAAGATGGCTCCTGGCATGGGGGAGGCCTCTGGGGAGGGCCGATCCTCGGGGACTTGCAGCACTGCAGGGTCATCTGGGGCCTGCGGGCAGGTGTTGGGAGCTGCTGCATCTACCCAGGACTGTGACTCTGAGGAGGATTCAACCACCCTTTGTCTGCAGGCCCGGAGGCCCAAACAGAGGCACGCCTCAGGGGATGGTCACCTGAGCCGACAGCAGCCTGGCCCCTGGAAAGTTCACACACAGATAGACTATATCCACTGCCTGGTGCCAGACCTGTTGCAGATCACAGCTCTGCCCTGCTACTGGGGCGTGATGGACCGCTACGAGGCTGAGGCGCTGCTGGACGGACGGCCGGAGGGCACTTTCCTGCTGCGTGACTCCGCCCAGGAAGACTACCTCTTCTCCGTTAGCTTCCGACGTTACAACCGCTCGCTGCACGCCCGGATTGAGCAGTGGAACCACAACTTTAGCTTTGATGCCCACGATCCTTGTGTTTTCCACTCTTCCACTGTCACAGGACTGCTGGAGCATTACAAGGACCCTAGCGCCTGCATGTTTTTTGAACCGCTGCTCACGGCCCCTCTCCATCGGACCTTTCCCTTTGGTCTGCAGCACCTGGCTCGAGCTGCCATCTGCCGCTGGACCACTTACGATGGTATAGGCTCTCTGCCGCTACCGCCTGCCCTGCAGGACTTCCTTAAGGAGTATCATTATAAACAGAAAGTACGAGTTCGCTGGCTGGAGAGGGAGCCGCCACTCAAAGTCAAATAGGGCGGGTCTATCTATGGCCTACACACACTGCAGGAGAATTATAGAACTTGAGAAAATCCTAATCATCCAATGAGTTGCTGATATGGATCTATTTGGTGGGAATTTAAATGTTACAAACTATACAAGATTCATTCTAATCTTTGTTTTAGTTATTACTTAACATCACAGAAAATACATATGATTATATTCAGTATAACGCTGTCTGGCAAGCACATGCTTCTGTGCTGAACAGGTTTTCTTTGAAAGGGAGGGAAGGCACAAATATCAGCACTTTGTGTTTTTTCTCTTTTGCTTTGTGCTAAATGTCTGCCTGAACACCAACATCACCTTGCCTGTAGACCTACCTGCATGCCTCCCCTTCTCATCCCAAATTGCTATTTAGACACTCGTGGCTTTGTTGTACAGTACACTTTGTGCTTTCTCCATTGTCCCCCCCCCTTAATTAGCTTGCATCTAGTGGAGCATCTTCCTAAAAAGGGGTTGAAGGTGTGTGGGTTAAGAGGGCATCAGGAGGTGCTATTACTACGCCGCAGACCCAATGATGGTGCTACATAAGGCACATCCTTTGGCCCCTCTATGCATGCAGCTATGACCAGTTCCAATAGGGTCCACAGAGTTCAGCACAATGGATCAGATCAGGGAAAGATAATGCCATTTATTTAGGACTATAGATTAGTCCTCTGAAAAAACTAGTTCCTCTTTAAATAGTGATGAATAATGAATTGGCCTATGGTGGCCGTACTTAGAGCAAGTTAATCTTTTCAACTGTGCGACTTTGGTTTAGAAAATCAGTGGGGCAGATTTTAAGGAAGCACTTGGACAAGGCTTGCCATTGTTCCAGTTGTCAAAGCTGTCTGCCCATTCTTGACTCGCCACAGGCACTTAAACTCCACCTCGCTGGTGTCTATTGAACTGTTGAAAGGCTTTATAGCATTATTTTACACCTGCTTGTCAAGTGAACATCTTTGGGTGACACACAGAAAGCTTTGTGTATTCAAACTGGTTATTTGCAATGAGGAATTTTGGGCACATGAGACAAGTGACAGACGAAGACAATCAATGAAAGGTCAAAATACCCATAAATATAATAATTTTCCCCACTGGTACTTTTAATAAGGACAGTGAGACACCCATAAATAAAGTGTTGTGGGTATTTAACATAATGGTACAATACGTCTGCAGTACCAGTTAATCCTTTATTTATTTGTGAAAGCATTTTAAAATGTGGCAGAAGGAAGAGCACTGTGTGAACAACAAGAAAGGGGTAATTTAGCCTTTTCTTTTGAGTCTATGTTCTCCACTTCATCAGTTCTCAACCACACGAATTCCCTCACTACCTTGGTGCTTTTAATGTCTCAGCAGTTGGCACATCTGTTCGTAATAGAACCTGAGCAAATTCAGTCGTGACATAGGATAAAACCGGTTAGAGAATAAACACATGCCTTTTAGAGAACCATTTGTCTTGTCCCATTTGCTCTTTAGACCACACCTACTGAATGAGGTGCTTTAAATATGAGAAAAGATGCCATGAAATGGAATTATGTAGGATAATCTAGTGATGTATGAGCTCTTAAGCTCCCTGGTTTTTGTAACTGATCATGTCTGAGTGGTGCTATGTTGATTTAAGCTATAACATTTTTGGAAATTATTTGTACAATAGTTACATGTACATCTGTTGTCACTCACTAATGCATGCATTAGTCTCTTTTGCCTGTTTAAGGCTTTTGTGGTCATTTTAATAAGTTATGATATTTTAATGGGTCCAATGCCAGCCCTACTGTAGCATATTTCAATCCTCTTTTGTATAGTCTTGATGAACAGATTCTTACAAGAGGAAAAGAAGGTGAAGTCTTTATCTTGAGCATCTTATCTGAGTAATTTGTTTTTTGATGACAATGACTCAAGCAGCCATGCATACAGTGTTTGGCTAATTTGTCATTTAACTCAGTCAGCAGTGATTTGTATAAGTCACTGGTTTTTTAGACATCATGTGTCCAGAGGATAAGATGGGCTGGGACAAGCAAAGTGGTTCCCTTAAGGCCTTTATTATTTTTTTTTTCTCTTCTTTTATTGTGTCCCTTAAGGCCTTTAGAAAGAAGTGTATTACATAGGTGGGAAGTGGTGTGGATGAGATCAAAACTGAAGAATTAAAACTAAAATATGCATGAGATCACGATCACTGGAAAGGTTCACCTAAAGTTCTCAGACTGGTTTCGCATTTCAGTCTGTATATATGTCTAATCATCCCCTATATGCATTAAAGAATGATTAAATTCTCCTCAAATCAATGAGGATTCATCATGAACAAGTATTAATGTTTATTTTCCCTGGATATTTGTGACCAAAGCTCTCGTACACAGATCTGTGTATTAGCTTATGCTCAAAGCTGTGTTCAGTGGCACTCTAATGCCGTGTTTACCCTAGTATCAGCTCTGCCCGATTCTACTCAGGTGGATTTCCATCATGAAAAAGGACCCAGTCCCATGGTTACTGGTCCTAGATTTCTGGTATCTACTCGGCTGAGGTTCACGATACTATGACGTATCCGCAGCGAAGATACTGATTCGTGGAGTTGTCTGCATCATTGCATTGTGAATTTGACCCGCCATTTTTTAAAAAATCTAGATTGTTAGTTCCAGTGAACAGAGCGGTCAGTTAATTCAGTCCAACACATTGTCAGTTCGCAAAACAGTGTGGTCGGTCAGGGAGGTTCAGACATGTCTTTGGATGAACAAAAAAATCCAGCGTGAACTTGATTGGGTTTACCACAGGAGTTATGTAACACCTCAGGATGACGTCTGGGTACTATAGCATCTGTAGGGAAACGCACTCAAAGAATAGTACGTGGTACCCAAGTCGAGTCGAGCTGATACCATGTAGTGGAAACGCGACATAAGCTTCACAAATGCCTGACCTGTTTTTCCATTATCGCAGTATATAAGGCTTCATCTGCAAACCTCTGCCTCATCAGGTTCGCACCAGTTGGACTCTTCTCTCTTTGCGTAACCGGAACTGTATCATCTCATTTATCAGGCAGGGAAGGAGGCTTTTTTAGATGCAGGCGGTAGATCTGACTCTTCCTGCACAGACCGGTTTCTCTTCTGCATTTTAAAACCATCAGTTCTTACATCACAAGGCGTTGAATTCAACTTTTTCTATTGCCCCCACCACTTACAACTTGGTTCTCAGAAAGCTTGATGCTTGATACTTGATGTTGGTCAGCTACATGCGTTCAGAGATGCAGTCAGGAAGCCGCTTGCATGTGCACTTTTATATTTCAGGACTTCTAGTGTTCACACTGTCAAAAGAACAACTCGATATCCGGTTGAAACCCCACACTGCCACCTGTCTAACCATGTTCAACCCCCGCAGTAGCATCCCACTCCTTACGGTGCCCCACCCACTCGCAGGCTCTAATCGCAGGATAATTTTACCATGTAGGGACATGAATTTACTGGGTACTAAAGGGCCACTCTGTTGCCTTCTGATTGAATGGAGGGAGGCCTTGTTTTTGTTACTGCAGCCCACCTGCTTTCACTCCACCCGTCCACCTCCCCCACCGGTGGAGGGGGTTGGGCTGTGGAGTGGACCGGAGTTGTCCTGCCGTACCCTGTATCCAACCAACCTTATCATAAGTTACAATTAAGGCTGACTGGGTGCCCATGGTGTCCTGCTGGGGTAACAGCGTGTCTACACAGAGGGCAAGGGATTTGTAGTAAACAGCACTTTACTGGGTATAGTGTTTTACAGCGTAGTCTGCAAGTATTACCACACCGATGACATTATTTTGATGTGTTGGCTCTTTGCTGCAGCTCTTGGTTTCTAAAATGACAGTTTTAAGGGTTTATTTCAAAGACTGTATGTAAAGATGGACAGTAGAGGTTGTTGAGACCTGCTAGCTGATAACAAGTGCAGTAAAAAATAAAATACTGGTGTCGAATTTAATGTCCGGATAGAGTTTCAGAAATGCAATATGGTATTTGTGCTTGTTTTTCCATTACTGTCTAAGCACATAAAAAGTAGAGTCCTTGCTCCTAACTGCCTTAAAATAAGCAACTGTTAGAAAGTTTTTTTGTTTTGTTTTTTTTACAAATTCTACAGTTTTGGCAAAATCTAGCCTTAACTGTAATTTTTCCATAGTTGATATTGACTTTTTAAGCTAGAATTTTTTGTTTGTTTGAGGGAAAGTTGTAGACCAAAATATTAAACTTGCACTTAGAACTTTCTGGGGGGTTTTTGTCCAGATGATATGATTTATCTCAGGGTTTTCAACAGATTTTGTACTGAAGTTCAAGTTAGTTCCCGTCATTTGAAATATTGACAGAATTATCACTTTATCAGGTTTTTCTTGCACCAAACTAATATCAGCCTTTTAAAAATCAACTATTGGTCAACCTTTGTACAATGTATTTCTACAGACACAATGAGTTGCCTCTGTGAAGCAAGCGCACCTTGCTAAGATGTCAAAATGCTCCAAATACATAGCTTTTTGGGGGCAGGCAGGTCTTTCTGAGCTATCTGTGTTTAATAAGTGACTTCATTGACAGCTGTAATTGCTCGTCACTATGGAGACATTGGATGAAACTAGTCACATCCTCCAGTCTCCACTTGTGCAGAAAATAGCATCCATGACTCCACTTTTCCAGAGCTGGAAATTGGCTGTCCATCTTAACGTACAGTCAGTGATCTCATAGCGACTAGGTGGAAATAGTGGTCCTTACCTCTGGGTACCTGACTGTTAGAAGTGTTGACCTTCACACTGAGGTCAGGTTGAAACGTCTGTTACATTGTCCTCCTGTGTTCACATGAAACCCAAGGACTGCATGGAAGCGTGTTTACGTAGTCCATTATAAATACATTTAAACCAAGAGCTGTTAAACCATTCAATTTTTTAAATCTGATTAATCAAAGATTTGCTGTAGATTCATTTTGATTAATCACTATTAAATATCATTGATGTTTAATCAAAACACTGGAAAAAATCGAACTCTGACCAAGTGTATTAGTCTGATTTCTAGTCCAAATATCTGACCAGAGTGAGAATCAGACAGAATCACCTACAGAGGAACTTTTCAGTCAGATAGAAGAACTGATTTACAGACAATAGACTTGCTTCAAGCAAAGAAAATCTTAAGTTAGGCGCAAAAAAATTCTGCCATTGGAACACGTGAAAATGATCTGAAAACTCCACAAAGTGCAAAATGCATTAGCAGACATGTTCAGAGACATTTTGCTCCAGATGAGTTAATTGTTAGCATTTAATCAGATTAATCACCTTAATGGATTAATCTGCATTAATTTTGACAGCCTTCTGTAAAAGCCGTTACAGGCTTGAGTGGGCCCTCCTCTGGTGGAGTGGGCCCTCCTCCGGTGGGCTGCGGCAGAGCAAAAACAAACAAAAACCATGTGGGTAGGAATATTTCCAGACTGCCCCAAAATGGGTGAGACTTGAGGTGTTGGTGTGAAAAGGAAAAAATAAAGTCCTGAAAAGTTTCCGTGGTTTGGCTGGAGGTGCGTTTCCCCCGCTGTGCTGCAGACTCTGGTGCGTTTTGGTGCGCGTGTGGTGCGTGGGAGTTTTCAGTGCATGGACAGAGTCACATGGAGGGTTCCAGCGTGGGGGGAGGGGGGTGTTATGCAGAGTGGACTGTGAGGGGTGATGATGACACTGACTCCTATGAACAGAACCTCTGCCCCCCCTCCCCTTTTATTCTCAGGCAGGCCCATTGTAAGGAGAGTTCCCCCCCCAGGATCATCTGGGCCCAGTTTTCCCCATGGGAAGTATCTGACTTTAACCGTAGCACATGTTTGCCATATTAGAACCCGCTAAAGGTAGGAAAGTCAACATATGTGGAAGTGAGGAATGATGGACAGATGGAAGAGGAGCCTGATGAAATGACCTGCTTTCTGTTGGTTTTCTTCTGTGGTGCATTCAAGGTCTTTAACACACACCAGGTATTAACACACCAATCCACCAATAGGGAGTCTTTGGGGCCGAAACCGATATTATTATTATTTTTTTTTTTTTTAGCCAATGACCGATAAAGGCCGCTGATATTTATAAGCCAATATTTGGAGCCGATACTTGTTTTTAGGGTTTTTTTTTTCTGTCAAATGATGAATGTCAAATCTTCTTTATTTACAATTAGAAAATAGTTGACAGTTAAACTAATAAATATGACCAAATGTACACCTTCTGTGTTTGTTCTATTTGTTTCATTTGTTCTGTTTTCCCTTTGTTTTCCCCCTTTTTGTTAATTTTTTTTAATCTTTTTTCCTAATTTTTTTCCCTTTTTCGTTCCCCCTTTTTCACTTTTTCCTTTTTTGCCTAAATTTTCTCCTTTTTTTCCTTTTCCATTTTCCCCTTTTTGTTCCCTTTGTTGTCTCTGTTTTCTTTTTTCAATTTATTTTTTTGCTTTGTTTCCTCTCCTGTTTTTCCCTCTTGTCTCGATTTTTTTTTTCTCCTTTCTTTTTTTCCTTCACCTGTCAGTAACTCATGGCAGTGGAAAAAAAGAGCATATCGGCCAACGCAAAGAGACTGATACTAGGAAAAAACCCAAACATCAGTACTGGCCCGATATATCGGTCTATCATTAACCCCCCCCCATCCTGGACCGTGGCTTTATAGACATGGACCACATTTAGCCATCACCACCTTCTCTGTGAGACTTCCTCATTAGGAAAAAAAAAAACAAAGCTGGGTGTTCACATGTTTATTCTGTGTTCTGAAGAAAAGAAAATGCGTGAATTTAATTTAATTTTTATTATGACCTTATATTGTCATTAGTATGACACTATATTTAGCTGCACTATAAGAGCCTCCAATGTGGCAACAAACCACTGGGTCTGGTATGGATGAGACGAGCTGACATCCCATAATACTATAGGAACACCCCCCACCGAGGTACGACTCATGGTTTTAGCTCCAAGAGGACAAATTAAAAAAAAAAAAGTAATAATAAACTAAAGAAAAGATATTTAAACTTTTTTCATATTTCCCATATATATTTTGGAAAGCTGGGTTAAGTGCGATATGCTAACAGAAAAAAGCTGTATGGAAAAGAAGAATTATTTTTCATGACTTCTCCCTAATATGCAATGGAGTGGAAGGGTGGCTGCACTCTGTCACTTTAATGCTCGATGTGCACATCGGTTGCTGTGTGGATGCGGTTGCCAAGGCAATGGGACTTGACAATGATGGGAACTAATGAGTGTCACTCTGCAGCAGCGCCGCCGCCTTCCCACAATGCCTTATTCGTTCTGACCAATCACAAAAGCCCTTTCTTTGAGTCCAGGGCCACCGCAGCCGCGAGCTGACCAAGCTGCCGTCAGACGAATGGTGCTGTTTGTTCCCCATTTTCTTCTTTCTTTCTCACTTTTCTTGTTTGGTCCACTGTCAGGTAGGATTTGGAGCATGTATATGGCATCATCCTGTTGACATTTCACTGTCTGTTCTGTGTCTGCTTCACTGTTGGAAGGATAAAGCGGTTGTTTTCCAGTAGAACCTGTTCATTTGATGCTGTCACTTGGTGCTTGGCTTCTGCTTCATTGTCTTAATATTCCAAATAAAACTGTTAAGTGGAATCTACACTGGCCCGTCACACAATACTGACTGTTTTCTTTTTTACCTTTATGCCTCTGTGTGTGTGTGTGTGTGTGTGTGTGTGTGTGTGTGTGTGTGTGTGTGTGTGTGTGTGTGTGTGTGTGTGT
>JAPTYR010000008.1:391410-402216 GCA_029814505.1 Siphamia roseigaster | reverse complement strand
GAGTGTTGATGATTAATCCAAGAATAAGATCAGTGAAAAATATAGTGATTTTCCCCCACAATGCTGATAGCAGGCCACCAATCGATGGTTTGGGCCGGGAAATCTCCCGGTCGAATTGCTGGCCAAGCCGGCATTGCTCCTGCACATGCTGAACCAAATCTTCAGTTTGTTCCATAAAGAAGGAGGTAAATGACAGCATCAATAGGTTTTAACAAGGATGCAATAATGGTTGTAACTATCCGCAACAAGACCATGGTAAAGATAGAGTCTGCTTCAGCTCTTTGGATCAGTGACTGCAGGAAAAAAAAAACATGATGTTGGTTACTAATAATGCATGAGTCACTATTAATAATTTTTTGTGTCCAACCTTTAAACAAGACAGAAATGCGAGAATGTTAATTCCTGTTTGAGAAAAGTGTGGTGCGGAGTTTTATACCCTTAAAACATATAGAATAATTGTAAAAGAAATAAATCTGACTACTTTTCAGATTTCACTTATGTCTGGTTATTTTTTGACTGCAACCCGTGCAATAAACAGGGAGCCACTGTACTCGTACGTTGTTGTTGACCGCTAGCTTAAACCAAGGATGTACTGGTAAGTGAGTCATGTAGACTTGGCTGGGAAATGAGTTGCAAGATGCTGTTCGTGCCTGGCTGAACTGATTAAACATATTACCGTTTTGAAAAATGTATAAATGACATGTAAATACAAGTTCAAATGTCATCATCATTGTTGCCATCATCAGTCCATCTAAAAACAAGCAATAAAAAAAAGTGACATTGTGGTGATTTGAGGAAAATGCATTAGGCAGCCAATGACATAAATTAACACAGCAAAGACAAGGAGGAAAGTTCACAAGTATGCAGCCATTCCAATTACAGATAGACTTGTGTTCTTAGGAAGTATGTTCTTTGAGACTGTTATCAAGACTGTACTCCTTGAGTTCAGAAGTCCGTACTCTGTGATCATGGTATTTAGAATGGGCCGAACTCTGTTCCAGACATGTGATCAGTCGGGGGTGGATGGCACCTTTAGTGACTGTTGAGTACCTGAGTGGGAAACTACAGAGTTAGATCTTTATGATTTAATCTGCAGACTGTCATCTTCAACTGATCCACCTGACTCCTGACATCTTCCAAGGACTGGCCAAAATATAGACAGAGATGAAGCTGATGTGATAAAGTAATCATCCACAGTCCTCTCCTATGACTTTAGTGGTTATACCAGGGGCCACCAATCCTGGTCCTTGAGGGTCGCTATCCTGCATGTTTTAGATGTATTCCTCTTCAAACTCATCTCATAAGCCTATCATCAAGCTCTGCTGAAGACTGATAACGACTGCCAGGTGTGCTGAAAGAAGAAACCATCTAAAACATGCAGGACAGCGGCCCTCAAGGATCAAGATTGGAGACCCCTTGGTTATACCCATGTCGTACTTCTATTTTCAAATACTGTACCACAATCAAAGTTTTAATTATTAATACATGTTTAAAAGGGGCGACATGGTGGTGAAGTTTATAGCATTCTTACTTCACACAATAAGGTCTTGGGTTCAAGTCCAACACCAGATGGGGGTGGGACCTTTCTGTGCGGAGTTTGCATGTTCTTCCTGTGTCTGCGTGGGTTCTCTCTCGGTACTCGAACTTCCTCCCACTATCCAAAGACGTGCAGTAATAGGTTAATTGGTCGTTCTAAATTTCCTTTAGGTGTGAATTTGAGAGTAATGTGCGAGGAGACAGCTATGACTCAGTTGGTAGATTGGGTCATCCAATAACCCAAGGGTTGTCAGTTTGAATCCTGCTCTGACCTAGTCAGTCTGTTGTGTCTTTGGGCAAGACATTTCACCCTCCTTGCCTCCAGTGTCACTCACACTGCTGTAGGGGTGCATATGAATGTTCGATGGTGGTCAGAGTGGCCGTAAGTGCAAATTGGCTACCACACAGTCAGTCTGTCCCAGTGCAGCTGAGGCTACAAATGTAGTTTACCACCACCAGAAGGAGAATGTGAGAGTGAATGAATAATGGATCTTTGGGAGCCTTGAAAACGGCTATAGAAATCTAATCAAATATTATTATTATTGATTGTTTGTATATGTCAGCTGTGCAATGAACTGGCAACTTGTCCTGGGTGAACCCTGCCTTCGCCCTTAAGTAGCTGAGGGATGGATGGATGGATGGATGGATGGATATTTAGAATACTGAGTTATGTAGTTATATTAAAAAATGCACTAGTAGTGAATGACTCCCATAGTGAAGACATCTAATGCCATGGAGCCTCTGACCTACACTCTCACAAGATTCTGTAGTTTTCACAGTATTATTACTGTATAATGGGCGAATCTGTACTGTATTTATGTATAGAGTATGTTGCTGTAAATTTTAAAGCATCATAGTCTGGATGCTGTAAAGACTGCATTCTACAGTAAAACAATATCTTACTGTGAATCAGGGTACAGCAGTTTTGTGAGTTACATGATGCTGTACTTTTCACAGCATACTGTGGAGCTAAAAACAAACATGGCCCCCACCCGATCTCCTACCCTAAAATGTTTTTATTCTTGTGTGTTATTGGTTTTGATATTAAAATCGACATGAGAAATTGACATTGCAGTATGTATCTAAATATGATGTCGTTTGATCAATTACAAGCAGTGGTGGACACTAGGCTATTTACTCAAGTACTGTAGGCTACTTAAGTACAATTTTCAAGTACCCTATCCATACTTTACTTGAGTATTAAACAGTTTGACGACTTGTCACTTTTAGTTCACTACATTTTCCAAAGAACTATTGTACTTTTTACTCCACTAAATTTGAAATGAGCATGAGGTACATTTTACCTTGATGAGTGATGGATGCACTCAACTCTAAATCTATAAAACTAACCACTAACTAAGATTTTATATTCACTAGCCTGAACTTACCATACCCTTTTATTATTTTTGTACAGAGGGTCTGGATCTGCATATATACAGTGTGAGGGGTGAAATTATCTGAAGAAAGGATCGGATCTGATTTTACAGAAATTGCTGATCTTTACTAGTAGCCTACTGTATATAATGATACCTCAAGCCTATTTGCTTGGCCAACACACACACGCTCACACATAGGAGTTATTTCATATTCATTCACATGTGAATATTTCTAGTAACATAAGTTGTTAATATAATTTAGGCCAGCTTTAGCAGTAGCTGCATCATTACATCAGAGTGCTGTGTGAAGAAATTACTCTATATAATCACTAAATAACACTGGTGAATTAGTGACCTGTCGTGGCCCATATAGGCCTATGAAAAAAAACAAAAACGCTTAAAAAATACATGTACTTTGAATACTTTTTGAAAAGTAGAAGTAGTACTTTCGTACTTCAACTTAAGTAACATTTGACAAGGAGTATCTGTACTTTTACTCAAGTACAGAAATTGTGTACTTCGCCCACCTCTGATTACAAGTTATCTTCTGAGACATTCGTTTCGAATGGAACAAAACTAATTCGAGAGAGTCACCCGGCGCTGTTGCAGTTACGTTCTTGGCGTTAGTTATGTTGGTTCTGGTATTCGCTGACGTTAGAGCTTATCTTACGTACGGCAGTTGACTAGTGTTAACCAAAACACGGCGGAATCGTAAAATAAGCTATTAATTGATCAAACAACATCATATTTAGATACTACAATGTCAATTTCTCATCTCGATTTTAATATCAAAACCAATAACGTGCCAGAATAAATACATTTTAGGGTAGTAGATCGGGTGGCGGCCATGTTTGCTTTTACCTCCACTGTTGCCTCAAAGCAGAAGTTTGTTTAAAGCAAGCTACCGTAGTTCAGACCACCCGAAGTTCCGGTATTCTACAGTAAACAAACGTGTACTGCTGATTTTTAGCGGGATCATCATCGAACAATACATCTAGCTATGTGGAACTATTGACTCTTGGGTTTGACAGAAGGTCAAAGCCTGGCAGCGCAAGGTAAGCTGCATGCACTCACATTGCTCTGATTGAAGTCTGTTGAAGAAAGTACGTCCCTCAACACATTGCAGACATAGTAAATATGAACTTAAGTTTTTATGAACAAAAGTTTGTTATAATGTAAGAGGCAGTTGATAATTATATCCGTGTAATATATCTGTATGATTTCATGTAATATATCTGTGTGATTTCATCCCTAGTTGTCGCTAGCTAACCTTATTAGCTAGCTAACCTCCGTCTCGGGGAAGTTAGCCTCTCAATTTCCAGTGTAACGTGTGTGTGTGTGTCTGTGTGTGTGTGCATGTATTGCTGTAGTATTTCTAGCCTAATTTAATTGTTTTGCATATCGTTTTGCTAACACTAATCGTTTTTACTTGCCCTTCCATTTCAACGTTAACGTTGGCGCGTGTAGGAAGCTATCGCTAGCTAGCTCGCACCCCTGGGGAAAGCTCATTAGGCTGGCGTCTTGCAAAACTATTTTAACAAGTAATACTGCTTTTTGGTTAAATTTGTCGAATTTAACCCGTGTGTGTGTGTGTGCATGCGTGCACGTGTGCTTACAGCCCCTCGTTTTGTTAGCAGCAATTTTGCTAATCATTTTGCCAATCGTTTTAGGCACATGTTGGTGGGACCCAAAGACCTTGACACTGACGTTGCCGTTGGAGCCTGGAGGCAGCTGTACTGAACAGGCAAGTTCATCCATAAATGTCAACCGTTCGTTAACTGTTAGCAAATATGGGTTTTACGTGCAAGTACTGCAGTTCCTGTGCAGATACAGTTCCCGTATATGTCAAGCATGTAAAACTGCACAGGAATTTTGCCAACTTCAAATGTCCTTGTGGTTTTGAAAGTTGCCCCTGTACTTTGAAGACCGCTTGTGCACTACAGACACACATGTACAAAAAACATGCATCCTCCAAACCTGAAAGATCTTATACAGGTGTGAATTTGAGCTGTCAGGTGGAGGCGTGCACCATTAGAGCTTCACGTTTTTCTGATCTATGTGAGCATTTGAAATACCATATCAGTGGGGGGGGATAAGATTGGTTGCCCTTTCACTGGTTGCACAAAAGTGTTCAGTGTCAAATCCTCATTCTCCTCGCATATTAGCAGGAAACATTCAAAGGACACTGCAACCTACGAAGGTGGTGCAGGTGGTCTGATGCAGGTGCACATTGTAATGACACAGGAAATGAGAACATGATTGACATGGCAGATTTTGTGTAGCTCAATGATTCTCTCGGGTATACTGAGGAGATGCTGAACGACATGAGAATTTTTCTCACAAACTTGGCCCTCTTTTACTTGCGGATGCAAGCAAAAATGCTTTTACCAACTTCTACTATTTCGATCCTGATAGAAGAGTTCCAAGAAGTATGCACAAATGCAATGTCTCGTGTGTTTCTCAAACTTCGTAAAGAATTGTCAGATCTAGAAATTCCTCTTGAACGTATTGACAATATCATTGATGGGTTGTCAAGTGAAAACTTACTTAGGATGTATAACGAAGGCCTGCTTAGATCAGATGCAACCAGGAAGACATATTTCAAGAAAAACTTCAACTTTGTTGAGCCTATACAGGTTAACCTTGGTTTTGATGCTTCTGATAAAGAGCGATTTTGTCACTATGTCCCAGTGAAAGATAGCCTAAAGGCTCTGTTGAGCTTGCCATCGGTGAGGCAACAATGTAAGTTGTCAAAAATGCAGCCAACCAATGCAGATGTGCTTCAGGATGTTAGGGATGGAAAAACTACTAAAGAAAACCTCCTCTTACAGGAGTGTCCCTCTTCAGTCTCAATTATCCTGTATCAAGACGCCTTTGAAGTGGTCAACCCACTTGGATCTGGCAAAAAAAAACACAAGCTTTTAGCTGTTTACATGACACTGGGTGACATATTACCTTATAATCGGTCATGCATTGATCCTATGCAGTTAGTCATGCTTTGCATGCTTTCTGATTATGTTTTTTTTGGGCAAGAGAAAGTGTTCTCCTGCCTTTTAAGAGACTTAAAAGACCTTGAGGAATCTGGTATTGCTGTTGCTGAAGGTGAGACTGTTAAAGGTGTAGTGATTGCAATTGCTGGTGACAACTTGGGTTCACACTCCCTAGGAGGATTTACAGAAAACTTTAGTGTGAGCAAAAACTTCTGTCGGTATTGTGTCATAAACAGGACAATGTTTCAGGATGAACCTACAAAGCTCGGTCCCCCAAGGACACCAGATAGCTACAGAAACCCACTTGAAGACCAGGTTTGGCAGCTGTGTCTTCAATTGAAAGAGATTGTGGAAATTGTGTGTGCTTCAAAAATCCACACAAACCAGGTGGCCTATCTGAAGTTGTTAATTGAGGAATATTTAAAAATGGTGGCGCCCTGTGAGGCAGCGGCCAAGCCGACTCCTGACAACAATGTGTGTTTTTTATTGAATGTACCGCCTAAATTGTCTACAAGTACCGTGTACAACAGGAGTACATTACTGGGACTCAGAAACAATAACTTTACAAAAGATTTGTCCGGAGTAAACTTCGCCATCGATCGAGAAACGCTTCTCGATTTAGGAATAGTTACCCAGGACAACGGCACCTCCGAGGCAGCGGGCTCCTCCTCCACCACCACCCGAAACTGGAACCAGCAGGGACGGCAGTGGAAACAGAACACACGCTGGAGGAGAAAGCGTGGTTGCCGAACCGGCACCACACACCGATTGAAAAGAAACCCTCATAAGACAACATTACCATCCATTTTACTATCGAACGTCCGCCCACTGGAAAACAAAATGGACTATCTTAAACTGGATTTAAGTACTCAAAGAAACCTGAAAGGATGCAACGCGATCATCCTCTGAGACGTGGCTTCAAAACAACGTTCCGGACAGCGCCATTAAACTCAATGGGTTTACAACATTCCACGCGGACAGAAACCACGCCAGTACAGGTAAATGTAGAGGAGGGGGTGTGTACATTTACACTAATAACAACTGGTGTACGAACTCAGCAGTCATTACAAGTCACTGCTCAGAGAACATTTAACTATCAACTGCCGTCCATTCTACCTGCCGCGAGAATTTAATTCAGTCAACATCACAGCTGTTTACATCCCCCCCAGCGCCAACACAAAGGAGGCGCTTTCAACTCCGTACAAGTCTGTGAGTACATTACATAACGAACACCCGGATTCAGTCTGTATAATCACTGGCGATTTCAATCAGGCCAATTTGAAAACAGTAATGCCACACTATCACAAGTGTGTGAATTTCGCGACAAGGGGGGAGAACACGCTTGACCAGGTATACACCAATATCAAACAGGCCTTCAGAGCGGTTCCCCACCCCCACCTCGGCTCATCAGACCACCTCTCTGTTATGCTAATACCAGCCTACAGACCTCTGTTGACGAGAAGCAAGCCAGTTGTGAAACAGATCAGGGCCTGGCCAGAGGGCTCCAGTGCAGCTTTACAGGACTATTTTGAATGCACAGACTGGTCTGTTTTCAGGGAGGCGGCCACCAACAACCAGGAAGTCAACCTCACCGAATACACAGACTATGTAACTGGATACATAACAAAATGTATGGAAGATGTAACCGTCACCAAGAACATTATAGTGAGAGCGAACGACAAACCCTGGTTCACCAGGGAGGTACGTGAGCTCCTGAGGGCACGCAACGTTGCCTTCAGGTCGGGGGACAAGGAGGCCCTAAGGACTGCCAGGGCCAACATGCACCGCGGCGTGAGAGCAGCCAAGCGTGAAAATGGACAAAGAATCAACTCACACTTCACACAAAGGACCCCAGACGTCTGTGGTAAGGCATCCAGTCAGTCACAGACGACAAACCACCCCCCCCACCATGTGAGGACAACACAGACTTCCTCAACTCATTGAACACTTTCTTCAGAAAACAACACCACAACCCCGACAAAACCCCCGTCAACCCAAACAGCACAACCTTACAGCTGGACTCAGCAGATGGGAGGAGGACCCTACTCCAGGTGAATCCCAGGAAAGCTGCAGGTCCAGACATTATTTTTGTACTTTATTACAATTCAAAAGTTGTACTTTTGTTTGTTTTACTTCTACTTCAGTACAGAATGTGAATACTTGTACCACCTTTGGTCCTCATTACCAAATATATTTTTATGGTATATTAGATAGATGGTTCTATCTGGGCTTGACAATAAAAGATGTCTTTCATTTATCATTAGTTTGTTTCTGAAAAACATTCCTCATATAAATGTGGTTTCCTGTGGTCTGTTTCTGAACATGTGACTTTAATGTCAGGGTATTCAGACGATGTCGCTTGTAAAAACCATCATTTAAAAGGTGTTCTCTGTTTTTTTTGTCCACTGGTTCTGCTGCTGGTCTGATTGTTGCTTCTCTTTGACTCCATCATGTTCTTCACAGTCTTTGTCTGAAGATTCTTCAAATGTCAGGACTTTCTCTTCCTTCACTTCCATTCCATCCAGCAGGTTGGACCGTGGTCTTTGTTCCTTAACCTTCATTAAATAAAAGAATCTCATCACCCTTCCTTCAACAGCTTCTCCAATTAGATTCACTTTATATTCACCATTAGTATAATGACATTATTTACACTGAGCAGTGCATCATGGGTAACATTCTTCTTCTACTAATGATAAAAATACTGGTGGTAATGTGTAATACATTTTCTGCTAATGAGAACCAAACATCCCAGTGTGGTGACACATGCTTTGGCAAAAAAATCATTATCTCACTTTTATGCGCGTTGATTACCGTGGGAACCCATGTGAAGTGGGCGGTGCTTTGAGGATCATGCCAGCGCAGACGCTAAATCAATTAGGTTCATGTCAGATATGTCAGCTGGACGTACAGAACAGGAAATGGTGAAAATCTTTTATCAGTGTTACCTCGGATCACTAAAACACTCAGAGGGACGGATCTACTGCAGGTTTGTGTGGATTAAAACTTATGCAAACTCATTACACACCCAGAAATGTGAAAATAGGTGAAAATAAATGACAGTAGTTTGTGAAGAGCCTCCTTTTAACCCAATGCAAAAAAAAAACAAAACATAAATTGTAAATTTGGGGAAAACACTGTTGTTTTGAAGCGCTTTCAGCACCATGGACAGCACCGTCAGTGTCTGACAGGTGATGAAACTAAAATCAGTTTAATTCCCATTGACTAAGATTAACCCTTAGATGCATAAGTGGGGTCAAAAGTGACCCCAAGTATTTTCAATGGAATTTCGGTTGTTATCTCCAGGAACTTTTTATTTTTTTCAACTCTGGCTGTCAGGTATAAATTTGTTGCTGCACCACACATTTAATGCTTACATTCTTATCACCCTGAAGGACATTTTTACTCAGCAACACACATGTAATTACTATCATTATATTATCCCGTTTTATTCATTATACAATATGTGCTGTACTAAAATGTAAACTTGTTTTTGAATGAATCTTGTGTGAATGAGTTATTAATGCATAGTTATATTGTTTTATATTGATTGTTATTATCATATATTTATTCAGATGTTTGTGTATCAATATCTTCGTCTGTTCTTATATAGAGTATGATGGCAGCAAGGATTCCTTTAGACCTCTCCACTGGAAAAAATTTTATACTGAGATACTACTACATGGATGAGCAGACACACATATTCAACTGTACATATACAGACATACAACAATAAACAAACAAACTAACACACAAACATGGAAAGTGGTGAATGAACATGACAAATATCAAAATATGGCATTAATAATCTACTCTAAACAAAATTAAATCAGTTTCCACTCAAAAATGCCCTAATTCCAATTGGGGTCATTTTTGACCCCACTCATGGAAGAGTGTAGGTCTGGTCGTCCATGCATCGAAGGGTTAATTAAACGAAGACTAATTTGGTCTGCAATGACTAAAAAGGGACTAGATTAATAAGTATTTTCATCAAAAAGACAAAGACTAAAATGAAAATATCTGCCAAAATGAACACTGATCCACTCTAAAACACTTCAAAACTGAGAAGAAAGATCACAATTCATGTCGTGGTTAATGATTGTAACTAATATGAGTGTGATATGATCTTATGTCCAGGTCCCCCCCCCCCCCATCAGTGTCATCTGAGGCCAACCCTAACACCAATGAGCACAATGACCCTGTCCACACATGACCTGCCTAATAACACCACTGACTCATTATGTCTGTCGTTCTCTGCCTGTACGTATATTAACCTTTTCCACCCCAGACCGTTTTAAACAGATATGAAGATGGATATTTTTGTATCCTCAAATGAAGGATCAGAAGTCCTCTGTCAGCTCTTCTTCATTCCTGGGTTACGATGTGACTCCATCTTAGAGTGAGTTTCCATAAAGGTTACGTCTAAGCTGAAGAATCCTTTATTTAGTGAAAGCAGCGGTAGAACATGTGCTGTGTAAAGTGGATAGTGTCTTTGTTCCTTCCCCTGTTCCCCTGTCTGTCACAGAACATTTATTCCAATACTGTTGCATCTCTGGAGGCCAGTCTATACTTTAGCTGACTATCATAGGGTCTGCAGATTACAGCTTAGGGTAAATAAGTACAGTTGTTTTTGTAGTGTCCTGACAGTCGTCACCCACACTCAGATCACCATCGACAAACTACTGCCAACTGTTGTTAAGAAGTGGAAGAGATAAGGCCATGGTTACGTACCATCCTCCAAAACAACTTTATCAGTGTTTTATTTATTCTAAGGAAGGCATGCACAAACATCACATAGTTATAATCCATTCTGGTTCGACTATAACTCAGGGTTGTCCAAACTTTTTCCACTGAGGGCCACATCCATAAACATATATGAAGGGCTGGGGGGGGGGGGGGGCTGGCTT
>JAPTYR010000007.1:39439504-39451982 GCA_029814505.1 Siphamia roseigaster | reverse complement strand
TTATTTTTATTTTTTTTGTGCATCTTGTTGTTTTTTGCATATTGTTGTTGAGTGCATCCTGGACTTGCTGATTCACTGGTGTGTTGTTAGCTGATTACAGTCAAGAAAAATGTACCATTCCATATTCTAAATAAACTATGGAGAAAACAAAATAAAAAAATTCATCCAAAGCAACAATTAATCTGATTAAAAATTCTCATCATTTGACAGCTCTAAATATTAAAAAAACGAAACATTAAATTAAGTGGAGATAATTAATTTGACTCCAGATTTTTTTGGTCCAGTATGTTGCATATTTGGGATAGTGGGCGTTAAGGGGTTAAAAGCGCAGCTGCAGCCAGGGTTCTTCCTTCAGTTCTCGCTCAGACTTTGGGTGCTGTGCTGGACTCTTGTGGTTCTAAACCATTAAATAGGTCATGGGCTGCTCCCCTTCCTGATGGCAGATTGTGTCAGCAGGCACTGGACCAACTGGGCAGGAAGACCCTGTTTAATGTTTCACCAGACTGGAATATTCTACAGCATTAAAATGCATAGAAAGAAGAAGGTCATTAATAAAGAATGACACCGTTAGTCCGATCCCTACACGTGAATTTCCACCAACATGCACATGATATATACACTCATTTCCCTTGTTCGAAATTAATAGCAAATCCATATATAAATGTAATTGATATGTCGTTGTCAGGTTCCTGTTGTTTTTTTGTTTTTTTTTTCTAAACACTTGGACGACGTATCGAAGATCAAATGGAATATTATTCTCTTTTGTGACCTATTGGAAAATGTTTAATACCTTCTGATCCACTAATCCTATCAATACATGGAAACAAATGGTGGAAAATACAGTTTGTCGTCTTTTCGTGGTCATCAGATATGACCCATATGGACGTTCAGAGGCTCCGTCGTTACCGTGGAAACACCGTCATCTTCTACAGCATCGATTTACCATTAAAACCCACAGAGTTGAATCAGTAACAGTGGATGGAGACACTTGGTTTATATTCAGTTCATGATATATTTAACTGAGAGTCACTTTTTCTTCAGTTTTTTCTGTTCTCATATCATGATATTTGATTTTACTTTCTATTTTTATGGTTATCCACATTATGTGTAAGGAATTAAATATAGGAAAATATATGATTTACAGTCAAAAGTGAAAAATATTTAGAATAATATTGTTATAAATGGGGATAAATCACTTCCACATTCTTTTGGGAAGTCCCGCAAAACAAAACGAGCTCTGGGTTTTTATATTTTAAACAGTGGTCCACAGGTTCGCAAACACATTTTTTTTTTTAAACTTATCTTTTACTACATATTCAAATGTGATCCCCGTCACCGATGTTCAGAAAAGTGTTTAGTCCACACACTGCATGTCAGATGGTCATCTCTATCGACATGATCACTGAATTAAGCACTTTTAAACTTTTCTTTGTGTTATTTTATTTTATTTTAAAAACTAAAATTACTCCCACCATTTATAAATTAAATTGTATTAATTATATTTATTTTGTGCATCAGATTAGAATGGAAGGATGCAATATTTAAACTGGATGTAATGCTTTATTGTGATTATGTTGATTTTAAAATGTTGAGACAATATATATTATTATTGTATATTATCAAAATTATCAGGAAATATTTTGCAGAAAAATGTTTTGTTTGAAAAGATGTGGCTGCGTCAGATATATATTTTTTTTATAAAAAAAACAAACAAAAACTAAATTATTATTATTAATTAAGTAATTTATTTGTTTATTTATTTAATTGTTATGTCCTGGATGCTTTTCTACTGAAACGTTTTGACCTTGACAAAACAGAGCATGTGCAGAAGGGAGCATGTGGGTTTAGAGAAGTGAACAATACTTGGAAGATGTCAGTGACTTAAAAATGATTTTTTAAAAATGCAATATATCACAAATGCATCGGTGACCCCCCCCCACCCCCCACTGTATGCATTTGAATGAGAATGCATCAATGTGTGGAACTGGTGTCCCAAGCAAATTTCCCAAAAAGGACAAAGTTTATCCTGATTTCGGAAAATGCATTATTTCCACTAAAAAAACTCAAATTAAAAAAGATATTACAATAGATCAGACCTGAGCAAAGTCAGGCCTGGGTGGCCCACATGAGGTCACTGCCAAATTAAAAGTCACTGCAAATACATATCACACAGATTTTATTTTGTAGAATCTGCTAAATTATTATTATTTTTTTTTTGCATGTACTTTCTGTCTTCAATAACCTAAATGTATGCACCGATTGGTTTGTTGATCAGTTTCAGCCCTTTACGATGTCAGCTAACACCAAAATAAATGAAAGAAAGACTGATTAAAAATGCAGAAATTTGAAAAAGACATGGACTTCTAAATATTTCTTCACTGAAGTCAGAAAAGGAACTGAAATACACAAACAAACAAACAAATAAAGCTGTATTTCTGGTTTTTCATGTAAAGTTATAACATGGAGGGAAAAAAAGGGAACATGGAGCTGGTTTTCCAAAATGTATTTGTGAATATTCATTAAATAGTCATATTTTTTTACTGCACATTTTCATTGTATCCCTGTATTGGTTCTTTTCTTCTTTTATAGAAACTGTTTTTCTACAGATCTATATTGATCAGAACTGCAGGTGAATTGATCGGCTCCTTAACAACTGTCAGAATTTCTCATGTGGCCCTAGAGGATAATTAATTGCCCACTCCTGCAATAGATGGTGATAAATCGCTTAAGAAAGGTTAAATATAAAGGAAAAAAATAATTTGTGAACTGACACCAAAAGAGCTCTGGTTCTTCAACCAGTGCGTCGTGACACATTCGTGTGCCGTGGAAAATGATCCAATTTCACCTTATTGGTACCATAAGCAAACCGTGTGATTCTAGATCCATACGACAGCATACACCACTGATCCACTCAGAACTGTTGAGTTATGGTTATTTTTCTTTAATTCCTGCAAGAGTATCAGCTGTGTGTTTAACCCTTTAACTCCTGAGGTGTTCCACAGTCACAAAAAATGATAAAATAAGCAGCAAAATGAACAAAAACAGTCAAAGTGATCAACAAAAATGAATAATAAACCAACAAAAAGTAAGTAACACGATCAAAGTAGGACACAAAGGGAACAGAAGTGAAGAAAAAATAATAAAATATAAAACAAAATGTAGAAAAATAAACAAAATAAACAAAAACTAATACATATTTACAAAATAATAAACAACATGAAACAATTTGCAAAAAAAATTAACTAAAATGAATTTTTAAAAAAAAGAGAAGAAATAAACTGTATTGTAATTTGGTTCCAGTAGTTTTCATATTGCATTTTTTTCTTTTTCTAAATCAGTTGCTTTTTGACATCTGTTCATCTCCAGACATCAGTTCCAAGAACAAAACACAGTAAAAACACGTTAAAAAAAACATGGTTGAAGTTTTCTGAGTATTTAAACTAAACTATCCATTCAGAACGCGTCAGCGCTATATCATCTGGGTTTAAAGGGTTAAGAAAAAGCTGAGTTTGTATTGAAGCCCAGGCTGCAGATCTTCCCCTTTAGCCCCGCCTCCAGCCCTCATGACCTTAACTGACTCCTCACATCTCCGACTACCTTAGACTTAGAGACTTAGACTTAGACTCAACTTTATTGATCCTTTTGGAATGACACCCTCAGGGAAATTAGAATTTTCAGCAGCTTATACAGGTAGTAGGTATCAAAGAAAATACAGCATCATTATAAAATAAGCAGAGGGAAAAAAAAAAAAAAGAAAATAGAGTAAAGTACAATAAAAATGAAAGTGAAAATAAGTGCAGTATGCATAACAAGTCCTGCAAATAGAAAAAAAAATGTTTGACATACTACGTACTGCAACTCCTGCAATCCACCTTCCACTCTGTACATGATTGAAACACATCACTGACTCTCCATGTTACACTGGATAGCATGGAAATGGAAATGGGAAGGACATTTTATTTAAGATTATCTAAGGAGTAGGAAATACTCGTCCTTAGGTAATCACTTACTGACTGTATAGTCTGTTAGGTGCATCTCATCTCCAGTGTATAATTCGATTATTAAACTCCAAACGTACAAAGTGATGCCTTAATACAACAAGAATGTGTTAACTTTATTACAGTATCAACAAACAGTAAACCTATTTTACGTTTATTTAGCCTTTGGGAACTTTAACTTCAATTCCATAATGTTTATTTATTTTCCCCTTTGCAAACTTTCCCCCTTATCATCATTATTTTGCGTGGTCGGTTATGAGTCAAAGCGCCATTTTGCAACCTGACCGTGAGAAAAAACCTAAATCTGAGCAGCTTTATACTTAATCACGTCACAGCTGATGAGACTTAAAAACTGATTAGCAGTGAAAATGAATCATGTCGACCGAGCATATGTTCGTAATCTGCAGCGATTATTTCCCAATTCTCACGCCTATGTCCACATACACACACAGACAGCAGCTGCTCAGGAATTTCTTCCTTTGCTTCTCACAGATTACCCAACATGTGTTTCTGGAAGATCATCTCCAATGATTCTCAGCGCAGATTAGCGCAATGAATTTAGCATTTAGCTTGATTAGCCGTTAGCCTGCCTTATATGACCCTTATGACTCATCATCGCTCATGGATTAGAAAAGCAATTAGCATTATTAGCAGCTCCCATAGCGTCAGCTGCATCGATGACTCATAATAACTTCAAGATTAGCGTATGTTTAGCAAAATTTGCAAAGCATTAGCTGTTGACCCTGATGAGAAAATTGGTTCATGGTTTAAATCATAAGGTCCACTTCCACACAGCTGTTGGTATTTGCATTTTCCAATTGTGCATAAAAAAATTAAGTGGAAACGCCAGAAATTTAAGAAACTGCAAAACAGATAACAGATGGAAAAAGTTCATAAATGTAAATAAGCACACTGGAAACAGATTGACTGATGGGAAGTTTAAGAAACAAACATAAACATATAATGTGTAAACAGTAGTGAAACCAAAACCAGCTGTTTTCATGTCTATCAGCCTAAAGTGTTGTGTTATAATATGAGATTTTACATCATTGAGTGGCAAGATTGTAAACCATCATCATCATGAGCAATTGCTACCGTTCAGATACCAGTGATGATGGAGCTGTACACATGGATTAAAGTGAAAAAAAATCATCTGACTGAAAATTTTTTTCAACAAAAGCTCTGTGTTATGCGCTCATACCCACCTCAACAATGTACACAGCACAATTGCTGTGCTGTCCATTATACTGCAAGCCCCTACTTGCACTGTAATATATTTACATAATGTAAAACCTTAGTATTGTCATTAATTGGAAATATATTACGAAACATCAAGTTTTCAGTGCAAAATTAACAATGCTTTAATAACAATAGTGCATAAGACAAAAGTATAAGTGCAGATCAACTAACATTGCTTTCATAATAAAAAAAAATATATAAATAATTTCTGGAACAGAAAAATTTAATTTGAAATTAAACAAGGAAAGTGAAAGTTAAGTTCTACTTTTTCTGCTTCTTTGCAGTGAACCCAAAGTCATCTAGTTTGGCAACACCTGATGCCTGTTTCTGGGTTTTTTTCCTTGGCACGGGAGCAGGTGAGGTAACTGAGGGTGGGGTTACACCAGGTGAAACTCCTGAGCTGGATGAGGCAGAGGGTTTTTCTGTGTGTGTACCTATTCCAGATGCTGATGAGGAGGAGGATTGTGCAGGTGTACCTTTTACACTGGAAAAGGAGGGGGGGTTACCTGTTGGTCTGTCTTTTTCTGCATCTGCAGGTTTGGATTGTGTGGAGGACGAGGCAGAGGGTTTTTCTGTGTGTTTACTTTTTCCAGATGCTGATGAGGAGGGTCTTGCAGGTGTACCTTTTACACTGGAAGAGGAGGGGGGGTTACCTGAACGTCTGCATTTATCTGGAGGTTTGACTTGTGTGGAGGAGGAGGGCTGTCCTGTATAGGAGAAGGAAAGGGGGTGGCCTGCAGGAGTGGCTCTTCTTGCTAAGGTGGAAGAGAGTGAGGACTTGGTTGTGCATGTGACACTTCTTGAGCCGTATGAGGAGGCTTTAGAGGAGGACTGTTTGGCACCAGTGGTGCAAGCTTTTTTAACCTTCCTCACTTTTACTGCTGCCAGGACCTTTACAGCTTCCCTGATTTTCCTTTCTTTCTCTTGACTTAATTTGTCCTTCTTCTTCTTCAGATAGCTCTTGTATCTGCCATATGAAGACAAACATGAACTCCTCAATGAAGCACTGATTTTCATCATTGAGGCAGTCTCTCCTGCTGCCTTCAGGTGTGTCTTTATCACTGCAAAGCCTTCATAGGTTTCAATGTTTAGCCTGACTATCTTTTTCAATGATGTCATCCATGATGTTGAAAGAGCCTTCAACAAGAGGGCCAGTGAACACTGACAATAGTGCCCTAACCAATTTCCCCAACACAGGAAATCTGATTTCCCCTTCTGCTGTCTTCATTGAAAATACTTCCCTCCACCAGTCAACATCAATCTGTGATTCATTATCATCAAAACCTTTGGCCTTGACCACCAGATCTAGGTCAATCTGGTATACCCTCACCTCTTCATCCAGCTGGCCCAGTTCACCTGAGGTAATGACATTTGGCAGGAACTTGGCCAAAGTCCTAAATGCAGCTCGAGTATGTTCATCTTGCATTAAGGAAGGTGACAGTGCAGACAAGGAGGTTATGACTTCATTACCCAAGGGCAGGTTTTTCAGCAGGAATGTAGCTGCCTTGATGTAGCCTTCCCTGAGTGAGCTGTAGACATCTCCCACCCAGGTCTTCTTCTCCACCCTGGCTTTGTTCAGAGCAAAATAGCTGAATTTCCCTACAGCTAACAATTTGTCTGGGAAATGCAAATCTCTGTTCTGCAAATCCAGCTTCAATAAGCCCTTCACATCAAGGGGAATGGCATCAGGCTTCATAAACTTCGAGAGAATGTCTCTCACTAGCAGCACCATCTCAACATGGAGAACATGTAGCATAGGCTTCTCATGCTGCAGTCTCTTGAGGAAAACCTGGAAGAATGGGAGTATACCTGCAAAAAAAAAAAAAAAATATATATATATATACATATATATTATCAATGCACATACAATGCACATTAGTTTTTTTTTTGTTTTTTTTTAAAAACCTAATTCACAAAGAATCAAATTACTATGATAATTAACTACATAATTGTAACATACTGTAAATCCAATAACACTTTTTTTTATGTAAAATACTCAGTTCATAGACATAGTTTTAAATAAATCCTGTTTCCCTTGAAATGTAGACACCGAAGACAATAAAATAGTTATTTTACAATGCTTTATAAAAATACCTCTGTACAAGTCTATCATGGCTGTGAGCTTGTTGAACTCTGTGAAAAGCACAGATATTCTTGTCTTCCTGTTGCTGTTTGCATCTGTTTGGCCTTTTGTTGATTTTTCCAGTTGATGTTGTAGAACATTTATTCTCGCCTTTTCATCGGCCGTTACCCCATGCTTTTGCAGCACCTGATTCAGCAGCCATCTGTATTGTATATATAAGATTAAAAGAATAATAATTTATTCACAATTCACACAGCATCTTCATTCAAAGTCCCCCTCCCCCAACATTATACATTTTGTGAATTTAAATATGAAAAAAAAGAATGAGAAATGTTCTCTCACTTGTTTTTGCGCTGGTCTTGGGGTGACAGGAAGCCAAAGTAGTTCACTATAAGGGGATCAAGAAGGTCTCGTACTCTGTCACATCCAGCATCTGGAGGAACCGGCTACTGATGGGGCGGATCAGACTCTTCTTGTCCATATGCAACAGGGATTGAAATTCTCCGAAAATGTCCTTTTGTTTTGGAAATTTTTCTATGTCATAATAAACATCCGCACAAAAGTCCTCCACAAACTCCTTGAAAGGGTTTAAAAAAGCCTTGGCAGCATTGGAAACCATGTGAACTGTATCGCCACTAATATCAAGCAGGAAAGGATTTTGTTGCCGAATCTGGGTTTCCACCCCTGATCGCTTCCATCTCATCACACTGCAATTGTCGAGCAGGATAGACACCACCTGATTCCAGTTCAGGCTGTAAGACTGGAGGATGTCTTCTATTGAGTTAGTTATTGCAGACGCATCTGCAATATTAAGCTTTTTTGACCCAAGATGCTGGGTAACAACTTTCTTCATGTCATCATCAAAAAAACGCACAAGGACATTTAAGATTCTATCATTATTTACATCGGTTGCTTCATCTGCATTCAGTGAAAACATCCTGTTCTGAAGCTTGTCTGATAACTGCTTCTTACACTGTGCCGCAATACCGTGTGTGCACATATATGAAGCATGTGCATTAGATAGGGACAACCTGGAGAGGGCGCTCTGATCTTCTACAAGTACTTTCACAAGATTCACTAGGGGTTGGGAAATGGTCAGGGACAGGTCGTTCTCCGCAATAAATGAGCATATTCGCACTTTTTGTGTGCACACGTGGTCCGCCATTGAAGCACACACCTCAGTTGTAGTGGTTGCTGCGCCAGGCAATGAGGATGTGTGCTGCAGCGATCTGACATGAGCCTTGTGGCTAGCCTCTGATTGGTGGCGTGCTAGCACCTTTTTACCGTTGCTCCCATATACAATTTTTTTATGGCAAACCACACAAAAGCACACACCTGCCATTTTTAACTTCTTGCACCATGAACTAAATGGCTTGCCACTGTCTCCTATTTCGTTAAGCCAAGCCCATCTCCATTTATTTTTTACCGTTTTGTCAATGTCAGACACATCTGTGCCCTCCTTCACTAGAAGCGCGTCCATACTTGCAAAACCGAAAGTAAATTGATGCACACATGCCCGTGATGGAAATTGAGGTTACGCTTTGTACTCTAGCGCCCCCTATTGACGGAAATCCGTCATTGCGACGGAAAACGCGATGACGGATAAAAATCGGAGATTTATATTTATCCATCCATCCATCCATCCATCCATCCATCCATCCATCCATCCATTATATTAGATGGATGGATGTTCATTAATGCATTAAATGTGAATTAACATGGAAGTAGACCAGACCTAATGCTCTATATCCTCCTGGTAGCAATTTACCAAATATATCAGTGTTACAAGCAGTTCAAATGTGTTAGACACAAGCAATGTGGGGATATAATATAACATCATATTGTGTCTAAACTCCTGCAGTGCAAATATGACTTGGCTGTATTGCCTGTTGTATTTGCCGCAGAACAGCATTGACTTATCTGAATAGACTATATATGCCGTCTGCATATTGTCTTCTGTGCAGATCAATGAGGCTCATAATAGGAGTTGGCCTTCACTGCTGTGATAACTGGATGAAATAATTACACTGGAAAGAATGATCATAACAAGAAAGATGGAATGCATTCCATAATGAGGATTTTATATTGACGTATATAGTAGAAGTCAGATCAAAGATGTGGAAGGTATAAGCAATGTAGGTCAAAGTATTATAAAAAGGCAGGCAAATATGTCAATACACCAAGCAACCTTGTTGACAATGAGGCTGCAGCTGAAACCAAATACAATCTGTGTCCTCTGTACATTATCTGTATTTATCATCTCAGATATTTGAATAGGTTTGTCTGCTGTACATCAACATTGATAAGGATAAGACCTTGGTTGGGACATAAAAGTTTTGGTTTTACTCTCAATTTAAGTTTATCGCTGTGATGATACATTTTAAGTAAGTTTAACACAAGATGACAGAATTTGAGCCATTACTGTTCTGCGGTCAGGATAATGTAATTCCAAAGATATTGGCAGCAAATCACATGATAATTAATTAATAAAGTATCTGTTTACTTTCATATTTCCCTACCTGTGACAGTGTCATGGTTAAGGTTTGGTTGACCACAAAAAGGTGGTTATGGTTGAGGAAAATATCATAATTTTGAATAAAAATCAATTAACCTAACATACATTATATATATATATATATAAATAATTTTTTTTTTCCTGGGCATTAAGGGGTTCATGTGGCCTCTGAACTAAAATAAATTCTATATATTAAAATCACATCACTTCATCTCCATGGATACGGTTTCAATACTCTTCCATCCTTAAAGGTCATAATCTGTTCACAGAATATATTTCACATCTTACTTTAACCCATAAAGACGAAGCGCTGCTTTTGTTCCAGTTCTCTAATGATTTAACCTTTTAAAAGTGATTTATCTCCATTTATTATGATATTATCTCCTGCATTTTTCACTGTAAGTCATGTTTTCTTCATAGAACTTTTTAGATGTAATTTAGATGTTGATGAAAACTCAAGGTTATTATATGAAAAGAAGAAAAAAAAACCTGATGAAAAAAGCAGCCTTCTATTATGAACTGTCTGTGCGCTGTCATTGATCCAACTCCATGGGTTTTACTGGGGAATCAATGGAGGAGAAAAATAATGGTGTTTCCATGGTAACCGGAGCCTCTGGACGTCCAAATGGATCATATCTGATGACCATGAAAAGATGATCAACTGTATTTTACCGCAGTTATTTGTTTATTTATTGATAGGATGAATTGATGGGAAGGTATTAAACCGTTTGGATCAGTAGATGCTGTTTGTTCCTGGTGGATGTTTGAGCGTTTAATGGTTAACGGTCGAGTGTGTAAAATAAAAAGAGTGGAATCCAACAGTAAAGTCTGCTGCCGTCATCTACTGTGTCTTAATGATGATCAGAGTTAACCCTTTAACTCCTGAGACTTTAACAGTTCCAGTCAAAAAGAGTCAAATAAGCAACAAACTGAAGAAAAAACAGCCAAAGGGATGAATAAAAACCAACAAAAATGAAAAAATAAACCAACTAAATTATAAGAAACATGAAGAAAGTAAGATACAAATGGAACAAAATTGAAGAAAAATAATAAAAAAAAATTTAAAATGTAGAAAAATAAACAAAATAACCAACAAAATGAACAAACAAACTAATAAATATTAAAAAAAAAATAATAAGTAACATGAACAAAGTAAAACACAAATGGAGCAAAATTGAAGAAAAATAATAAAATTAAAAAATAAAACGTAGAAAAACAAAGTAACCAACAAAATGTAAAAAAAAACAAACCAATAAATATTTTCAAAATGAACAAAATAAGATACAAATGGAAGAAAAATAATAAAATAAAAAACAAAATTTAGGAAAATAAACAAAATAACCAACAAAATGACCCAAAAAAACCCCTAATAAATATTTTCAAAATAAAAAATAACATTCACCATTCATTCAGTATGTGTCAGCGCTGACGCATCAGGGGTTAAAGGGTTAACTCCTGAAATTAAAACAACCAGAACAGACAAGACTTTTATTCTTGTTGTTTTTTGTTTGTTTGTTTTACTTTTTTCCTTTCACTTCAGTAAAGTTGAATCAGTACTTTTACTTTTTCAAGAGTATTTTTTCACACAAGTAGCAGTACACAGTAAACTTACCAGTGGTAAAAATGCAGTGTCGTAGCTACGCCGTAAGGCCTATGAAGTAGCTACGCTGTAGGGCCTATGCCGTAGCTACGCCGTAAGGCCAATGTCGTAGCTACGCCGTAGGGCCTATGCCGTAGCTACGCCGTAGGGCCTATGCCGTAGCTATGCTGTAAGGCCTATGCCGTAAGGCCTATGCCGTAGCTACGCCATAAGGCCTATGTCGTAGCTACGCCGTAGGGCCTATGCCGTAGCTACACCGTAGGGCCTATGCCGTAGCTACGCCGTAGGGCCTATGCTGTAGCTATGCCATAACCGATGTTCATAATTCTGCATCGAGGGAACACTTTGTTCTGTAATTCACTACCAAGCCACTCGGGGGTCGTGTCTGGTTTTGGGGGCTCGTGTCAGATTCTTTGGTTTTCCTCCGGTCAGACAGCCCGGTATTTTTGCGATATCTCTATCCATGAATTGTTCGTCATTCGTCAGTCTGTGTAGAGGAGTGGTAAAGCTGGTCGTACTTGTGCACCGCCTCCATCATTCTTTCTTTGGTTTGGTCCATTTTGTAGGTCCGTAGGAATGTCGTAGGAATGTCGGGGTCGCCGCGCTGTTGCTCAGAGAACTGGAAATAAAGTTTAGAGCTGACCAATCATAGTCCTCGACGGTCATGTCATGATGCATCACTGCAACGCATAGTCAGGATCTTTTGGAGGTGGACGTCAGGATACGGCGTAGAGTCTACGGTCCATATGGTTGTAGTCCATTTCTTCACGGTTGTAGTCCATATCCACACGGTTGTAGTCCATATCTTCACGGTTGTAGTCCATTTCTTCACGGTTGTAGTCCATTTCTTCACGGTTGTAGTCCATTTCTTCACGGTTGTAGTCCATATCCTCACGGTTGTAGTCCATATCTTCACGGTTGTAGTCCATATCCTCACGGTTGTAGTCCATATCTTCACAGTTGTAGTCCATATCTTCACGGTTGTAGTCCATATCCTCACTGTTGTAGTCCATATCTTCTCTGGATTTTATTGTCCTACTACG
>JAPTYR010000007.1:39413293-39426601 GCA_029814505.1 Siphamia roseigaster | reverse complement strand
TGGTCGTTATCGTCCACTTTGATGGAAATGTGAACAAGTGTCAAACTCCGTGTACCCTGAATAAAATTTTCTATAGTATTTCCCTTAAGATAACTTAATTTGGCCTCAAACAGATGGGATATATTTGTAAAACCGCTGAAATACTCCTTTAAGTGTCGTCATGGAATGAGTCTGTCACCATTTGAAAGGAGTTTCCTGGGAGGAGGAGTCTCCAAAGGCTAACCTTTGGCAGCCTTACACATCCAATAACAGCAGACAGGTTAGCGTTAGCGCATGGTGAGACACACAAGTGTCTTATGGCACTGACGTCTGCACTTGAAGGAAAGAATCCTGGATTGTGAGTCGAATGCTGGAGTTTTCTACTGCTTTCCCTTATTATTATTATTGCAGAATGAAATCAGTTAATTCTTTTTGAATAAGCCTGTATTCCGCCTGTTCCTAAATGTTTGTATTTGTACAGATCTGTTGGTTCACCAGCTGAGATGGAATAGTGTTGAAATTGCACTTATCTTTCTTAATTTGTTTTTTATGGTTATTCATGTGTTTGTTTTTAAAGGATAAGTTATAGATGTAAACCTATTCAAAATGGAACTTTATTTTTTTCACTCACACAGAAAAGTTTGGAGTTGACATTGTTTTACTGATCATATTGGGAGGATGAACCAACTTGAATTGGACAGCCCTGCTTTAGTTCTTTGTGGACAAACATGACTTTTTTCCCCCCTTAGGGCAGATAATTATGGGCTGTGTTCCCCCTGTAAATATGACAGAGAATAGATGAAACTATTTTTGTTCCTTTTTGTTGTTGACGATCGTTTTCTTATTGTTTGTTCTGAATCTGAAAGTGTTGGCAGTAAATCCCTCTGCTCACCTCTCACAGAACATCACACCACACACACTTAACTCTCCATTCTATTGATTTTCAAGCCTGAGATTGAACCACATAAATTATTTTTCTATGGAGGTGCTACAGCCTCATTTTTGTAAAAACCAAAGAGTGGGATAACATCTATTTTATTATGTATGGAAATCATTTCAGTGTCATTTGTATCCATTTAAATCCATCTGAATAAAGAAATCCATGGAAAAGTCTAGTTTTTTTTAAAATTTGACTTTATTATGTACATACATATTCACAATCCCATGTTAAACAGGCAGATATAAGGGCAACAAACCCACAGACAACACCATTCACTGCCCACCAGTGATTAGACACCGTTTTCCTGGTTCCATTTGTTGGATAATGAACGATATCAAACATTTCACTGTTGATCGTCTTTCAGTCCAAGCTCCACAGAACGAAACACTTGACAGAAATACCCCCAACAGAACATTTAATTAAAAGGATTCCCACATTTTAGAGAGCGGACAGGAAGTGACCTTTTCTGCCACTGTTCCACATTTCCAGTTCATTATAACCCGAACCCACAGACCAACTGTTCAAAGGCACATGACGCCAGTGTTTCTACTTTTCTATTTCACTGCAAAAACAAAAGCTCAAGATACTGAAATGTTTTTGGAAAAGCTCCTGCTGATACAGTCTGATAAAACACCACACAATAAATACTGTAAGACATTTAGGACACCGTTTTGGAATTAAAAAAAAAAAACATTTGAGGTTGCAGTAAGACGAGTTGTGTGGGAATTAAATCCTACTGTACATGCTTCTGACAACACGTCTGACATTAAAGTCACCTTCTGTTGCCTTTTCTATTATACGACACAATAAATACATCATTTGCATAGTGTGAACAATTCAGTGGAAACAATGGCACTTTAAATAAATACTGTTGAGGAATCAACAGAAGGTGGAGTGACTTCTAACCCCAACCAAAGTCTGGTCGGACGTGGCTCCTCAGCAGAAGCTCAGACTGATGCCAGTTCACCCAAACACAAAGAAAGCGTCACCGGCAGGAGCTAACCTCAGGCCGCTCTTCATCATTCTATACAGTTTGGTTCCCTAAAACAGTGGTTTTGGTCGATTCAACAAACAGATACAAGACCAGCTTCCATTCAAACACCTGAAACGGCTGCTTCAGCTCAACATCTGAGGGTCTGGTTCTTCAACCCTGAACCAAACCACCAGACCTGCAGACAAAACTAAACCCTAACCCCAAGATCTGGAATGTGATGAAGATGAAGATGGAAGGTCAGTTTGAGGATGAGGAGACCATGTCATGACAAACCATTCCTTTGTGACGTTCACCGGGTTAAAAAACAGGAGCATTTTGTTATTTGAAAATAAAAATGTGTTTTATAGGATTATTTAAGGTCCATGCATTTCTTTTCTGTCTAAAAGCTCCGTGTGACAGTGGTTTCATTTGGATTTGGAGAGAAATGTCAGAAGTTTCTGAAAAAAAAAAAAAAAATTTAAAAAAATCTAACCTTCGACAGCATAAACTGAAGCACTGAAGGTACGACAGCAGAGGTTTCAAACACTAAAACCCACCCCCAAGATGAATTTTTGCAAAACGGAAAAATTATAGTGAAGATATGAAGAGTCAAAGGTGTTGACGTCATTTTCGTTGAGGTTCCACATTCAGATCAATGTGATCGACAGCCCAGTTTTCCTCCTCCTGCTCTTTTGAAGCTAAACGACCAAGAACGACTGAATGACAAACTGTTATTTTAGGTCTAAACTGAATTTGGAATAATATTCAAGCTGGTACTAAATGTTTGTCATGTACAAATGGGAATTTGAGACAAAATGTGAAAAGTGCACTTCATTTTCTTACAAAATTTCAGGGTTTTTTCACCCCAAGTTATTCACATTAATTTGGGAAAAAAGAATGTATAAATGTGAATATTTGCAGACTTTAATGTTTTTATTACATAAAACAAAGATTAAAAAGTTGTCATTATTAAATGATAGTTTATGATGTTATTACTTTACTGATCCGGCAACTGGAGATTCAACTGGGCTGAATGTGGACGAAATGATTAAAACCCCTGCTATAATGTAAAAAAAAAAACACCTGATAGTTTAATATCAATACGTACATAGTCTGTTTCATAAGTACATGCAGCGTGCACCAACAGCAGTTCAATGTTTTCATTATTTTAAGTTTCCATCTGTGAGAGACATTTTACATGTAGATTCCACAGGTGTTTTCAGACAGGAAGGGGTTAAATAGGAAAAATATGTGTTTTAATGACTGACTGCTGTTAAGACTCAGATGCTGAGTGATAAAACAATTACTACAATTGTAATATATCTTTACATTCACATATTTTTATTTTTAGTTACATTCAAACACCAAAATGTTTGTTTAGTTGAATAAAAACTCAAATTACAGTTTAATTTTCTTTATTTGGAGTTTATCTTTCATCTGATTCGGTTTTCGTTGCATTAGTTTCAGCTTATATTTCCTGTAATGTTTTACTGTGTATTTCATATCTTGTATTTTTTTTGTTTAAATCAGAAATAAACATTCAAATGCATCACAAACATCATCCTTTAAACTGAAAGAAACAACGATTTGATGTTTGTCAGAATAATTATGGATAAACTGATATTAAAATGTTTGTGAATCGACAGAAGCAACAGCAGGTTCTATAACAGTCATATTTTGGATGAATTTTCCACATCAGTGTGGAATATCAGTTAATTATATTTATTCCTTCTGCACTGCTGTTTTGTTTTTTTTTTTTCTTCCTCGTTTTCGGGCTCCTCCACATCCTGGAAACTTCAGGAAAAACTACTTCAGGTTTCTAAAAATACAATGGAATGAGTCCCAATTACAGATTAGTGCATTTCTTCTTAAAGGAGTGATATTTAGCTTTTGTAAATGAATATAAACATGTCCCTGTGGTCGATACTTTAGGCCCCGCCCCTTCTGTGCCACTCTGTCCTGTTCAACCAACAACTCAACATTGTAGCTCAATGGCTCCGAGGCTGGACATATTTTCAGTTTTTAGTCGGAGCGCTGCTGCTGACAGACAGTTGTATATATATGATGTGGGTCTTGGAGGAAGGGTGATGGGCCGTCTTTGTGTGAATGTTGGGATGTAACTCCTTGGAAACAGAAGAAATGAAGCAGGAATGAAAACAGGTGGTAGAAAAGATGACACCTGGAGGGTTCACCTTCCAACTGTATGAACTATGAGGGTCCAAACCCAGAAACAAATAAAGCACAGACGAAGAAAAGTGGGTTTAGATGAATAGGAGCCCTTTAAACTGAGATGCTGGTTTATTTCCACCAGTCTGACCAACAACACACCATGCAAACCACAAAGAAGAGACGGAAAAGCGTCCAGACAGCAGCAGTGACGTCCACTGACTTTGGACATTTTGGACGATGTGGACAACGACGGGTTAAAGAAAAACGCTGCAGAGCTTCCACCGACACACTAACAGGCAGTTTATATTCAGCACAAAGAAACTGCACGATGTCCACAGTCTGTCTGTGGACAGACAGACTGTGGACAGAGACTGTGGACAGACAGACAGACTGTGGACAGACAGACAAGACTGTGGACAGACAGACAGACTGTGGACAGACAGACAGACTGTGGACAGACAGACAGACTGTGGACAGACTCCACCAATGACAGGACTCGTTATCGTTGTTGGTCCAGTTCAGTGGAAATGTCTCTTCCTTTTGTCTTCGTCTCAGTCCAGTAACAAACAGGTTTTCCTTCCATCCACCATGTTTTCACTGCGGGACTGAACAATCCAACAGACCCCTGACCCAAAACACAACCATCTGTCCTGTTACCATGGAAACAACAAACCGTAAACATGACAAGTAACATCATCCAGAATGATGGACAAACAGCACCAATAAATCACATGGTAATGCCAGTAGAGGTCACCAGAAGGAGGCGCTGCAGACCACGCCCCCAAAAGCAGGCAGTGCAGACCACGCCCCCCAAAAGCAGGCAGTGCAGACCACGCCCCCAAAAGCAGGCAGTGCAGACCACGCCCCCAAAAGCAGGCAGTGCAGACCACGCCACCCAAACGCAGGCAGTTCAGACCACGCCCCCAAAAGCAGGCAGTGCAGACCACGCCACCCAAACGCAGGCAGTGCAGACCACGCCCCCAAAAGCAGGCAGTGCAGACCACGCCACCCAAACGCAGGCAGTGCAGACCACGCCCCCAAACGCAGGCAGTGCAGACCACGCCCCCAAACGCAGGCAGTTCAGACCACGCCCCTGCTGCCGTCTTTCACCCCACGGCACCCACATTCCTGACTGACCATGGTCACGGCCGTGGAGGTGGCGGGCGGAGCCAAGACCGATGGAGAGGCGAAGAGAGGAGGAGAAGGCGCTGCTGGAAGAGCTGGTGATCAGTGTCGACAGTGTCCGTTCTTTAAAAAAATAATACATCTACGAGTCTCTGAAAGGAAAAAGAAAAAAGGAAGAAGAGGAGGAATTGGAAGAGTCCTCGCAGTGGACAGCGCCGAGTGTCATAGGTTCATCCGTAGATGCTCCGGGCGCTTGGAGTTCAAAGGGTACGCCTGCTTTTTGTACACACTGATGCCTGACGGCTGGCGGATGGGGAGTGGGGCCGACGCCTCGGAGCCGCCGCCGCTAATGTCCATGTGCTCCACCGAAGACACTTCCATGGGCGTTTCCATGGAGACACCAGGGGAGAGCAGAGAGCAGCTCCCGGTCAGCGTGGGGCCCCGGGGCCAGCAGTCGCCTCCCGCAAACTTGATTGGACTGTGGAAGATGGTGACAGGAAGACAGGGTTGATTCCATAGGACTGTGGAAGGATACGTACAAAGACGGGAGTTTTTCTTCACAGCATCGACGGCAGATTCACACAAACATTAACTCTGACTTTTCTCTGATCTATGAGTTGACGTTGGTCTATTGTGGACTTTCAAGTAGGTTGGGTTTTTCATCTTTTTCCAAGTGTGTCGGCTGTTGTCCAGACTGACACGGTGGCAGGAATGCCGCGCTAAACTACACTCAACATAACAACACAGGATGCTTCCTGCTTTTCCAAAGTCAAATTCCAGACTTCTTCCAGGCTGATATTGTTTTCCCAGACCTTAACTTGATGTCCTTTCATACTTGTGTCTACTGCCTACTTCACTGATAAACATATAATTGACTTTTTCTATTTCTCATCATCAACATGAATGAACATTAACCTAAATTATCTGAAGAAAAATCAGCTGAATTGGACTCATATTCTGTCACTAAATATTTGGTGTATTTGTAGATGCACTGTGATCTGGAAAGTGTAGTAGTGGTATTTACGGGACTTTAATATCATTCTTTAAGGTTTATATTACCTCCACCTTGTTCCTTTTATTTCTTGGTAATGTCGCTGGACTAGAACGGAGGATACTAAATTATTACAGGGGATTTTAGTAACCAACTAAAAATCTATGACAGGAAGCTGGTTCAACCCAACTCCACCAACAACAGAAGATTGGTACGAGATCATCTCACAGATATTCAAATTGGAAAAATGTACTTATTCCATCCGAATCCAGAAGGATACGTTTAATCATAACTGGGACCAATGGATCCAGTTTGTATAATCCAGCTGCCCACAATCTAAATCAGTTCTCTAAAAATGTCTTTTCGTTGTTTTATTTGAAGAATCCAGAGGTATTATAAGGCTATGATTGTTTTTAAGTGAGAAATACATCAACTGTAAGCATTCAGTTTTGTTTTTTGACACTTTCGTATGTATAAAATAAATATGAATAGGACTCTAATAGATAATATATGTATGAATGGTAAGGTTGAAAATACAATTTTTCCTGGTTATACATAGCTGAAGTTATTCACATTTTATAATGCAATTTTATTTACACTGAAATAAAGATAAAATTGTATTATTATTTATGGCTTGGATTTTTTTACTGGTCCGGGCCTAAGGGTAATATGTGGCCCCTGAACTAAAATCAATTTAACGCCCCTGTAGTCATAGGTCAAAATATAGAACTAGAAAAGCACTCAGAGCGCAGACCTCCGCCAAGCATTGCTATTCCCCGTTGACTGAAATGTTAACGACAATTTCAAAGTGAATCCAGGATCTCTTCTGGATGTTCACCAAAATCTAATCGATTGTTCCTTGTCCCATTGCCAAGACATCCTGAAAATTTCATTCAAATCAGTTCAGAACTTTTTGAGTTATCTTGCACACAGAAAGACACACACACACACACACACACACACACAAACGCAGGCAATTACATAACCTCCTTGGCGGAGGTAATTATACATTTCTTTTTATAGAATAGGGCTGCTCAAACTCTACAACAAATCTTCCCACCTTCCAAAATCTAGACTAAGTACTTCTGGAACTTCTAGAAATCATCTTGGGAAGATTCCTTTCATGAATACTAGGGGTAACTGATGAAGTGAAATGAACTAACTGCTCCTAAAGCCTCCGAAAAGCAACACAGAATCTCGACATTCCACATATTCTGGCCCACATGGAAACAGTCTTTTCCGTTTGTTTTCCCTGGAGTCTGTACTCCAGGTTAATCAACATGACCAATACCAATACAGATTATTAGTTAAAATAATTAGACCATGAACGGATATTTGGAACAGATCCAAACACACACATGCAGTAACAACTAAAGTCTCTTCAAATTAGAAAAAAATCAAAGATTGGAATCATCTGTTGTAGACCTCTTGAGTCAGGTCAGACTATTAAGTCAGGCTGTTTTGTGGTGTGTATATATATAAAAATAACAGTAGGATAGAGGCTCACACAAGGTACAGTAAACATGAAGAGATCTAAATAATCAAGTAACAATAAACCAATAGATCCTCCAAAACCTGTTCCCATGACACTTAATGTGGAACAAATCATCCCTGAAACTGACAATGAACAGAAATGAAGAGTAAAAGTTTTGTTTGGAGCTGAACTTTAAGTTGAGGGTGAGAGGAGGAAACCTGGGAATATTCAATAAACGTAAACACACAAGTTTGAATCTGATATTTGATCAAAACCAGTCTATCCCTGGTGTGTACGTCTAAAAACAAAAAATAAAACATGATTTGTAGAACTTTTCTTTTCAGCACAGGGCCAAATGTGCAGAGTGGCAAGTCAATTTAATTAGTGCAATTGTGATAGATTTTTCTTTAGTCATATCCTCAACTGAAACACCAAAAATATTTGAGTTTTTTCTTAGTCAAATTGCAGTTTGATTTTCTTGATATGGAGTTAATGTGTGTGTGATTTGGTGCTTTATATCAAAATCATACAATTTGATTAATCTTTTAGCTCGTTTTCATTATTTTCATCTTACATTTTTCATATGGACAATTCCCTGCATTTTTACATCTTATTTAATCTGTTTTAGTTTAAAATCATAAATAATTTTGCACTTGAATCAAAAATTATCCTTTAAATGAGACAAAACAACTGCACCTTGTTTTACAGGTTGTAGAAAATCTACAAAAATCTGGTTTCAGGGCGATCACAGGAGTTTTCAGACAGAAAGAGGTTAAATATTAAAAATATAAGTGTTAATGACTGATCACCATTAATATTCAGATGCTGAGTGAAAAAAATAATTACTGCAATTGTAATAGATTTATGATCTATTTATCTTTTTAGACTCATCCTCAACTCAAACACAAAAATATTTTTGTTTTCGTGTGGAGTAAGAACTCAAGTTAAAGTTTAATTTTCTTTATTTGGAGTTAATGTTTGATCTGGTTCATCTTTTACATTGTTTTTGTCTTATATTTACCTCTGCCAAGGAGGTTATGTGATCATGCTAATATGTTTGTTTGTTCGCTGCAATTCTGCAGCATGCCACAAGGGGGCGGAGGTTTGCACTCTCAGTACTTTCTAGTTTTCATATTGTTTTGTTGCATCTTTTACATTTCATCTTTTTTTAGTTTAAAATCATAGTTTCACTCAAATCAAAAATCATCTTTTAAAATGAAAGAAAAGACTTGATATTTGTCAGAATAATTATGGATAAACTAATATTAAAATGTTTCTTGTGGCTCGATACAAGCAACACAGCAGTTTTTAAAACTCTCATATGATGTAAATGAAGTTTCTACGTCAGTGAGAAATAACATCCATTTACTTCTAATTATTCTCTAGTGTTCTTCAGATTGACGAACTAATTTAGGTTCACAAAAATGCAATTAGTAATATTACAGATTTATGCATGAGAATGTTCTTGTGAAACTATGAAATATTTATGTCAGGGCTTTCAAACTCAGGTCCTGGGGTTAGGGTTTTAAAACATCTAAACATGTTTCAGACGGTTCCTGATTCAAGCACATGGCTCATCAGCAGCTGCAGAGGACGGGGTTGGGACGAGGTTAGGGTCAGTGGACGGGGTTAGGGTTAGTGGACGGGGTTGGGACGAGGTTAGGGTTACGGTCAGTGGACGGGGTTAAGGTCAGTGGACGGGGTTAGGGCTAGGGTCAGTGGATGGGGTTAGGGTCAGTGGACGGGATTGGAACGAGGTTAGGGTCAGTGGACGGGGTTCGGGTCAGTGGACAGGGTTCGGGTCAGTGGACAGGGTTCGGGTCAGTGGACGGGGTTGGGACGGGGTTAGGGTCAGTGGACGCCTGATGAGGACCCATAGGAACCGTCTAAAACAGGGGTTCTTAACCCTGGTCGTCGGGGCCCACTGTCCTGCATGCTTCAGATGTCACCCTGCTCCAACACACCTGATTCAAAGCAGTGGATGGTTATCAGGCTTCAGCATTGCTTGATGACGAGCTGATCATTTGAATCAGGTGTGTGGGAGCAAGGTGATACCCAAAACATGCAGGACAGTGGGCCCCAAGGACCTGAGTTCTAGACCCCTGATCTAGGGGAAGATGTTGTACTTGTCGCATGTTTAACCCTAACCCTAACCCAGTCCAGTTCCACAAGCTTGTTCTTCAAACACTAAGAGTGTGTGCCCGACAACACACGATGCAAAGCACAAAACAGGGAAAGACTTAAAATAATCCATAAAGCAGCTGGTCTGTTGCCTTGTGTCCAGAAACCCTGATTTGTACAACTTTTCTTACCTGGAAGTCAGACATATAGTGAGAATATTTGGATGATTTGTTCTAACGTTGGGCCCAGATTCATCCTGTTTAAAGAGGATGTCTAGTCAAAACTCCCCCTCAGTATCTAATGTCTCTATTGTACAAACAAATAGACAGTTCTAGCCACAGCTACTTGGGAAACTAACCTTTCTGACAAAGGCCTTTTCTATACGGAGCAGTAAGCGGCGCCCTTAAAAAGAACCAGATGAACCAGCGGAAGCTCTTTTACCTCACAGGTGTTCTGGGGCTTCCTGGGAACTTCCGTGGTGAGCGGACCTTTGGCTCAAAGGAGAACTTCTCTTTGACGTTTTCCAGCACAGATGGGGCTACATATGTGAAACCCTGCGGAAGAAGTGGGGGGACAGAAACAAAAGGAGGCATCTGAGTTGGACCTCGTTCCAAAAACAACCCACAGCTGATGATGAGCAATGAAATGCTGAGTAAACCAGATCATGCAATGTGGTGAAACAGTGAGAGAAGCTTCCAGGAAAAGGACCAGGACTCAACCAGATGGGATGCATTAGCTGATTCTCGTAAGGCATAGTCGTTGAAAAGGCAAAAAAAAACAACAAAAAAACCCTTTGGCCCAGAGCTCATCTGTTTTTGCGTGTTTGTTTGCAGACGAGACACAAACGGACAAGGACCAGAACAAATGTCACCGTGCTGAATTGAAACCTTCTGTTTTTACTTTGAGTTGACCCAAAGTTTGGGAAACAAACCAATATTCAAGTTCAAATAAGAGAAACACCAAGGTTTTAACTGTCTTTGTAAAACTCATGTCCACTATTTATGACACACCCTTCACATTCTATGGGAATTACGGTAAATACCAACAAGGGATTCACGGTGAATAATAAACAATGTTTTTACTACAGTTCTGCTGCTGTTAGCTGATGGATGACTTTACAGACTGTGGCGGCCATGGCTCAGTTTGGAGAGCGGCAGTATAGATGTGTGTGAATGGGAGGAATTGTAAAGTGCATAAAATGCACTATAAAAAGCTCAGTCCATTTACCATTTAGAGTAGACATAACTTGGAAAAAAAAGAAATAGGACCAATATCCCTGTATTTCACTCAACAATGGGAATACTTGAGGTTGACAAGTTTTGTCCCTTTCACTGGAGGTTAACTTGACTAATTAAATTCAATTCCATTTATGACCTCCTATCTGTGCTCAATAGTAACTATATCGATATCAGTAACCATGTTATAAACCATCAAAACATGGACCCTAAGAAAAGGCAAATCTTAAATATAAAAAAAGGTCAAAAACCCAAACCAAGGTTTATACACTTTTTCACCAGTTTTTTTCCATGACTTTTCCAAAACTTTCCACAGAATATCCATAACCAAAATTTTCATAACCAAAATTGTCGTACTGCACATCGGCACTACCACAACCCCCAAATGATATGATATTGTAAATGCGGAAATTAAGTGTTCAAAATTTGAAGAAAACATTGAAAGTGTATTTATTATTATTTATTATGTATTTACATTTACATTCAAATGCAGAAAGGTACTCATGGCCCTACACTGAATAATAAGCAACATACAATAATGAAAATAGACAATCTGAAGAAGTCAAATGTCCATTTCCATCTCTTTCCAATAAAATGAATTGAGACATCAAAAGATTAACAAATGGCTACCTATTACACACTAGGTGTTTTTATCCTTTAAAACGGAGAACTCTGAAGAGTCATAAAACCATGGATACCATCCAATTCAATATCCTTCCAAAATAAAACAAACAAACAACTAAAAAATAAAAAACGCTGAAACATCAAATCCTTCAAGGCACAGTACGATTGTACAATTGTACTAGTGTGTGTGTGTGTGTGTGTGTGTGTGTGAGAACTTAAAAAAAACATTTTTTTTTCAAAACTAACGTGCAACTCAACAGTATGACATTGCAAGTGCCGTCACTTGACCTCGATTTGCTAAATACCCCATAGCCAACCTTGATCCATACCCCCATGCAACGTCCGTTCTATGAGTCCGTTCAACTTAATGTACCCAAGCATGTTGCAAAACAAACTACAATTTCTAGTCACCTACTAACCCAGTAATAAGCCACTCTAATGCGGACACCCTGTCAGGTGATTAGCATATCTGCGTATTAGCATTGCCGTGTGCACGGAGAGAGCTTCTGTCAACATTTAAAAGTCAACTCGTGGCAATTTAGTTAACATTTTGTTACGGAACATTTTTTTTACATGTGATAATCAGTGAAACATTAAATGAATTTCCATGACTTTTCCAAAACTTTCAGGCAAAATACTTTTTACATAACTTTTCCAGGGCCTGGAAATTCATTTTTAAAATTCCAAAAATTTTGCAGGTTTTCAATGACCGTATGAACCCTGTTAAGAGAGAGCCTAGGCTTGTGCCTGTGCCAGGCAAGCTGACCACAGTCCCAACAACATGCATGGTAGTAAATTGCCAAGTCAAGCAGAATTGCAGAGATTGTAAGCGACAGCGTCATCATTATGCACCATCATAGGCTGTCTGGTTTTAAATCTTTAACTCTTGAGCTGTTCTCTGCTCATGTGTAGAAGGTAGAAAGCATTTCATTTGTGGCTGAGAAAATTCCATTGTACTTGTCTGGGTGGTAAGGAAGATGGACGTAACGACACAGGAGGAGAGAGGCAGAAGAATGGACTGGCAGAGAAGGGAAAACATCTAAAAGAGAAAGAAAGAAACCCTTAGAAACAATCAGAGATTAAGTTTTTGAGATAAGACCGCTTCCTCCCCGCAAAGGAGATCCTCTGTAAAGATGCCTGACATTCCACAGATAAGGCATGGAGTCGTCTGTTTCGTGTAGGCTTTGCCTGGTACTTCAGCTACTTACTGGGGGTTGAGGAGGTTCACTAGAGAAAAGGACTCTAATTGAGAGTAAGGGATTACTTAGTAGTTTTACAGTGGGCACAAGGAAGTATTAGGCCGTGTTCAGACTAGATGCTTTTCAGTTTCAAAAACCACTGACCCGGGTGGTTTTCCTAGGGGGGGGGGGGGCTGACCGGGTGTTTTTTTGTCTCCATGGCAACCATTCATTCTACTAACATTATGTCATGAGAGATAATAAACCACATCTTAAATCTGCTGGTTACCATTGTTTGTTATTCACTCAACATCAGCCCCTTTCTCACCGAGACTTTAAGATGCGCCGTGCCGAGCTTAAAGGCGGAGATACACTTTACGTGCGCCACTCGCATCATCAAGGCGCTGACGTCACGAGGCGATGTTCCCCTGATATACTGACACGCGGTCACTCGCGCACTAGTTGCAGTTTTCTCCTGAGACCAGCGGGTGTCACCTTC
>JAPTYR010000007.1:39245857-39258939 GCA_029814505.1 Siphamia roseigaster | reverse complement strand
GTGTGTGTGTGTGTGTGTGTGTGTGTGTGTGTGTGTGTGTGTGTGTGTGTGTGTGTGTGTGTGTGTGTGTGTCAGAAAAGTACATGTAAGGTGAGAGGAATATGTTGTAGTAATGTTGCAATGTTATAAAAGTCATGTTCGAATGTTCAAAGATACCCAAATGTCCAGGTCCAACACCTTTCTTTACAGTAGTACCATTACTTCATGGTACCTAACAAAGCAGGTACACCATTTCAAGATAGTGCCAACTTGCAAGGGTAAAGGGTTAAGGGGTGAATTGGGATTGGGCTTAACTTTCACTGTTCATTCGGAGGTGGACCTTAAAGACCCTGGAGACTACATTGGACCTGAGATTGCGGACTCACTGTCCTCACCTTAACTGTTGATATCATTGTAATGTGTGCAGGAATGACCAAAAACAATCACTTGCCTGATAAAGGGTTAAATTTGAAGGAGAAACTAGAAACCTCTCATTACCCTTTAAATCTCTGGATATTCTGATAAAGCAGATGTCATGTGAAAACTCTTCAAATCTAATCAAAAACAACAGATTGAATGTCATTTTACACCAGTAATCTCAACACATTCTTCCCAAAGGCTAATGTTACTCTTGCATCAAATACATAAAATCACAAACCACTCGAACAGACAGACCATAAATTTGACATCAGGCTTAGAATGAAAATGTTAATGCAGGTGTGTCCTTGGCATAACAGCCCAGGGTCAAATCCACTCAGAGCCCTATACGCTGTATGTCCAGCCTCCTCTTTGTCTCCACCGCCTTTCCTGTCTCTCTCCACTACAACTACCAAATGCCAAAAAAAGAATTTTGGAAAAAAAAAAAAGATTTTCTTCCTTCCTCAGGAGTTATTTCTCTGTTGGAAGACCCAGCAGGGATGAATGAAAATGTGTTGATTTCATAATCACTACCAAAAAGGTTATGCGATCAACCTCATTTGTCCACATGTCTGTTAGCAGGACTGCGGGGGGGGGGGGGGGATATAAAAATACAGCATTAACTTTCAAGAAACTTGGTGAATGGGTTAGGGTATGAATCAAGGAGGGACCAAATAATGGGCAGAATGAAGTTGTTTTTCACTTTCTTTAATGCTGATGAGTCAGATAGTCAGAAAGTGTTCAACATAAGAAATTACTAACTATTTTGTTTAGATACACCAAGTCAAAAATGAGGAACAACTGATTTTTTTTTTTTTGTTTGTTTTGTTTTCCAGAAGCTATAATTTATTCAATAAACACAACTGTGGAACTTCTTTTACATTATTTAAAAGACATTTTGTACCTTAGAACAAGTGCATCTAACATGAATACTCCAGAAATAATAACTTGTTGAACTTTTAATGAACCACTTGTTTTTATGGAAAAATCAGTGTCACAACCCATTTTTTCAGCCCCCCAATCTCAAAAAATAAAGAAGATGAAAGGCTGAATTTTTTGGTATAGTGTGTACTGGGACTAATATATATAGATTTGTTTGTTTTTTTTCTAATGGAAGCCAATCAGAGATAATAAAGAGCTGTCGTTTCACATGAACTGTTTCATGAAGAAAACACCAAACACTCAGCTCATTCATAACTATTTATAATAGGGTTAGCTGTAATGTGTGATCAATAAAAGGACTGTCTGTATTTTGGAAGCATTTTTGAGTGTGTTTTGGATTTTTCATTGCTTTTTGTGTGTTAGTTTGTTTTTTTGGTGTGAATTTTGGTGGATTTTAGAATGTTTTGTGTCTAACCCTAACACTAAAAATGGGCGGCTGTCACATTATTGATGACGTTCAAAATGGGCGGGATCTTGGTTTTTCCTGATGACTTCTGATTGGCTGGCTATAACAATGATCCTGGACAAACAACTTGATGTTAATCCAGGATGAGTGTGCATAAGGATATCATTTCTCATGAGACTCCAGGCCTCATAATGTGTGATCCCGGTCCCTGTGGTCAGTGTTGTTGCCTCATCAAGAGCAGGCTGAACCTCTGTGCCAGACCTGAGGCTTCATTGAGTTGCAGGCCGCCAAAGGGACTAGGTCTGCCCTTGATAACCATCAACTATGTCATCTGCACAAACGCCAACTGTGTCAACAGTGGGAGCACAGCTCACCATCTGAGAACACGGGGGCTATTGATAGCATGTGAGATGTGTTTTTACTGAGAGCCTGCATACCTCTGGAATGATAAGTGGCTATGGAGAATTTAGGGACTGGCCCTAAAACAGACCATAAAATATTCTAAATTTGTGTCTGAAACTATAAATCCACAGAGGCCATTAGTCTGAATGAAGCAAGAGGTCAACAGCTGGAAATTATGTAACAGACAATAACTGTAACTGCTCGATGAAAGATACCTGAAATCTGAATATCCTGCACTTTGGAAACAGACTCGTCTACGCCGGTTGAATGGAGAAGAATTGGAAACACCTGCTAAATCGGTTTTCCTATTTTTTCCAGGTTTGTGAAGAGAAGAATTTTCCCTCTTCAGGTTCTCAGGTGTAGACAATGAAAAGCCTATAAAGCAGGACAGTAAGTGTACATTCATAGTACAGCTGCTTAATATATCATTTGCGCATCTTCATTGCAATGTGATTATATGCAATAATCACATCACAGGTCCTCAAATGTAGGAGGCAAACGAAGTCAAGGTGTTCTGATTTAATTTCAAGGATACCTGACACCCACTGTGAGCAGCGATCAATCAATCGCAATCATCTTAATCAGTTTGGATTGAGTCACTGGTAACAACCTTGAAAAATGAGCAACGAACAAAAGAAAATCACCAAAAACAAAGACTTGGTGCCAAAAAGAAAAGCACCATCAATTATATGCAGTGGCGATTTGTGACCTTTCAAACAGGGGAAGCTCATATTTGCTGTATGTCATTTACTTGTATGAAAACTCTGCCCTTCGTTCCTTTTTGCCTGATAGCACTGTCGAATGAAAGGTTATATAACAACAAGAACAAGAACACGAAAATGCAATATAAAGAGTAAACAATGAAATACAGTGAATGTGATTTATTTACAGTGTATGAATGAAGTGAATTCGCTCTGGAAAAATATCAAAATGCGCAAAGCTTGTCATCAGACCTCACATGCAAAATCCGCCATGGGACTGACGTCGTGCGGCTGAGGTGACTATATATGTTTTTGGAACCTGTCAATCAAAACTGCATGCCGCTTTTCGCCAATCAGCACGCTGACTCCCAGCGTCCAGGCCGACACACATCTCATTCACTCCCTAAGACGCTGAACGTCCGGGCGGGCTCATATTTTCAGCTTTTATCCTATCACAGAGAGTTTCGCGGCAATGAAAAGTAATGCTGCATGCAGTCCCAGAGACAGCGTGCAGTCCGAGATTGACTTCAATGGGGAAATGGGCTTGAAAGCTAGACGCCTCTAGCGGACGCAATTTGAACTTGCTCCCAGTGGAAAACGCATTGACCAGAAAGCGGTATGAGTGTACGACTGACAAGTTAATTAGCCTACTTTAACTAAACACAGATGCACAAATGTGGCCATTTATTTTTGACAGGGCAGGGGACTTTCAGCTTCCCTTGCAGTCTTAAAGAAATCGTCTCTGATTATATGGAATTATTTCAGCTACAAGTAGGAAGATACTGAAACACGTGTTTTGTGTTGACAGTGTCTTCCACCTGCCGCCACAACAAGAGGTAACACAACTAACTTGTTAGGCCATTCACATCAGCGTCACACAGCAATTATATTCTCCTGAGTATTTATCCATGTCACAATATATCGCAAGGTTGGAAAAAAAAAAAATCACATTTTTTTTTTCTCAATATTGTGCAGCCCTAATTCATAGAGAGAAACAACATCTCATTTCTCAGTATGTCCTGTGCATCTAGTGAATTAACAACAGAAAACTCTTTAATGTTAAATACACTAATCATAAAGATTAACAGGTTAGCTGAAGAAACCCCAATAAGCCCATGTTTCACATAAATAAATATACAGGTTGAAGAAAAAAAAAAAACATATTCCAGCTCAATGGTGAATTTTATACAATTAGTTTATTCACTGCAACTGGGAGGCGTAGGTGAGCTGATATGGAAATTGGAAGAAGAAGAAGAAGGCGGCCAAGGATAAATAGGTACAGTATAAAGAGGAAAGGGCCCAGTACTGAACCTTTGGGAACACCTTGTGGGAGAGCAGCAGGAGTAGGGGATTTTCAGTTATTAATGGAGATGAACAGGAGTGTATCTGAGAGGACGTGCACCAGTTGAGGATGGTGCCAGGGATGTTGAAAGTGGTTTCATATAGATCAAAAGAGCATGGAATGCACCGCTGGCTCCACAATGGTACTAGTTACTTATGGTACTTTAGTTTCATTGATCTGCTGTAGTTACACTGACAGCAGAGGGGGGTGTAGGGTCAGAAAAATATGTTGAAAGTAGCAACAACAGGATCCCCTTCCATGGACTACAACCGTTTGCTTAGCAGTACAACTTCCAATATATTCTTAATAAAGAGTAGCAAGTTCAGAGGGAAAAAAATGTTCCATGTATGCTCCAGAAACAAAGTAAAGATGAACAGGAAGGACACGTTGACTACTATTTCCTGTTTAATAAAATAGATTAGACTGGGTTTGCACTGGGTCACAGATACCATGCAGAACTGTTTCACCCAACAAAACTCATTATATTGTCCCATTTCTGGCAGGTTTACTCCTTTACTTTTTTAGTTCCCTTCATTGGTATTCTGCAGATATTGTTTAATACTGTTGGAGCTCAAAGACAATGGACCTGGAGGCTGGCAATGACTTCGATCCACAAATCTGTATATTTAGCTCAAACGAAAAGGCATATTTTTTCCTGTCTGTATTAATTAATTAGTACATTAAAATCTATCAACAAGTAGGCAGCTCATTATACAAGGATCAATTACATGCTGGCAGTGGCATAGTGAAGCAATCTCTCAATACAAAAATGTACTCCATTGTACAAAAACAAGTCATCACCATTGTAATGATTTTACCATATCTTATCTTTTGTTGCTAAACCACAAATACGCTGTGCAAGTAACAAAGTTACAATATCTACTAGGAATGTATGTCTGCATGGATTTGATTGCTTAACACATTGTAAACAAAGTGGAGACAGGTCAGACCAGGCACTAGATTTCACATACTAATCATTTCTTCTTGGGTGAGATGAGGAGAGACGAGAATAACCAGCACAATTACATAACAATGTTTCCTGCTGACCACTGTGGTGGCCTCTGATTTAATGGATGTGACTGTCCAGACCCTTCTTTGTGATGGCCCTTCCAGCCTTATTACATAAAATCAGGATTAATTTGCAGCAGTGTTTGTGAATAAATTTTGCATTAGAATTATCAGGGAGAGGAAAGGCTGTTTCTAATTGATCACATCCAGATGTTGAATGTTTGACTTCATGTGTGTGACCTTAGATTTGGGTCATGGGGACTGTTAGTTTAGTTTTACCCAGTTATACAACAACCCAAAGAAGCTCATTAATCTGATTCAGTCACAATGGTTTAGTGAGTCGGTGAGAGCTGCAGTGTCCAGTCTGTGTGGCCTGGTCAGTTTCTGAAAGCCTGCTGACTGGACAGTCCAGTTGAAGGAAGGAGGAGCTGACAGGTGATGCTCTCGTTGCTGACTCCCTTGTTGAGCTGATTTAAGTGTAAGTGAGTGTATGAGTGGGCGACAAGTTAAAAAGTTAAGACTCAGTGGTGAAGAGATATCAGACAACAGGTCAAACTTAAGCTGGAGAAGTAAAACTATTTGGTTGACCACAAAACTGGGCGTGTACATCAGCACAATCAGCCCCAGAACTGAAGCAAGATAAGACTGTGCTCATTCACCAGAAAACATCTGCAGACATATTTTTAGCTAGGGCTGGGAAGTATCACCAAAAATTGATATCACGGTATTTTTAAAAAATTATCACAGTATCACGGTATTTGACGGTATTTTTGTTTAGTAGTCTTTTAACATATTAGGCTGGGGAGAAGTTGTAGATTTTACTTTAATGCATTCTTCGTATTCCAGTGTATGATTGTGCCGGAGATGGTGAAACAAATTGCTTGTATTGCCCCCAGTGGCTACAACATTAGCTCGACAACACTTGCAGATGATGTGGGTTTGAGTCGCGTCTGATTTTTTTAAACCCAAAATATCGCCAAACAACTGACACGGCTCCTCTTTTTTGAACAAGTTCGTGTGTGTCATCGTCTTTGTTCATGTTCACCTACTGCTCAACTCGCTGTCCTAGCACTACCACCGAGCAGTTCGCTGCTTCTTTACTCTCTGCTGCTCAGTTACCACATGCACCACCACTCTGTGGAACACTGTAAAATAGCCCCGGCTATATCTACCGCTGCGCAACGTTCCGCCATACAATGCAATGCCGAGTTCCTGATTACGCACACGCACCGGTAAATGAAAAATTCTTATCATAAACATAAAAATTCCCGGTATACCGCCCAGCCCTACTGTCACCAACCAGTGCAATGACAGCAGCAAATCACTAACATGAAGACTGACACCTAACGCCAAGTTACACTATACATCACTGCCTCACTTCATTCTAATCACTTCCAGAAGCCAATTTCTTTGCATATTCATTAAAATATAGTAGGGCATAACCTGAATTAGAGTACCTGCAAAGCCATTTTATGCACCGGAGAAAGGAGGGTGAACTGTTAAAATGTACATGGATAGAAGAGCTGGGGGGTAATGAAGTTGTTGCATCACAGAAGCGAAGCCAAAGCTGTTTGTGTTCTCAGCAATCATGAAATGAAATTTGCAATTTGATATAAATCTGACCAATCTGGAATGGTACATTATTCAAGGCTTACATTTGACATAGTTCACTAAATCAATATACTCAGCTGCAATACAAACTCGAAAAGCACTCAGAGAGTGCAAACCTCCGCCCCCTTGTGACATGCTGCAGAATTGCAGCGAACAAACGCACATTGAATGATCACATAACCTCCTGGGTGGAGGTAATAACAGATGACTCATGTGGCCCAACAGAGGGTGATAACATGCTCAGTTAAAGTCATACATACTATGCAATTAATCAGTCAAAATGATTCCATACTGTCTGATGAAAGACCTGTTAAACTGTAAAAGACATAAAACTGTTATGTAGGACTGAACAGTTAGAGTTATCCAACTCACAATAGAGCCAAGTAAAATAGTCAAACAGCTAGAGCTTTGACTTTTTTCCTACAGGTTAAATGTGGCCAAACATATGATAAATGATGTAGACCTGAATCAGGACCAATACTGGTATATCAGATCCCGGCCTGACCCACAGAAATAGATTGGTCTACAATGGCTCCAATTCAGAGACTAACCCATTTAGACGACTTCTGTTATTCCAACTGTGTGTCTCGTAAATGTAAATACTTCCCTAACAATCTAAACGCATATAGTAATGATATCCCACCCCATGATATTAATTTAATATTCAAGGCCTCACCATATTAAAACAAAGTATCTATTAGGGATGTCACGATCTGAGTATGTGATCAGAAATCGGGCCCAATCACGTGGTTGCTGACTCAATCGGAAGTCGTCTCCCGATTAGGACTCGGATAAATATATGTAGTTATTTTCATAGCTTTTCATTAGATCTGGAGTTACACAGTGGCACAGAGTGAGACCTCTCTGCCTCACACAGCAATCCATGCGGCATGACGTCACTTTGCAACTCTGACACCATTGGCTGAATGTGGTCGAGTGGGCGTGGCAATAAAAGGAAATAGCCAATAGTTGCACAAGTATGTCAGTTGTGTGGAGGTATTTTAAAGTGGATAATAAAAACCCTGCGATTTCCAAATGTGAGAAATGCAAACTTGGGATTTCAAGAGGTGGCAAGAAAAAGGCTGCATTTACTACAACAAACCGGATATGGCACTTCAAAAACAAACACGCCACTCAATACAGTGAGTTTACCGAGGAGACACAGCCGAAGTTGAGTCAAGCTTCGGTGTTATTTGAAATATTTGTATTTAATATTTCCTGTTGATACTCCAAGTCCAAAGTGAAAAAGTATTTTATTTATTACTTGAACTTGAAGTGCTCTGTTTAAGAGATAAATGTTGAAATAATATGAATAAAATATAAAATAAGGGACATCTTAAGATACATTTCCTCGTTATTTATTATTTTTTAAAAACGTACATGAGAAGTACTGGATTGGGACTTAGTATCGGTCCCAAATGAAGTGACTCAGACTCGGAGGCCAAAATAACCTGTTTGGGACATTCCGAGTATCTATACTATGATGGAGACAATAGTTTTTACCAAGATACTGCTGACGGTTGTTTTAAAAAAATGAATCACTAAATTTATGTTTCTGTTTCAATTGGTTCACAAAATACAATGACAATTTCATGTACCATATTGAAACTTCTTGAACAATACAAAACTTTACCTCTGTCCTGACATGTGAAAGTTAAAAGTCAGTGATTCTTGCTGCAAATGCTGCACCCATTTAAAAAGAAAAAAAAAACAACAACTCACCTACTACATTTTTACCATTTCTGACAAAATCAAGTGACCCATGTGTTGATTTAACATGTATGTTCTTCCTTCAAAGGAAAGCATCATCTTGCTCAGCAGAAAAAAAATGCAATGTATGTGTCCAGCACATATAAAGTTCAAGGCAGGGCAGGGAAGGATGTGCTATGTAATGTGCTGAGGCTTGCAGCACTTCATTGCAGTGCTCCACAACAGGAAACCAGGGACCTATTGTATACTGGGACTGAAACAACAGGCTTGCCGAGTGCAGCCTCCTCCACTACCATGTGACACTAGTGGGTGACATGTGACCAGCCCAGGGGTGAGGAGCAAGAAGGATGCCCTTACTGTTAGATAAAGCAGAGGGGAAAGGAGGATGGGATGCATGTATTTCTGGATTTCATCCATCTTCACCTCAGGCTAGCTCTGCTGAGGTGGTTTTAGAACTGCAGTTTCCTTTCTCTGTCAAATGCTCTTTATCTTCAACGAGGACGGTGCTGCAGAATGTCAAGTGTTCAGCAGTTCTGTATCCTCACAGGCCTGTCACGAGCTATCAGCAGGACAGTTACTAGCACAGTTCAAAGTGCACTGTGCAAACCTTGTAAGACGATACTTGAGAGAGTATGACACAATAAACGCACCCGACCCACCAGGCAGACACTAAATATATAACGGCATGTGTCACAAGTGGATTTAAATCACAACACCAGTGAAATGTGTCGAGATATATAGTAAGGAGAGTGCATCTTACAATGGTGAGTAAAGTAGGTCAAAGTTGAGCATGTATTCATGCAAGTCAAAACTGATGTCCATTAAAATGCTGGATTTCTTACTAATTAGTCATTTTGAATGGAAAAATGACAAATGTGCCATCTGCTGCACACTTACTGTAAATTCCCTATTGACTAACCTGTAGAGTGAACCAATAACATATTTTGTAAACCTAATACATTACAAACGAACCACATATTCAGAGAAATGAATAATGTTTCTACTAGTCTTTATGGGATTAGAGTTTCTTTTTTCCCCTCTAAACAATCATCGAGAGTGGCAATTTAGAAATTCAGAACAGATCCTGCCTTGTCAAACCCAACTTACTAAATACTGTTTTCAAAGGAAGATTTTGTCAAGAGAGAATAGGTATAATGTTTTCATCACATCAGCAGGATCCAAAGGCTTTGGGATTTTTTAGGATTACACTCCCAGGAGAAACAAATTACAGTGTATTAAAAAAAAAAACATATTTAGTGTGGCCTGTAGTGATAATGTGGAGTGGTGGTAAGAGTGGATTTTATGTGGCATCTTCGCAAATAAAGTCATTTTACTGAGTCTACACTATATAAATGGATGATTTATAAAAATGCAAGCTGTGCAAATTCACCATGACAGAACATTGGTGGGAGAGGAAGGAGAATGAGCACAGAACAAGGTAAATACATGCTTTTATGAACGCCGGTTCAGCAAAATCATAACACATTGTAAAATATCAATGTGGACCTTCACTGAACAAAACCTAGCCATAATGATCATGAAGACCAATCATATCCTGGTCTCAGAAGTTTCGATCAATTATTAAGCTTACACTACTGAGCTATCATCAACTGACTAATTACAGCTCATCAGCAATATTAGAATCTGTTACACTGTCAGATAACTTAAAAAAAGGAAACAGCCATCTAAAAACAGATTTTAGGTCATAATTTCCAGATCTAAATCTACATATTGTGCTCAGTTGGTTGTGTAGTGTCATACATGAATGGAACAGCATACGAACGCCATGCATTAATGATAATGGTTAGAGAATGAGATCACATGGGATTCCACTAGTTAAACAAAATGACCTTGTGACGTGCCAATGACACAAATCAGGGAAAGCAAACCACAGCCACGGGCATTTCTTATCAATGGGAATAACAATACAATGAAGGAAGTTTCCTGGATAAAAGCAAAATATGATTTCAGTTTTAAGCCCAGTAACTCACAACATTATACTCACTCTCTTCATCCCTATGCCTCCAATTAAGATGAAATTACAAAAGGAGTCAAAAACTAGTTCAATAATTATTTCACTGCAGCCCAGTGCACAACAGGCCTGTTGACAGTTTCATGAGGCTAATGATAGGTCTATTAACAAATAAAATACTGTCACAAGTGAAAATAATTTTTAAAAAATTAACTGCTATAATACACAGATTTGAGTTACATGTTCCAAATGTCTTTAGAGATTTACAGAAGGCAAAAATCTATAAGTAGAATCCCACTGCACAATACGACTATTCTCAAAACTGAGATTTCTACTCGTTTCTGAGGAAAAGAGAGAATAAGAATCCACCTGCAGATTTCTCACTGAACCCTGCGGAACACACAGCTCCAACTAAATGCATCATGAAAAAAACTCAACAATGTTATTTTTATTTAAATACCGGTATATGACGTGATGTTATTTTAGAATGCTGATCATGAAAATAGCGTACATAACCAGCAGTTTAGATACGAGACAAGAGCAGAAAACTGATAGAAAGGTAGAATCAACTTGTGATTTTTAAGCCAAGAGGTAGACGGATCACATATCTTCTTTGAAGCCTGAGAAAGACACCAAAGTCACTATAATTTATTCATTACACCTTGTAAGCCAGCACTGCAGCCTTTATCCATAAGCCTGGAAAGGTATGAACGTTTCCACTTCCTCGGCCTGACCAGGTGGCTGTTTTATTGGGGATAAAATAAAGGTGTGGCCATTTAAAAAAGGATCAAACATAGCTCAGATAATACACGCGAGTCGGAAAATGACTAAAAACGTTCGACTCTATTAGCTTGATGTATATCAGCTCCATTAGTGTCATATCATGTTCCCATTTCATACAGAGAAACAGCAATCATTCTCGGTAAATACTTGAACCATGGCCAACTTTGTCAAAGTCATTCAACACTGGTAGACGGAGAGCTATCTGACAAGCCCACACACCACATGACTTTTCTACAACCGGCCAACGTGATTTCTTTCTGAGGACGGATAATCACTTTCAAAGTACTGTCACTAAGCGGAATTCTGTGCATGTCAACGCCACATAATGAGCCGTACAAGTTGTAAGAAGCCTCACTCTTAAAGCCCCTGTGCGGAGTGAGGTGATACGTTTGTTGACTCAATAAATCAAGTTTTAACTCGTTCGGGTCTTAAGAAATATTGAGACAGTAATTATGTTTAATTAAAAGCCTCTTACGAATACTCGTCGTATTTGTAGTAAAATTACAGCCGTGTCTGTAGTCGTAGTTTTCCTCCCAATGCTGTCATGAACCCTTTAGCTAGCTAGCCGTTAAGACAGTTCCTATCTCTGTCACCGCTTAACAGCAACATTTATCCGTTCCCTGTTAGTATAAGTCACACTTTGTAATTTATAGAGTTGCTAGTCAAAGTGTTAGCAAGACGGCTAGATGCTAACTAAGATAAACGTCATCCACCCTGCCAAGCCAGTTAGCATAGCCTCCAAAAGCTACTAGCCTGTTAGCGATCTTCCACTTTTCAGAAAACCTAAAGATGGAGTCGAGAGACTGAAGGGAGCAATTAACTGACTAAGAATGAAACATAAACTTCAGCTAACAGTTTGAGCATTCATTCAGTCACCTACCTGCAGGTGCTCCTGGAAGCGGATCGGCAGGATCTGAGCCATGGCGGTTCCTCTCACTCTCCTCCGGTTTCTCCTAAAGCTAACAAACTAACAAACAGGTCCTAGCCGGACAGCCAGGGAGCCGCTACTCTAAAGTCCAAAAGACAGACTTCTAAATCTTATTTCAAACGCACTGTCAATGTGCCAGTACTTTTAAATTCGTCCCTTAACTGTTAACTTGTGGGCTTCCCCTGGCTAACGACTGACTGCCACTACACCGACTTCCCTGGACCTGCAATGGCGGTGGAGGTTGGTCAGCGAAGAAAACATCCCGGAAATGGAAGTACACTCGCCGAGGCGGAGGGTTACACGGTCACACTTTTTAAAAAAGTAATTCATCAGGCCTATACACACACCACATCATTCATACATTTATAGTATTTTACTTTTGTTTTCTAAATATAGATAGACAATTCAGCTGTCCATCAAACGGTAAAATAATAAACGATAGACTGGAACTATTTCTTTCTGTTCGCCCTTTGATTTTTGCCACATCATTCGCCTTTGTAAATTAACGTCATTGCTACGCATCGTACACTTGTTCCTGTCAGCCAATCAGACAGCTCTGCACACAAACTACAAATTCCATGCAAGTGCAAAATCAAAATAAAATAAAATAAAATAAATAAGGAGGTTAGAGAGTGAAACATAAGATAAATTAATGAGTCATCTCTCCTTTGAGCAAAAACACAAACATTTAACACAATAACATTTGCACAGCGAGCAAATATGTGTGCAGTACAAAAGTCCTAGAAAAGTCTTATATTTGTTTAGTAAAATTCTACTGACCGCTCATATGCATTTCTCTTCTCATTCTCTTCTCTTCTCTTCTCTTCTCTTCTCTTCTCTTCTCTTCTCTTCTCTTCTCTTCTCTTCTCTTCTCTTCTCTT
>JAPTYR010000007.1:38783515-38793548 GCA_029814505.1 Siphamia roseigaster | reverse complement strand
TTAATTGATCAATTGCTTCCAAACAATCTAAATGTATTAATAAATTTCAAATACATGAAATGCATATAATACTGTCAAATGACTCATAATCTTCTTAGTGCGTTTTTGCATTTTTTTTTTTTTTGGTGATAGTTAAATGAGATATTAACCACAGCACTTGAAATGTCACACTTTTGTGTCCAAATCTTCTGTGGAATTCAGAGATTTTTTTGCCTGACCTTTCAACTGTATTGTAGCGAAATCAAAAATATTACTTACATGTCTAATAAACACCTTGATTGTGGCTTTTTGTCAGGTTGTTTTGATATAATTGAGGGTTGACAAAGGTCTATCTTGCTATTTAAAGGGGGGTGACACTAGCATATAATTACATATATAGGTGTTATTAAAATAATGCCATCTATGGCCCAGAACCGGGACATAAGAGGTTAAATTGGCTAAACAAAACAGGAGATGTTATCACGCTGACCTGGTGAGGTCCTTCGGTGCATTCATCCCAGAGGTTTCTAAGTGATTTAACACACTGACGTGGTTGGCCTGTCAATGATGAGGCCATTAGAAGCAGAGGGCGGGGAGTGGGGGCCCGCCAGCCCTTATAGTACCAACAAAGATCACTATTCAGAGCTTTATGAACACTATACCAGTGCCTGGTCGTTAGCACTGATGCCCTTGTCAAGCCCAATCCAGCTTTTTCACGCATCGCAACCCGACGGAGTTAGAGGGAAATGATTAATGAAGCCAGTGAAAGTTTGAAAATGGGAAGCTAACGATCATTAAATACTTGGAAAAAGCCTCATTGAACATCTCTGTTGTTAATAGTAGGGCTACAGTGGTAAGTAGTATGTGTGTGGACAAGCTTATGGAGATTCACAATACATAAATGGACAAAATTAAGCCTAATTATCCTGGATAATCTGAACAACTATAGCTGATAGCCATCCAACCAGCTTTAGGGAATTACTTAATTAAACAAGCAGTCTCCCAAGCGCCTGCTGATTAATTTGCTTCATTGATTCCTCATGACTTCATATTAAGCTACACATTTTCTCGCTTAAAAAAAAAAAAAAAATTCTTCGAAACGGTAAAGGATGACAATTCTTGCACGACTCCAGACACCAGCTTTTAGTAGCAGTAAGAAGAAGAAGGAAAAAAAAAGAGCATATTAATAAACAGTCTCACACTAGGTTATTAAAAATTGAACCCTTCTATAATGAGGTCCAACACAGTGATACTGTTACACAGATGGGCTTTTGTGAATCTCATTAAAAGTACTGGATCCTCATGGACAGTAAATGTCAAGCTTAAAGGTGCAGTGCTTGATTTAAGGTGTTACGGAACAAAAATTCATAGAAATGTCATAAGCGTTTAAGTCCTGTGGTGTGACAAGAAAAAAAAAAAGTCTACCCACTTCTTTGGATTCTGTGTTCAGGCTGGAGAAAACCCAGTGATGGAGACTAATCACTGGTGATTTAATGTGGGTAGAGGAGTGACGGCGGTACTGTGGGCGTCAAAGCGCATCAGGTCATCTCGATTATATAGTACTCCTCAAACAGAAACCTGCAGTGTGTGTATGTACATATTCTGGAGAATTTCAACCTGATCTCACCTTCTGCAGTTGTTATCTTCAGTTTGGGTGCATTTAATGACACGTCAGGGTTTTATCAGTTAGTACAGGTGCAACACAAGGTTTTTTTTTTTCTTCTTTCTTTTCCTTCATCCCTGGAAGATTTCACACCAACTCCTTAGAGGATGAAGGGGAACCACAAAACATTCGCTTTGACGAAAGAAAATAAATTCTTATGTTAGATCATAATGTGATATCTGATAGATCGTAGCATCAAAGTTCCATTTATTACGTCTGCAAATATATTATCGTACGCAAAAACTACCAAGTTTCACGAAGCGTCAAGGAGGCGTAAAACAATATATACAAAAAAAAAAAAAAAAGAATAATCTGAATTCTGGATCTTAAATTGACTAACTGATTGTTAGAGCTGCCACAAACGATTATTTTGATTGTCGACTAATCACCGATTATTTTTTTGATTAGTCGACTAATTGGATCAGACATAAATTGAATGTAAAACATTAAACTTATCGCACTAGCATGAAGCTGCTCTTGTATAACCATTATTAGTTTTCAGCTTGAATTGAAAAATGAAAACAAGTAAGATGATAGTTCATCAAACTTTAATGAAATATACTTGTTGCTACAAACACTTCCAGAAATCACATGAAATATGTGTGCTAAGGGTGGCTAATGAGTCAAATCATCATCGCTAATGTTAACGTTTACAGTTATTTATGTTCATATTGGCAGCTAATTAGCCAGTTAGCTTACCTAGATGACGGTCCCTTTTCATCGCCGTCACAAACCACAACGTGCTTCCTTTTCAGATGCTCGTGCATCGCAGTTGTGCTGCCGTGGAAGGAAAGACCTGTCTTACAGATATTACATTGAACACTTGTCTCTTTTGTTTTCTTAAAAATATCCCACACTTTTGAGCTCTGTTGCCACCGGGTAGCCATAATACCGGAGCCTGTCAGCCCCTCCGGTGACACCACGGCTGACCCCGATGACCACTACTGCACATATGTGTCAGTGTGTCAAGGACAGAAAGGCAGAAGCGGGAGTGAGAGGAAAACAAAGATTAAACAAAAAAGGACGTGTCCACTATTAAATTAGTTGTCAACGATTTTAATAGTCGACATAATCGTGATTAGTCGACTAATCGTGGCAGCCCTAATTACTATATCTAAAATTTTTGTAGCTTGCTATTTTTGTCTTCATAAATGAAACAGAAATACATGACAGGAGCTGTCTTAGCAGCTACAGTTACTAAGCAACTGTTGTCCTGTGAGCTTGTGAAAAAGCCAATAAAAGTCTCTGCTGCTCCATTTGAGCTCTGCTGGGAAGTGGAAGTGGTGTGTGTGTCAGATGACAATGCGATACATACATACATACAAAGGTTGAATGATTACATTGTGATGGACTAAGAAAGTATTTGCATTTTACGGCGGTATTCCTGTTTCATATTGTCACTTTACAAAGACTCGATTTGACTTGAAACTGATATATGAGTAAGTAAATGCGCTCAGATAATCAGTAAATAATAACACGTATTCAACATGTGGGGAATTTTATCACATAAGACTTTACTGACTACAACTCATCTACTTTTAAGTGTTTGTTGACAGATTTAAATATTTCTTAGATTTTCTGCATTTAAATTGCATTGATGTATGTTTTACAATGCACTATTGTTATGCCTTGTTTCTAAATTATATTATATTATATTATACGGTTTTGTTTTTATTTTTGTAAATTTCACACCTTCGTACAGAGAAGCTTTAATACTGGTGAATTTAACATCACAATTGAACAGCATATAGCATGATTTATGATAGTTATTCTTGTTCAGTTTGTCCTTTTATCAGCCAAAAAAAAACATGTTATTGTTTAGTGACAGTGAATATTAGATAAATACTTTCATAGTTAAGTGTTTCTTTTTACCTTTCTTAAATCACAGAACATTTAGTCAGACATTTGGTTAAAATGTCAGCTATATTGTCCATATTTCATATAGATCAACTAATCTGAGACATTTAAACATGTTGTCATGTCTTTACATGTTTAATTAGTTATTATGAAGTTGACTTTGTCATGTTTATTAAACTGAACATGTTACTGTTAGGATGACAGATCAAAATATCTGTCAAATTTTACATATTTAGCAGAAGATTCACAGGAAAATATGAAAAATATAACTGTATATAATGACCTCCTTCTCCTGGAAGGCCTTAAGGTCACCCCCCAGTCGTCCACCCCCGCCTTCATCCTCCTCCTCCTTATTTACATCTTCATCGTGGTGTCTAACGTGGGCCTGGTGGTGCTGATCTTTGGGAGCAGGAGCCTCCGTCAGCCCATGTACCTGCTCTTTTGTAACCTTATTATTAATGATGTCTTTGGTGCCACGATAATAATCCCACATGTACTCAAAGATATTTTCATTTCGCAGTCAGAGCGACACATTCATTACATTGACTGTGTTTTTCAAGCTTTCTGTGTTCACTTTTATGGCAGCACATCTCACACTGTACTCATGATCATGGCCTTTGACCGGTACGTGGCCATCTGTAACCCTCTGCGCTACGCCTCCATCATGACTATTGGGATGGTGGTGAAGTTGTCGGTGGCGGCGTGGGGGTCTGCTTTAGTGATGGTGGCCATCCTCCTGGGCCTCACCATCCGCCTGTCACGCTGCAGGAGGATCATTCCCAACCTGTTCTGTGATAATGCCTCCTTGTTCAACCTCTCCTGTGAAAACCTCCTCATCAATAACATCTACGGCCTTGGTTACACCGTCCTCCTGCTCGGCTCTTCCATCGGCAGCGTCTCTCTCACCTACCTGAAAATCGCTGCTGTGTGCATGCGAAGTAAAAACAAAGCTCTGAACAGGAAAGCGCTGCAGACCTGTGCTTCCCACCTGGCCGTGTACGTCCTGCTGCTGGTATCGGCATTCATCATCGTCGTCCTCCACCGCTTTCCTCAGCTTTCCGACTACAGGAAGTTGTCGGCTATCCTGGGTGAAGTGCTTCTGCCGGCTCTGAATGCAGTGATCTATGGGCTGCAGATAAAAGAGATCAGACAGAGGATAACTGCTTTGTTTCAGAATGGCAGAAGAGCAGTAATCAATGTAAAATTATTGAATTGAGAACGCCTAGAGGAAAAGGTTTCCACCTTTCTTTACAGACACAGAATTACGCTTTATGAGCCTGGAAACTGTGCCTTTATATATAAAATTAACTTTGTATTGTTTTACAGCCTTCAATAATAAGTATTAAACATAAACCAGTGGTTGGAAGTACTTTTTCTAGACTTTTGTAGTTGTACATGAGAACTACATTAACTACTCATTCTTGTTGATAGTTGTCTCAGACATAGTAAGGCATTATTGAGTAAATTGAGTGGCATTCAGAGGATACATCAAGTTTTATATTATGAAACTGGTTTGGGTTGGTTAAAATGCTGACAGGTCTGAAAATAAAGATAAAATAGATATTATTGATCCCTCAATGGAGAAATTCTAATGTACAGTGGCAAGAGACATGAAATACAATATAAAGATAGATAAGAAAATATTTTTAAAATTACTAGTGACTAAAAATGTCAATAAATACAAATACTACTACTACTAATAATAATAAGAATAACAATAAAAATAAATAACTAATTATAAAATAAACTAAATGTAGAATAATAAACAAAATAAGCAACAAAATGCACAAAAACTCAAGAATATTTACAAAATAACTAGAAATTGACACAAAAAACCCCAAGCAAAATACTACTACTACTAATAATAATAATAAATAACTTGTATTATAATTTAGTTCCTTTTAGAATTTTTCTTTTTCTAAATCTTTTTTTGACACCTGTTTATCTCCATGCATCAGTTCCATTAACAAAACTCTGTAAAAACACAGGCGGAAAAAAAAAAAGTTGCATTTTTCTGAATATTTCAACTAAACATCCATTCAGAACGTGTCAGCGCTGACGCATCAGGGATTAAAGGGTTAAACTAAACCGGCTCAGGTTTTACAATGAATCAGTAAATCCAGACTAGATTTGCATCATATTTTAATAAATCCACTATTTATGACATCTGTATTTGCTGGTGTGCCTTGTGATGTTTCTAATGTCAAATATGTGAATCTCCTAAATCATTTATCTGGCGTCTAAAACATTATTACACAAAACTCAGTGGGAAGAGAAAGGACACGGTGACATAAAAACAAAGGTTTTGATGATCCTGACAATTTTCTTGCATCAAACTTGAAAGAGCAGCTGCATATCTCAAAATTCGCTCTTCCAGGAACTATTCTTTTTTTTTTTTTTTTGAGCAATCGAGACATTGTGTCACAGGAAATGTCTGATTATCGACCCTCTACCAGGATCACATTTATGCTTTAATCATGGACTGTATGGCCAAAATCCATTTTCATTCGTGCTGTCTGGATTTTCAGATTGGAAACATTGTCGGAGCTGAGCAGAAGAGTCTGATTCTGGGCAGCCAGATTGAAATGTCATGCCCACTTGACCTCCTCAGACACATTTAAGGAGTTGAGTTGGAGCTGAAGAAAGCATGCAAAAAGAATTACTGCTACAAGGCTTTAAAATGAGCCGTGAGTGTGGGAGTGTTACCCAGACTTTTGCTGAGCATTTCCCAGCATGCAAAAGGTTTCATGAAATTTCTAGACTCTCTTCCACCTGTCAGCTTCCCTAGAAAATTACTTTTAACAACTGGTTTGACCCTTTCCAGCATGAACATTTAAAGGATGAATCTAGACATTTTCTGTGTTAAAGCCAGCAGTGAATCCATCCTACAGACACTATTGTCCATGTGTCTGTCACCTCATTTCTTATTCCTCGGTGCCTTCATTGCTTTCTGCAAACGATTAAAACTTTAAAACTCGTCCTTGTTGCAAAAGGGTGATGTATTTCTTCTTTGTTGAATGGCTCTTCTTCTTCTTTTATTTTTTAAGTCTAAATAGAAAACAGCTCCAAAGGGACTATTTTCTTCAAACTTCTGTCCTCACATTGTCTGTCTTACGAATGCTGCAGCTATCGAATAATTCAGAAATCGAGTATTCTATAGATTTTTTTTATCGATTAATCGGATAAATTACACTTTTGTGTTTTTAAGCAACTATATCAATAACCATTTCCTCATAATTCAAGCTAAATTGCATCACCTGGTTGAAGCTCCGACTCCCTGTTCAGTTGGAGAAGTGGTATTGACGTGTGCATGTGGATGCTTGGTGGGATCAAAGAATATCTGAACTGACATAGAAATGTTCTCACAGACGTTGATGCTAGATTAAATGGCACTATGGGGTCCAGGGTTGGTCTAGTTGGGTGGGGGTGGGGGTGGGGTGCTGCTCTGGCAGGAGGTTGATGTGCTGGTGTGTTCATTGTTCAACTGTGCAGCTTTTTCAGAGTAGATGTATTTGTCATTGCAGTTTTTAAAGAAACAAACTATGTTACTCAGGTCTATGGTTCCCAGCAACAGTCCACTAATACTGATAAAATATTGCAGCCCTAGTAGGGATGCACCGATCTGATACTGACACCTGATGTTTTAGTATCTGCCAATACCGATCAGATCCAGAAAAAAGTTAAAAACATGCTGAATTACCAGACACCCCCACCCCGACTGACCGAAATGAGTGAGGTTTCACTTTCACAAGTGCCAGTTCACCCCTACCGGATGAAAGGCACGCATGTGCCCCCTGACTGATCACCACCAAACTCTTATCACTTGTTCCTTGTGCCAGTATCAAATTTCCCTGAAAACTTCTGCCAAATCTGCCCTTAACGTTTTCAGGTATCTTGCTAACAGACAGACAGACAAACAGATAAAGATCCCTCATAGAGTGAGTGGTTGTCGAAATCAAATCCATATAAAAGATGGTTACAATTGACGATGACGATTTATCAACTTCCGGTCATGACCAGTGTAGCCTATTCGATGTAGAAATCTCTCAGCTACATTTTGCACTAAACTGTGAGTTTTTTTTTTAGTTTTTCGTGACCTTGACCTTGACCTCTGACCGAGATTCATGAAAATCAATAGGCTTCGTACTTAGACGATACTCTATCTGATCCCACAATTTGGTGATGATTAAGTGCATAGTTTCTGAGAAAAACGTGTTTGTGACAAACAAACAAGAAAAACTCTTAACCAAACCAAGTAAGAAGGTTGTCGATTTCCACAACCAATGAGCGTCGGCAAAAACATAACCTCCCCTGTTTCTTGATGGGGTAATAACCATGTAGCTCTGGAGAAGCTTGATCAAATTGGTTGTGTTGTAGCTGGTTAGGTTTAGTACCTCCTCTCCAAACAGTTACTTCGCAAACATTGCCAGAAGCCATGACATGTGCTGGCTGAGGCAGTGTGAACAAGTTCCATATCGCCAATCCATCAGTTCACTTCATTTTAGAAAGCAGCGCAATAAAGCTTCTTCTGCACGGCATGCAGACTTTACATGACTACGTATGACGTCACTCACAAAGCACACATAGAAATCTACTGAATGGATCGGTCCCTATGGATCAACCCATTGTTACCGATACCCGATCCAGAATTTTTTTGCTGATCTGTGCCGATACTGATCCAAAAGATCGGATTGGTGCATCCCTAAATAGGAGCGATGATTATGGTTTTGTGGTGATTTCCCAGTTTCCGTTGGTGGAAGGGTGTGATGAGGACCAGGTCTGGGGCACGGATGCATCCACACAGCATCATATCGTGCTGGAGTACGATTGGCCCAGATCCAGGACCACCTTCACAAGTGGACAGGGGCACAGTACTGGAGTAAGGGATGATTGTGTTCACATGGACAAAATAAAGTGGACTTGGGTACATAGTAGGGCTGCCACGATTAGTCGACTAATCACGATTAGTTGACAACCAATTTAATAGTCGACGCGTTGTTTATTGTTTAACTTTTGTTTTCCTCTAAAAACCACTGCGGCACATTCACTGCCGCTTCTGCCTTTCTGCCCTTGACACACATGAGCAGTAGTGGTCATCGGGGTCAGCCGTGGTGTCACCGGAGGTTATACCTGAAGGGCTCTGGTATTATGGCTACTCGGTGGCAACGGAGCTCAACTGTGTGGGAGCATTTTAGGAAAACAAAAAAGACAAATGTTCATTGCAATATCTGCAAGACAGAACTTTCCTTCCACGACAGCACAACTGCGATGCACGAGCATCTGAAAAGGGACCGTCGTCTCGGTAAGCTAACTGGCTAATTAGCTGCCAATATTAACGTAAATGGCTGTAAAAGTTAATATTAGCGATGATGATTTGGCTCATTAGCCACCCTTAGCACACACGTTTCATATGTTTTCTGGAAGTGCTTGTTGTTACAAGTATATTTCATTAAAGCTTGATGAACTATCATCTTACTTGTCTTTATTTTTAGCTATCATATACCTTATGCAGTTAAAGCTGAAAACTAATAATGGTTATATAAGAGCAGCTTCATGTTGGTGCGATAAGCTCAATGTTTTACATTCAATTTACGTGTGATCCGATTAGTCGACTAATCGCAAAAATAATCGGTGATTAGTCGACAATCAGAATAATCGTTTGTGGCAGCACTAATTCTGACGCATCCGTATCAATACGTGTATCCTGAAGAGGCCCGCGACGATATCCCCGTATCGATATTTTGAACACACCTTTACTACTCAACCATATCACGTTTTTCACATTTGGTGCACTTCTGAAGATATTGTGTCACACACATCCACTCAACAACAGCCGTGAGGGCCAGAGAATGTGGGCAGTAAATGAATTGTTCCCAATTTTAATATTATGCTACAGTTATAGCAATTTCAATCATTTCATGTTTCAGACCTGAAACTACTTGACTGCAATAAATAAAATAAAATCAGGAGGAAGTGACGTCATCGGTCAGCACCAGGATTTGTTTGACAGTAAAAGGAGAGAGAGTTGATTCACTCACTCTGTAACTGACTGTTTGGATTTCACCAAATTAGAGCTGTGCAATATATCGTATTTCAATCGCGATAGCGATATTGGTGTCAATCGATATGAAAATTAATAATATCGATTATAAATGATTTTTGTCACCCATCTGTACTGCCACGGCTCCGGCGTGGCCGTGAATCAAAAGGCGGCCGTGGTACGTCATTAATTTCACAACTGCTGTGCAGTCTCACTCTCTTCCACTCTCTGCTGTATTAGGACATTAGCTACTAGAAAAGTACTGGAAATGGAAGATACAAGAGAAGTAACATGGCAGGCTCAGTTGGTCGACAAAATAGGGAGAAGAAGTTCGGTGGTATAGAATAGAACGCCTTTATTGTCATTTCACAGTGTCATGAAATTTCGAGCTTCCCCACAGTGCACACATAGAATAAGTTTAAAAATAATAAAAAAGTCAAAGTATGTACAATATACAATTACAAAATAAATACTACTATTGCACCTAATTATAT
>JAPTYR010000007.1:38599885-38610529 GCA_029814505.1 Siphamia roseigaster | reverse complement strand
GCCCCGTGGATCGATTGTGTGAAATTTAAACGAGATCGATTAAGGATCGATCAGATCGATTTTTTTACCCAGGCCTATTCTACACAGCATTACCCGTATGAGCTCGTTTTAAAGCTGATGATCGATACTATTTGGAACTATTTTCCATTTTGTAATGACATTTGTCAAAAAAAGTAACTGATTATCTAAAGTGTAATTTTGATGCTGAGGTAATAACTCAAACAGAAATGTGACATTTTCCCCATTAAAAATAACATTAAAAAAAAATCAATAAATATATTAGTTTTGCTGATCATAATGATGATGATAATGGACCATATTTGGAATATCAGGTATTTGAACATGATGATTTTTTTTTTCTGTAACATGGATATTTTCATATACATCTTGTTGTTAGGATAATAAACTAAAAATAAAGTTTTTATTATTCATTTTTCTTTAAAATTGATGCCCTTTCCTTGTCTATGATGAGCCCATGTTACTATATCAGAATGAGCCTGTTACCACACTCTTGTCATCTTTTCTGCCAATAAAAATTAAACTTTTCATAATTTTGCCTCAAAATTGAATTATGATGTAGTTTAACATGTTACTTAACATATATCCTGCTTTGTTTCAGTTTCTTTCAGGAACAGCATGTTTTGAACATTTGCATAAAGCCTCTAAAATATATGTCCATTTCATGCGACCTTGTTACCAAGGACTGATTTCAAAATTTTCACCCAAAAATATTCATTAATCAGGAAATCTACCATGTTAAAGTACTTACTAATACCTGCTCATACATGTACAATATATAGCTGTAAGTTAGTTGGTTTAGTAGCAATGAACATTTGAACCCTATAGCTCAGTAAATTAGTTTTCCGTGTCTTCTGTTTTCACTTTTAGCATCGATTTGCTGTTTCTGAGACTTGATTCAATTGTGGTACTAAATTAAAGTCCACTCAATGACAGGGTGTAGTCCCATTGTAAATAGTCATTGTTTTGTTTGCAAAGGTTGTTGGCTTATGTGTTTGTTTTTTAAGATTTTGTATATTATACAATGAAAGCAAAATGGGATCTGTATAGTTTTGGTAGTTGGTGCTTATAATTTGAGGGTTGTTTACTATATTCCAGCCACTAAGAGATAATGACATACATTTTTGCTAGTTTTGGCATCATGTTAGCATTTGGTTTTCTATATTTCTTTTTTTTTGTTTTGGTGATTGTGTTTTCTTCAGGTCTTTTATAATCTTATGAATTGGACATGGGCCTCCAAATATTTGGAATTTTTCATTTTCTGGCAGATGTAGATGCTCATGCCAACCACTCATGCATAAAAGTCAGATCCGCTGTAATGGTGGAATGATGTTAAAGTCCTTAAATCCTCATTGCATTTCTCCTTATTATTAACAGTGAAAAGTATTATGTTTAACTATGGTATATCATTGTTCAGAGACTTCATCAGACGGTTTTCTACCAGCTGAGCTAACGATAACACACAAAGAATTAAAAGCTCTGAAATTATCTTCAAACCTTCAAAAATACACACTTCCCCTGGTATCAAAGGGCTTAGTTGCAGAGTTGGTTATAGTATCATCCCCTTTGTTTGTGGAAGTCTGAAGTCTATGCGTGGGGCCACAAAATTGCGCATTTTTCTAGAAAAAAAAAATCCCTTCGGAAACAATAATAATCATTGTTGTTGACATATCTTCTACAAACAGAATTTGCTGCCACATAATGATCACATTTGCTAAGGCCAGATCTTAGGTTTTATCCTGAATAGCACTTAAGTATTGGTGTCTTTTAAGGGCTGTCAAAATTAATCCATTAATGTGGATTAATCTATTATCATAATGAATCTGATTAAAAATGTTAAAGCAATTAACTGGAACAGTTGTTTTGTTGATACTGTTGACGGTGTTGAATAAACATGTTAATTGCATATATGTTTATATTCATATGTATTGGATGTTTTATCTTATCGTTTTAGTGGATTTTAGCATGTTTTATGTATATTTTTTTTCCTCCGCATTTTGTTGTTTCTTGGTGTGTTTTGTGGGAAATGTAAGCACAAAAAAAAAGAACTGACAGAGTAGTCGGCCGACCAAGTGTTTTGATCGTGATTAATCGAAAGCAACACTGGGATTAATCTGATTAAAAATTCTAATCATTTTACAGCCCCAGTGTCTTTACATAATAATAATAATAAAGGGTTATGGTTTAGATGTTTTAGTTTTAATTTTCAGCTCATTCATTGTTTTATACATTAAAAATCATCCCATTGAACAGCCCACAACTGATATCATTAGATGCTGGTGTTTGAGCAGATTTACTCTTTAGGCTTTGAAGTTTGCTGCCGTATGAGAGGACTTTTCCCAACATGGTAGATTACACAAGACTGGCAGAAGTATAATTAACAAGAAACATTGTCTTTATTCTTTTGATGTTACTGGCCATGGTGATTGTGTTTTCTTTATTATATTTTCTTGGCATTTCACCAGTGAGATGGAGGCATGGATATGTCTGCCATACCTTCGCATAAATGAACAAATGAAGTCCCAGTTCAAATTACTAGGTGACAGCTCCATTTGTCTTATAAATTGTATTTCAGTCCTGAATTATTGCAGATTGCAGGTTTTTCTCATATATTGCAGGCTTTAATCTGAGTAATTAATTCACTGCCGTTTTGTAAAAGTATCACATCTCAGTCAAATAATCCTGCTCTTCTTTTGGCATACATTGCCATCATGATTTTAACCACATTTACATGATCTATGTTACTGAGCATTTGAAAGTTAAAATACTCTATATGCATAACAGTATTGGGCCTTGTTTAATTCAAATGTTGTTTTTCTAACAAGGGTCTGGCATACAAAACGATAACAAATGTCATAATGGTTTTAAGTGTGATAAATATCATTGCGTTGGTTAGTGTGGTTTTAAGTGATCTTTGCTTCCAGAATGCCTCAAAGATGGTTTTTGTTTTGCTTCTCTGAGCATTGATTGCTTTTTAACTTTAAGGAAATGTTGAAGTTTGTGTCGCAAATCAGCATGAACAGGATATTTTACAGCTGTACTCATGATGTGTCCTCCATATAGTTTACAAACACAATATTTTCTTAAGTTTAATGCAAGATTTTTCTTCCTAAGTGTGATTAGAAGACAATGGATGGCTACATTTAGTAGCAAAATAATTTTTAGTTAGAACATTTAAAGCCATAACCATAAAAAAAACAAACAAAAAAAAAAAAAACAAAATCAGTGTAGATAGAAATGAAGTAAAAACCATCTCCTGAGGCATTTTGGAAGCCAAGATAGTCGTTTAAACAAAACTTGCCAATGCAATGGTATTTATCACAATACGAAACTACATTATGCCATTTGTCATTATTTCGTATCCCAGACCCTCGTTAGAAAAGAAATGCGTAAATTCAGACTGCCCTCATGAAATTGTGTTGTATGTAACACCAGTTCTTATTGCATTTGGCGTGCTATAGTATGTACTTTCATCCTTTTGCGTGCTATTCAACGGCATTTGATTGTTAATTTATGCCAAGATCGTGGGTTTACGTATCCGTAACCGCTAACCCTAAACGTAATCTGTCTTTGACGCAGCATGAACATACACACGGAAAGCTTGTAATGCGTCCAGATAACGTGCTAATTAAAAATGGCGTGTATATTTGTGTGATTTATGACACCACATTGCTAAATTTACTGAAAATACCTTTATCCATATAATACATGAAATGCAGTGTTCCTCATGAGTAATGGCTGTCCTCTTCACACAGGTAACTGTCAGTTACTTCAAATCCATGGTATGGGGTCCTCAGGTTCATATTTTACAGCAAAAGATTAGTGCTGTCAAACGATTAACATTTTAAATCAGATTAATTTTGATTTATCGTGATTAAATATTCATTTTTAATCTATATTGATTGTGTTTTATTTTGCATGACTAAACAGACTCCAGAAAGAAGTGAATATATCTGCAGTTAACATGTTTGTCCAAGCTAGGTGACGCCTTAGCCTAGTGCTAGCACAATCCCAGAGTAATGTATGCAACATGTCATTGTGGTATTTTAACATGGAACTGAAAAGGAAACTCCCATCAAAACACTTTATGGCAATCGAATGTTCTGTCTCTGGTTTTTTTTTGTTTGTACTAAAATTCACCACAAAATGCACCAAGAAACACAAAAACTGCAAAGGGAAAAAATATACAAAACATGCTAAAATTCATCCCTCAAAAAATTATGAAAAATCCAAAGCATATTTTAAAAAAAACACAAAATAATGTGATGAAGGCAGAGAAATGCGCTGAAGTTTTAACCTGCCATTTGTAGTATAGAGTTTTTAATCTAACATTTGCGCTGTAGAATTTTTGTTTAATCTGACATTTGAAGATATTGTACAGAGAACTATTCTTGCTATTTATTGTGTATATTACTATTTATTTAGCATATTTTATATATTTTACTACTTTGCTGAGCCAATTGCAGTAACATTTCGTTCAATATTCACTATGTGCATATTTGAATAACAATAAAGTCTGTCTGTCTAAAATATCCAAAGCATATGCACAAATATGGATATATAAATATATGCAATTAACAAGTTCAATAGTTTCAACAAAACGACTGTAAACGACAGTTCCATTTAATTGCATTAAATTTTTTAAATAAGATTAATGATGACGATGGAATCTGTGTTCATGCATTAATTTTGACACCCCTACAAAAGTGTATGTGTCATTGGTGAGCTCATCAGGGGACACCTATGTGACGGTGTGACCGGTAACCTCTAAACACTTCGGCAGAACTCCACACCTGTCGCTTCATGGGATTCACCTCCATCTTTACTGATGGTGTGTTTTATTGACAATAAAACACACCAACAGCCTCTGAAACCACGAGATTCACAGCTGGAAAATCAACCCAAGCCAGTCAGAAGAAGTTAATGTTAAAGTTGGGATGTATGATGTCACTGAGTCCGGTTGTTTACTTGTTAATGTTAACAGTGAGCTGAGCTGCTTTTCCAAAAACACTCAAAGAAGCAAACTTTCACATCCATCATACTCATCGTTACGAAAAAAAGCTGTTCATTGCGCAGATTTGAAAGCAGATAATCAGCGCATACGTTTTCAAGTCTCGGTTGCTGTGTTTGTTACAGTGACTGAAATTTAACCCTTTAACGCCTGAGACTTTAGCAGTTCCTTTAGCAGTCAAAAATAATAAAATAAGTAACAAAATGAACAAAAACAGCTAAAATGATCAATAAAAACTAACAAAAATGAATAATGAACCAACAAAATAAGTAGCACGAACTAAGACAAACAGAACAAAAGTGAAATAAGAAAGAATCAAATAAAAATAAGCAACAAAATGAACAAAACCTAATAAATATTTTCAAAATAATAAACAATTTGCAATAAAATGATACTATTGTAGTTTGGTTCTAGTAGTTTTAGTTTTGGCTTCTTTTTTTTCTAAATCTGTTTCTTTTTCACTCCTGTTTATCGCCATTCATTAGTTCCATCCACTCAGAACGTGCCAGTGCTCAAATTCTGTTGAGTTTCCTGCTTTCGTTACAATATGTAAAGCAGATCTCCACACATACTTTGTCTTACAACATGAAAATAACTTTATAACTGCTAGCTTATAAACTATACAAATCTATATAGGAGTTCTGTCACTGCTAACTGGATGTGAAACAAACACCCCATTTACTGACTGGAATTAAAGTTAATTTCCGTGGTAATGAGTGTGCTCTGTGTCCGTGTTACAATGTCAGTAAATATTACATAATTTTAAGTTTTTGGTAAACACTACTCCACATGCTCTGAGCCTTCTTATAATCACATCTAATCAGTTTAATTGAGAAGAGTGAAATAAATTGTGACAGTCATTGATCATTTAAAAGTTGATTTATTTTTGTTTACTAATCGCCACTTTCTTTCCTAAACCACTGTCTTTATTGCTAACTAAACCATAACACCATCCATGACAGTGTTTTCAGTTTATTAGCTTATGGCAGGTTAAAATGTTTTATAAGTGTTATTGTTTTTTATTGTTTTGTTATGTATCGTGTGTGTTTTACATTGTTTGTGCTCTTGTTTGGCTGCTGACTTGGCCAGGTCTCCCTTGCAATTAAAACTTCCTGGTTAAATAAAGGTTAAAAAAAAATTAGACTGTAGCATGCTTAGGGCTGGGCGATTATGGAAAAAATAATAATCATGATTATTTTGGTATTGAAATCACGATTGATATACACGATTATTTATTGATTTAACTCAGACTTTAGCAGTTCACGTCAAAAAGGGTAAAATAAGCAACCAATTGAAGAAAAACAGCCAGTGATGAATAAAAATGAATAATAAACCAACAAAATAATAAGTAACATGAACAAAGTAAGAGACAAATGGAACAAAATGAAAGAAGATTAACAAAATAAAAAAAAAATTGTAGAAAGTAAACAAAACAACTAATAAAACGAAGAAAAAGAGTATTTACAAAATGACTAACATGGGGAAAAAATGGGCTAAAAAATTTACTAAAATTAAGTACAAACAATTTTAAAAGAAGGAAGAAACAACTAGTATTGTAATTTAGTTCCATAGTTTTAGTTTAGTCTGTCTTTTTCTAAATCAATATCTTTTTGACACCTGTTTATCTCCATACATCAGTTCCATCAACAAAACTCAGTAAAGACAGTTGAATTTTTCTGAATATTCAAACTAAACCATTCATTGAGAAGGTGTCAGTGCTGACGCATCATGAGTTAAAGGGATAAAAACTCAACCTAAAATATAACAAAAAACTGGAAATGAATTAGAAACAAGTAAAGGAATAAAATAATAATGGCAATAAACAATGAATACCCAGTCTATATACATTCCTGTTACATACAGGAGATATTAATAGTTTTTTCTTTGATTACAGTGTTTTTATGATCGTGATGACAATGGTAATCACCATTAAAATTCGATTAAGCATGCTGCACTGGAGAACCTCCTTTGCACAGTAAAAATCCTATAAATTAGCTTCTAAATTTACTGTAGCTGTTGTTGATATACCTGGGCCAAGTAAGGGCTGTGCAGGAAACGCTGCACAGACACTAACAATCACCAACGGACTTAAATAAACTCACCAGCCGAGCAAGTTGACTGCTATAAACAACTCATAATGTAGTTCTTGGTAGTTCTTTATAGTTCAACTGCACTGGTGTAGCTCTTATGAAAATGTTTTGGCTCATCCAAGACTTGTTCAGATCTGAAGAAGTCTCTTGGATGGCACACAAAACATTTTTAAAAGAGCTGCAGCAGTCCAGCTGAGCCGAGAACGATGACCTGGGCCAATGAGAACCTAAACAGACCACTGCTAATGCACCACTGTGTTAAATACAGCGGTAACACTGGTGCTCAGGCTGGTTTTGACTCTATCTTAACTCATTTAGAATGTTTCTTTTCCTTTTTTTTGGAAAAGGTAGCAAAAACCCCTCAACATTGCTATTCCTATTAGGGCTGCGCAATGTACCGAAAAAATATCATTGTCGCGATAACGGAATGTGCAATATTCATATCGCAAAGATGTACAATTATTTATTTTCTTACTTTCTTTTCATTAACTTCCTGTTTTACACACCGTGGGGTACCAGAATAATTTTCTCTCCCGCTCTAACATACACGTTTTTCTGTCAAAAAACTGAAATATACTGCTACTGCTTCTGGTTGGATGGAATATACATGTTAATGTTGAAAAGATGTGAATATTTCCAAGAGCACAACCTTAGGAAAGGACTGAACAATTATATTTAAAGATTTTATTCCATCCATGTCATTTAAACATTGTTGTATGGGAATAAAATGACAAAATATTTGACTATATTTGTGTCTGAAGGTCTGTGGTTGCAAGATCACCACCAGATTCTTGGACATTCTTCTGGATTCTTGTGTAATTGATGGTTGTAGAACAGTATTTTGGATGATATTCTAAATAATTGAGTTCGCATGCAAACAATTGGCTCATTTTAACATTAAGGAACATTTTTCTTAGTATATAAATTTGGCATTTGTTTACATGAGCAACAAATATCGCTATATTATCATTATTGCAGTGTTGTACAACCATATTGCAAATTATGTCAATATCGTGCACCCCTAATTCCTATATACGATTCCTATTACTCCTTTTCATTTTTTCTTACTTTATACATACAAAAATGTCAAAAAAACCAACAAAACACAACTAAAATATGAACTGGGTGCTTACAGTTTTGATATTTCTCATGTAAAAAGAATAGTTTATGGGTTAAAGAACCGAGAGGTATTATTATAAAGACCCAAACATCCATGATCGTCCAGAACTATTTACTGACCTAAAATGTTTAATACATTTTGACCTATTAATGCTATAAATCCAAGTAAATCATTTGTTTAAAATACAGCTTGTCATCAGATATGGAATAATGCAATGTAAATACTGTAAATATGAAATATGCTCTTCTCTGCTCTATATACCTGGGATGTAAATACTGTAAATATGTAATATGCTCTTCTCTTTAATCGACACCTGCACTTTATCTTTGCTGCTGAAAACTGTGAAATTTCCTCAGGGTGGGAGGAATATTCTATTCCAAATACTGACAGGTAGGAGCCCAAATTTATGTTAAAAAGCCATCCTTCTGCAGGTTAACATATTTATTTAACCCATAAATACCTAAAGAGCCACCGGCGACACAAACAATCTACAGATATATACTATTTAATAATACCTGTTGATCCATTAACCCTATCGATATATGTAAATAATTGGTGTAAAATGCAGCTTTTTGCTTTTTCATAGTCATCAGATATGACCCATTTGGACGTTTGAGGCTCGGGAGTTACCGTGGTAACGGTCATCTTTTACAGCATTGATTCACCATTAAAATCCATGGAGTTGGTTCAATGACAGTGGATGGAAATGCTCGTTTTATGTTCAGTTAATGATAGACTTAACTGAAAAAGTCACTTAATCTTCTGTTTTCTCTCTTTCTTATATACACCCTTTGAATTTACTCTGAGACTTTATGCACATCTACATGATCGGTAATTAAATTTTGAAAAATACCAGATCTTTACCACAGAAATGCAAAACGAAGAGGACAATATTACAATAAATGATGAAAAATCATTTGAGAAAGGACAAGTATAGAGGGTTTGCATTTGCAAACTTCCTCAAGTTGCACCGGGTCTTTATGGGTTAAACATTACATGTTTATACAAAAAAACAACAACAACTAAACTATAAAGCAAAGAATAAAGATGGGGAGATTGTGTTTAAAAAAAAAAAAAAGACATTTTCAGAGGAGTGACACAACTTCTGGGCGGCTAGAGGATACAAACTTGATCCATTTGTCCCAAAAATGATACTGTCACATTTTCAGTGCAGTCATTTACTTCACCTTCCAGCATCCAGGTGAGCATATTATGCATAATTTGTACTTGTTATACGAGGTCATGTCATTTTCCCCCACAATTTGCATTAGGTCAGAATTGAAAAGTTGTTGTATTTTTTGCATGATTTAAAAAAAAAAATTTAAAAAATTCAGACCCAGTCACTGAAACCGGCACATTTTAAACAACGGAACATTTGTACACGTAACACCTTTCTCTGAGGTAAATAAAAAAATCCACACTGACACATCGTAGTGTTTTAAAATACGATCGAGTACAAAAAAAAAACTAATCCAAGTTAACCAATGTTGCTGTTAAATCTTTGACATATACTGCAAAAATAAGTACAATTTTTCTGTAGTATATTTAAGAAAGTTTTTGTGTTCTGCATCAAAAAATACAGTTTACATTACAAACATGGCAATTAAAGGCTTAAAATGAGACAATTATTGAATATTTGATGTTTTTGTTTGACTTAAAAAAAAACAAAAAAAAAACATGCGAGAATTTGACATTACAACAGCATCGTGCAGATTAATGCTGCACGATTTGAAGAAAATGTGTGATTGTGGAGTATATTGGATTTGCAATTACATGAGTTTACTTGGTTGAATATTAGAGACAACACAGAATTAAAATTTATACAATACAAATATGACTTAAAAAAATACAAAACCTGAAGTTTACAGTTCTGTATTTCCTCCTCAAATAACAATGACAAAAATAACAGTTTGAAAATAGAAGTATACCTGAAAATTGCACAGTCACTATTGTTACTTCCTAGATATTTGTTCCGTTTACTCCTGACATGCATATAGAGTTGACCAATCTGATCACAGTTAACATGTGGATCTTTTTCACCTGTGAAGGCTCGATCACAGCGATCACCAGCGCTGACCGATGGGAAAGCAGAAGGTTAATTACATGTTCTGTCAAATCCGTCTGAAAATAAGACAAATTAAAGGAGAATTATGGCAGTTTTACAAACATATTCCATCTGTTTGAGGCCAAAGTCAGTTGTCTAAAGGGAAATGCGCAAGACAATTTCATGCGGGCTACACGAAGTTTGACACGTGCACATTTCCAACGAAGTGGGCGATAACGAGCAGGTGTTTAACCTTCTGTAAACTATTAACGTGAATCAAAATGCTTTTGAGTGGATTGTCCGTGGTGTGTGGACCCATAGCATTTAACCCAGTGCATAATGATAGCATTAGCTAGCACAG
>JAPTYR010000007.1:38448620-38459552 GCA_029814505.1 Siphamia roseigaster | reverse complement strand
GGCAGAACTCTGGCTCCATGAATGCCGGCAGCTTCCTGGGAGCTCCGAGATACTGAAGGGGGGAGGAGGGGTGAGGAGGGGTGGGGGTAGGGGGGTATTGATGGAGGAGTTAGCTTGCCAGTGCTCTGTCTTGACCACAACAGTGCCAAATAAAATAAGACCAAAAAGGGTGTGTCATGTTACTTGTTTCCTGGAGAAGTTACATTTCCAGTTTCAGATCCAAACTATGACAGGAGTTTCATCAGACTTTCAGACACAAATACACAGCAGGAAAAAAAGGAAAAAAAAAAAAGAAAAAACTCAGTCCTGATCTGCACAGGGAACCGAAGATCATTTGTAATAATTGCAGAAGTTATCAGTGATCTGACTCCTGTGTGAATCTACAGCAGATAGTGTCAGTAAATTACACTAAATTTTCTAATCCTGTGCAAATGTGCCAATCAAAACATGGGGGTTGATGTATGAAATCACTGTACAACTGCACTGTAAAAAATAAAATAATCATAAAAATAAATACATAAATAAAAATACTGTTGTTTTTACAAGGGGGGAAAACAAACAAACAAAAAAAAACCACTGGCAGCTGCCATTACCAGCACAATCCTGTAAAAAAAAACAAACCCAACACATTAAACCATGAACATATTTACAAAGTAACATGTAGATTTAACATTTTAAACATGTAGAATTAACATTTGAAAAATCTGGTTTAACATTTTAAAAGTGTAGATTTACAATTTTAAATGTGTAGATTTAACATTTAAAAAAATTTAACATTTTAAACATGTGGATTTAACATTTTAACCCTTCAGTGCTGATGTGTTCTCAATGGATGATTTAGTTTAAATATTCAGAAAAATTAAACTGTTTTTCATTGTTTTTACTGAGTTTTGTTGATGGAACTGATGTATGGAGATAAACAGGTATCAAAAAGAAACTGATTTAGAAAAAGACTAAACTAAAACTATTGGAACCAAATTACAATACTAGTTCTTTCTTTCTTTCTTTCTTTCTTTCTTTCTTTCTTTCTTTCTTTCTTTCTTTCTTTCTTTCTTTCTTTCTTTCTTTTAATTTTACTTATCATAATATTATACTCTGTATTCTGCATTTTTCATTGTAAATATTGTATTTTTCAATGTTTAATGTCATATTTTTAAATTAGATGTTTGCAAAATCTCAAGTTAATTTAAAGGTTAGTATATAAAAACAGTGAAAACTGAAGAAAATGTGACTTTATTATGAACTGAACATTTCCTTCCCAGTATGTCCCTCCACTGTTATTTATCCAACTCCATGGGTTTTATTGGTGAATCAATGTTATAGAAGATGATGGTGTTTCCATGGTAACTACAGAGTCTCTGAACATCCAAATGATGACCATGAAAAGAGGAATAACTGTATTTTACACCAATTATTGACATGGATTGATGGGATTTGTGGCTCTGAGGTTATTAGATATTTTAGATCAGTAGGTGCTTTTGGTCACTGGTGTTTTATTTGGGTTTTTATGGGTTAACTGTGCTGCGTAACCTCCCGGCCACACACTGCTACAAAACTGCGATTACGTTAATGATTTGTTTGGATTTCAGGGAGACACAGAGAGGATAAAGTCAAGCAAATATATTGTTAAATAAAAGTCTAATCCCTGTTTATATCCCAAGCTGAAGCAAGCATTTGTTTTCATTATGAAACAGATGAGATAGTGTTTCCCACACTGGAAATACATACTGCAGATTTCTTGTGAAAAATGCTGCCATCGTATCTCCGCACAATCAGAAACACGGACAGGGAAGGCGGCCAGAGCAGCAGGCTGGCACCTGTAACCTTAAACAAAAATCAGTTTTAAACAGTGGTGGAACAAATTCTAAGATGGGTTCCTTCAGGAGATGTACTAATACACAAAATGAAAATACTGCACTGAGTAAAAACTCTGCAGTCAAATGTCCTGAATGTCCTGTTTCTGAATATGAAAACATATTCCAAAGCATGCTATTTTCACTGAGAAAGTCCACTTTTACTTTGCTCGTTACAGTTTATTGTTGCTCTTTACTGTTTATGATTGTCCAGTTTTGTTTTGTTTTTTTTTAACCAGTTCTGTTTTTATATTTATAAGTTATTATGTGTAGTGTGATTGCTCTTGCGTTCTATTTTGTACTTTTGTATAAAATTTTTATCATATTTTCATCGGAATCAGAATCACAATTGTGTTTATTGCCATGTGAATAAGCAACGTTACCATTACTAGGAAATTGCTTTAGTGGTTAAGTGCATATGTACATGGAGTAGGCAAGAAGCATGCAGTAAAAAAATTAAATTAAGTTAAATTAAATACGCGGTGCCAGCCCCAACAAACCCTGCCACCTCGCAAACATTTTAGCTCTTAATAGACATCTCCCTCTCAAAATGTGAGTCTATTGGTTTGACATTTCAAAGTCACTCAAGGTCAAAGGTCATGATGCCATTTTGGAGCCTACACATTTCCTATCTGTCAACGATAGTAACTGACCATTTAAAATCATCTGACCTTGATTTTGACCTTTCAAGGTCAAATGTCATGATGATTTGGTAGCCCATGCCAGGTTTCCTATCTGTCAGTAATCGTAACTAAGTCTCTACCTCCACTGGCTTTTCTGTTACAGTACATTTTATTTTTTTTAGGTATTGACCCAAGTGACCCCCAACCTCTTGGGTCAACTGTAAGTCAAAATCTATACACACAAGATGCAGAACTGAAGTCTCTAAGAAGAATAGTTGAAAGTTGATTTCCAAAATTCGATTTGGACCTTTATTGTGACCTTTGACCTAGAGTCTTCAAATTTTTTGCCCTTCAAGGTTCTGATGTCAATGCACATCAACAGTGAGAGCTAAAAGAAGCTGTATGTTAAACTGAGTATAGAGGAATGAAAAGGAAATTCTGGATTTGTCCTATCTCTGATCACCTTTGACCTACATTCGCCAAAATTTAATGGGATCTATTCTGGACCACCCCACACCTTTCCTGAGAATTTCATGGAAATTGGTCCAGACGTTTTTGTGTAAAGTTGCTGAAAAACAGATGGACGGGAAAAAACAAACAAAAAAAAAAACTAACAGGACAATATACCCTCTCCCCTTTTGGGCAGGGCAATAATAATAATAATAATAATAATTAGTAGTATTTCCTGGTACAACAAATCCCCACTACCTTGGAAACATTTTACCTGATTTGCCCTAAAGAAAAGAAGAAAGAAGTAAGCGAATAAAGAAGTTAAATGAGGTTCAAATATTGTTGACAAAACCAATGGGTTGAGTGAGACTATAATGGTACAATGGTAAAGGGTTCTGTAGAGTCAGTGATGAACTGTGCAATCAACAAATGGATAAACTGACAATGTAGTGGATTTGGTTAAACACCAGATGGGAAGAAGTTGTTCCTGTGGCGCAAGGTTACATGTTAAAAGATCCTCCAGGATTTGAACCCAGGACCTCATACACCCGAAGAGCAACAAGCCACATTCATTAAATCCTGAATGGTTCCAGATTGATTACCACACCTGTACAGGAAACTAGATTAGTGACAGTGCTGCTGTAAAGCTCAACCCTGCGAGATGAACTCTACATCTCACACAAGCCCGGGAATGACAGGTGGTGTGGTTGTAAATGATGGGCTCGTCCGGGAGTTGAACCCGGGACCTCTCGCACCCGAAGCGAGAATCATACCCCTAGACCAACGAGCCACATTTGGTCAGGATTAAAAGGTTCCAATTTGACTGTCATTACCACACCTGTACAGGGAACGAGAATAGTCCTATGGAGAAGATGTGGCTACTTCCTATGACACATATTCATCTACTCCATCCTTCCATCCATCCATCCATCCATCCATCCAACCGTCTGTTTTCCTCCATCTGACCAATGATTCAAAGAAAACTGGGAAATTTCTTCGGTCCCTTCATTTGTAGTGAGGTCCTGGTTTGTCTCTGTTTCAAGGCCAATACAGCCCTTCACCTTAACCCCTCCCCTTCACCTTAGCCCCTCTCCTCCATCTAATAGACTAGAGAATTGGGACAACACGACCACTTCACGTGAACATGTAAAACAGAAGGGTAGAGCCAAGGGGTGAATTGGGATTCAGCCATTGACACACACACATTGGATTGGCCAATTACTACCATAGTGCCTTTGAACAGTGGAAAGAAGCTACAGTCACCTTAGAGATCCCACACAGAAAGCCTGGAATTGAACCAGTTGCAATAACAGTGCTGCTCTAAAACTCAACATCTCACACAAGCCAGGGTAGAACTGGTGGTGTAGATGTGTACAATGGGCTCGTCCGGGATTTGAACCCGGGACCTCTCGCACCCGAAGCGAGAATCACACTCTAGACCAACAGGCCACACCTGCCCAGTCAAATTGGAACCTTTAACTGTCATTACCACACCTGTACAGGGAACTAGATTAGTCCGATAGAGAAGATGTGGCTACTTCCTATGACATCCATCCATCCATTCATTCATCCATCCATCCATCCATCCACCCACCCATCCATCCATCCATCCATCCTCTCTCCAAACACCTCCTGGGGGGATCCAAAACAGATCAAAACAGAAAACAGCCACCTCAGCTGGCCCCTCCCATTGCAGCTTTTTTACTTAATTTACAGCGGTTTCTTAGACTTACATAAAATAGTTGTTTCTTTACGATGAAAACAATATTAACCTGGTTGTTTGTTTATTCAGTGTTTATGATTCAGAATGAAAAATAGAATAGTTTTTCATATTGCAGTCTTAAAAAAACAAAAAAGGTGTGTGTGAATAATTCTTCATGTACAGTCTTTCCTCCAGTGTTTATTTTTTTAACCATCATTTAAACCACCACTTTCCTCACAACATTTGAAAAACTCAAACACACTCACTCTAAAAATAAACAAAAGCTGCACTAAAACCAGGCAATTTCATAAACTGGAAATAAATCTAAACCAGGCACAACAAACACCGCCCCCTCACAAACGTTTTAGCTCTTAATAGACGCCTCTCTCTCTCAAAATGTGAGACTATGCCTTTCAAGGTCAAAGGTTATGATACCATTTTGGAACCTACATGTAGTTTCTTATCTGTCAACAGTAGTAACCGAGTACTTACCACAACTGTTTTTGGAGTTATAACTATTTAAAATCATGAGACCTTGATTTTGACCTCTCAAGGTCAGTGAAGGTCAAAGGTCATGATGTCATTTTGAAGCCCATACCAGGTTTCCTAGTTGTCAATTAGTAGTAACTGAGTCTCTATATCCACTGTTTTTTCTGTTATAGTCCATTTTAGTTTTTTAGGTATATTGACCCAGTGTTCCTTGACCTCTTGGGTCAACAATAGATCAAGATCTAATTATCCATACAAGATGCAGAATTAAAAGACCAACATTTTTGTGCTAATTGGAATTCACTTAGATGAATAGTTCAAAAGTTATATCTAAAATTAGATTTTGACCTTTATTGTGACCTTTGACTTCGAGTCTTCAAATTTGTCCGTCAAATTTCTGATGTCAATGCACATCAACAGTAAGAACAAAAAGAAGCTATATGCAAAACTGAATATACATGGATGAAAAGGAAAGTCCTAATTTGTCCTATCTCTGATCATTGTGAAAACAGATTTTTGGTGACCTTGACCTTTGACCTACATTCACCAAAATTTAATAGGATCGATTCTGGACCAGCTCGCACTTTTTTAGAAAATTTCATGGAAATTGGTCCAGTAGTTATTCAGAAAAGTTGCTGACAGACAATCAGACAACAAAAAAAAACAAAACAAAACAAGACCCGTCTTCCCCTTTTTTTTTTTTTTTTTTTTTGGAGGGGGGGTTCAAATAAATGCTTATTTAAAACTAATCAGTTTCTCAAAGTAAAAGCAAACTGATGTATTACTAAAATGCACTCAAAAGTCAAGAGCATTATTAAAAAATTAATAATGTTTTTGTGATATTTCTTACACACATTGAGATCCAGCCAAGGGACAACTTTTATTTCCCAGAATTCCCTCATAAGGTGCGGCGTGTGCTGATGATTTAGAGGTGTTTATGGTTGTTCGCTTAAACATTTACTTTTCAGCACAAGGTGAAGCTGAGAAGAAAAATGCCTGTGCAGGATTTAACACCATCTCTTCCCTCTCGGCATTTACAAGACATGCGAAGTCGTGACAGCACCCGAGGAGTCACGGCAAACATATCGGCGCTGTCAGAGCGTCCGACGGAAGATCGTTGGTTTGATCGCTCCATCTCGTGTGGGAGGCGTCACCATTTTTCATCGAAACACATTGTTTTGATCCAGTTCCTCTTTTTAATGACCCATAATCCTTTACTGTAAAACGGCTGGAAGGAGATCCAAAGGCCCCCGCTGGGTGACTTATTATCAGTTTACACTCCCTGGTGGAGAGTAAATAAACGAACGTTTCTCTGGTGTCAGGAACCTTCACCTTTTTAATGTTCATCTGAGACTCCTCACTCCTTCTTCTCTTCTCGTCTTTGTCTCTTTCTTTGGTTTAAATGTTCTCTCCTCACCCTCCTCATACGTTCTTCTTCTTCTCTGTTTTCACTCCGCTCCACCTCCTGTGTTAAGCCTTAATAATAAGCAACACCTTGAGCGTTTTAAGAGGCTGCAGGTTCAGAGAAATTACTCCCAAAAGGGGCTTTTCTCAGCTCCATTTAGGATTATGAGAAGGGGGACGCTGGGGGAGTGCATGGGCTGGAACCACAGCAGAGTCCATTTAGGATTCATACAAGGGATAGTTTTAGGTCTTGATGCAAAAAGGCTGATCTGTAATTAAAGCTTTGGTAAAATAGTGGGAAAACACACTTGTGGCCACATAGTGTGAATCCAAAACACTGCCTTGAAGTGTTTGGTGTAGTTGTCTTTATTCAGTGTGAAAGGAACGATAAAGAGGACAGGATAAAGATTAGAGAGGAATGAATGAGTGAGAAATGGAAGAGCTGGACAAGTTAAGATACAAATTAGAGCTGCAATGTCAATCCTTGGAGCATCGACATCGTAATGTACATGTGTGCAATAGTTGCATCGCAGGTCCTGCAATGTAGGAGGTAAATTAACTCCACGTTCCTTCTGTATGCAGCGATCCATCAACCACAAACTTAATCAGTTTGGAGTGAGTCACTGCTAACAACATTGAAAAATGAGCAACGAACAAGAGAAAATTCCAGTCAATGAAGAATTGGTGCCAAAAAGAAAAGCAGCATCAGTTATTTGGAATTATTTTGGCTACAAGAAGGATGATCCTGAAACACATGTTCTGTGTCGATAGTGCTTTGGAATTGTTGCCATGAGAGGAAACAACTAATTTATTTGAGCTTTTACGTCAGCACCACACAGCTGCTATATTTTCCTCTGTAGTTTTTTATATCGTAATATATATTGCAGGGTTTAAAAAAAAAAAATCGCAATGTCCCTAATACAAATGGATGGATGGATGGATGGATGGATAGATATATGTCATAGGAAATAGCCACATCTTATCCATAGGCCTAATCTAGTTCCCTGTACATGACAGTCAAATGGAACCTTTTGAGCAAGTGTGGCTCGTTGGTCTAGGGGTATGATTCTCGCTTCGGGTGCGAGAGGTCCCGGGTTCAAATCCCGGACGAGCCCGTTGTATACACCTACACCACCAGTCCCACCAATCCTGGGATTAGGCCTATTACTTTCATCTGACCTGGGAATGCCATGGGATCCCACTAGAGGAGGTGTTTGGGAAGAGGGAAGTCTCAGCATCCCTGCTCTGTTCTGTGACCAGATAAGTATTGAAAAATGAATGGAAATGTGTCATAGGACTAATTAGGGCTGGGTGATATGGACCAAAAGTCACATCCAGATTTATTTAGGCTGAATATCGATGTACAATATACTGATATTTTTATCACAAAGTGAGAGAGAGTGAGAATGTTCAGTCAAAGCTAAATATTACATCTCACAAGTAGTTTTATTGAAACTGTTTAAGTGAACATAAATACTGTATAACAGCAAGAGTACTTTTTTTTATCAAAGCACCATAAAATGTGCATTTAAATACAAATATATATCTTAAATAAAAATAAGCTCCAGCTCTTTGACTGGAGCAAGGATCACAGCACAATTCTGAACTATATCGATTCATGCAATAGTGTCTCATTAAAAAATATCGATATATATTTTATATATTGTCCAGGCCAAGGACTAGTCTTGTTCCCTATACAAGTGCGGTAATGGCAGTCTATGTGGAACCTTTGAAAACCCAGCTAATGTGGCTCGTTGGTCTAGGGGTATGATTCTCGCTTCGGGTGCGAGAGGTCCCGGGTTCAAATCCCGGACGAGCCCATAATGTATGATCTCACCACCAGTTCTTGTGGGAGATGTGGAGTTCCTCTCACAGGGTTGTGTTTTAGAGCAGCACTGTTACCTCAACAGGTTTAATTCCAGGCTTTCTGTGTGAATTCTCTACGGCAGGGGTGTCAAACTCTGGTCCTCGAGAGCCGGTATCCTGCATGTTTTAGATATTTCCTTCTTACATCACACCTGGAAGACATTACATCATTATCAGGCTTCTTCAGAGCTGATGAGGAGCTGATTATTAACCCTTTATCCCCTGATGCATCAACATTGACACATTATGAATTGATGCTTTAGTTTAAATATCCTGAAAAATCTGGGTTTTGTTTTTTGTGTGTTTTTGCTGAGTTTTGTTAATGGAACTGTTGTATGGAGATAAACAGGTGTCAAAAAGTGACTGATTTAGATGGAAAAATGGGGAAAAAAAAAAAAAAAAACTACTGGAACCAAATTTCAATATTAGTAATTTCTTTTCCTTTTCGTTCTCTGTTTTTTGGGTTTGTTTGTTTTTTTTTACATAATTTTAGTTAAAAAATTGGAGAAGTTCTCCATGTTATATTTTATTTTGTAAATATGTATTAGTTTTTGTCAAGGTCAAGGATTATTATAACAGAAACAGAAAAAATTGAAGGAAAAAGTGTTTTGTTTTGGGTTTTTTTTCCCCTTAAATAACTTGAAACTACCATGAATGTAGCACTGGGTCTTTATGGGTTAAAAACACAACACACGATCAGCTGACTGAAATATCAGCTGATCGGTTTCAGATTCAGCATCATCTTTCTTGTGCTGTATGATCAGATAACATAATATGATAGAAATGCCCCCCAGATGCACTTAGAGAGGACTGTGGTCCGACTGTCTGAACCTAATTGACCACTTCAGTGTCGACTGTAAATACTGAGCCATTACAAAGCTCCGGCAGTTTAATGGATCACAAAATGACTTTTTATATCCACACTGATCATCAGCCAGTCCTGCAAAAGGATCCATCTGTTTAGAACTGACTAGTGGAACAGCGCCCCTACAGGCAACAGAGGACATGACAGTCATGGCAACAAATGTCACTGTCAAATGTCACACTATATGTCAATTTACATGTTTTAAATGTTACATTTTTAAAATGCTAAATATACATGTTCAAAATGTTAAATTTACATGTTCATAATGATAAATTTACATGTTTAAAATGATAGATCTACATGTATAAAATATTAAATCTACATGGTCAAAATATTAAATCGAAATGTTCAAAAAGTTTAATTTACATGTTTAAAATGTTACATCTGCATGTTTAAAATGTTAAATCTACATGGTCAAAATGTTAGATCTACACATTTAAAATGTTAAATCTATATGTTTGAAATGTTAAATCTACATGTTCAAAATGTTAAATATACATGTTTAAAATGTTAAATCTAAATGTATAAAATGTTAAATTCACGTTTAAAATGTTAAATCTAAATGTTCAAAAAAGTTAAATTTACATATTTAAAATGTTAAATATGTGTTTAAAATGTGAAACCTACACATTTAAAATATCAAATATATGTGTTTAGAATGTTAAATCTACATGTTATTCTGTTAACATGTTTACGGTGTGACTTTTGTTTGTTTGTTTGTTTGTTTTACGAGATTATTCTGGCAGCAATAGTTTTTGTTTTTTGGGGGGGGGGCCTTAGGGTCAGAAAAAGGGTTAAAAAAGTTTTGTTTTTGTTTTCTTCTACAGTGTATGAAAACATAATGACACCACATTAGGAGACATTATTGAATTTATGGTTCTGGTTACAATAAAAGAAGATGAAATTCCCCTCTAAATAAGACAAAGCCTCAAAGCCACTGACTCATGAAAAATGTTGACCGTATGCTGAAAGTCTTTCCCTGAAACAGATAAAGTCATCAGGGTCCAAAGCACAGAGGAGTTGAAACGAACACACCAACGTTAACCCATAAAGACCCAAACATCCACTCACAACCAAAACCATCTACCAATATAAAAGAAATAATTCCTGTTAATCCACTCATTCTATCAATACATGTAAATAACTGGTGTAAAATACAGTTCTTCATCTTTTCATGGTCATCAGATATGACCCATTTGGATGTCCTGTAGTTACCATGGAAACAGCATCTTCTTTCACAACATTAACCCTTTAACCCCTGATGCATCAGCGCTAATGCTTTCTGAATATGGTTTAGTTTAAATATTCAGGAAAATTCAACTGTTTTCCTTTGTTTCCTTTATTTATTTGTTTTTACTGAGTTTTCTTCATGGATCAGGTGTCAAACTGGTTTAGAAAAAGCCAAAACTAAAACTACTCTGACCAAATTACAATACTAGTTATTTCTTTCTTTCTTCCTTTTTTTTTTTTTTTGCAGATTTTTCCATTTTATTTGTTATTTTGTAAATATTTGTGAGTTTTTGTTTATTTAGTTGCTTACTTTGTTTCGTTTTCTGCAATTTGTTTTTATATTTTACTATTTTTTTCTTCACTTTTGTTCCGTTTGTCTTACTTTGGTCATGTTACTTATTATTTTATTGGTTTACTCTTCATTTTTGTTCATTTTTATTGATCACTTTG
>JAPTYR010000007.1:37552058-37563800 GCA_029814505.1 Siphamia roseigaster | reverse complement strand
GTCTAAAGTTCTGCCCCCATGGGCTATCCGTCAATGCTAACTCTCCGTTCTAAGAGCCCGGTCAGGAGTGGATGAAAAATTTTCGCATCTTCGGGATTGCTCAGTCAAGGCTATCTTGAGAAATGAACCGGATGTTGTTTTCGACCGAAATTTTCCTTTAAATTCGCACAGGTTGAACGTTGTCTACTGAGAAAGGGTGACTGTATTAAAAGCAGAATACAAAAAATAAAAACTATATGGCTGAAGTACGTCTGAAGGATTTTAATCCTAGGGGGTGTTTTGTAGCCTGGTACAGTTGAGCTGGTGAATAAATTGAGACTTTTTAAAGTATGTATTTTAATGTAGTATAATGAGATTGACATTTGGAAAAACGTACCGGTACATATTTTGTATTTGCACATATCTTGTAAAATCCTGCTTTAAATAGCCTGAGGTACATTTTGTTTACCTGCTAGTGGGTCACAAGTTAACAATGCTTTTATGGACAATACATTTAAATAAGTGAACCTTTAACTGTTACATGCTATGTGGGGATATTGGGAATGCTGTATTAAAAAACATAAAGCATAGTAAACATTGATTAATGAAATGTTGATACATTTTGAAATGTGTGATCATAGTGTTGTGTGCATTGTGTCTGTATTCATTTACTGTGTATTGGACTAAATATGAACTCCCCCCCCCCCTCCTCTGGTCTTCTCTTTTACAGTTTTTAAATGTGGCAGTGCAAGGGATGTCAATCAGCTGTGCAAAGTAGGTCTGATCTACTTGCGTCATCATCCCCACTTTGGCCGCACCACAAACTACCCCTGCACTTACACAGATTGCCCCTGTTCCTTCAAAACATGGAACGCTCTGATTGTCCATCAGAATAGAGTGCACAGCACACAAATTGGTCAGACTTTAGATCAGTTAACCACCTTCTCATGTCATATATGTAAATGCTGCAATTTGCCCAATGAAAGGGAGTATTTCATTCACATCAACACACACCTGAGGAAAAATGAACTTGTGTCTTGCATGTTCACAAACTGCACTTTTCGAACAAGTGTCTATGGCACATTTAAGTCGCACAAAAGTCGCCAGCATAATCCACACACCGTAGCTGATTTTAGACCTGAAATTGTGAAACTAACTACTGTACCCTCTCAGTCACCGTCATCTGATTTGGCTGTGGTAGAGGATGTGGAAGACAGTTTTCCAGATGTAGAGCAAGCATTCCCTCACAGTCCAGTTCCAAATACACTTCAGAAGCAGCTTGCTGCAGCATTATTGAAATTGGAACATTTGGTGCATGTGCCAGGTACAGCAATTGATGATTTTTTACAGGACCTCCACTTCCTACTGACAACTGCATCAGCCTCGCTTTTTCGGAGTTCATTAAATGCAATATTTGAAAGTCACAATCTAAAGGTTGATGACTCAGTGGTGACTGACATAGTTACAACAGCCATATCTAACCCTGTTCATCAAGCTATTGAAAAGGGTGGCACACTCAGTACAACGTATCAACGTAAAACGTACTACAAGAAAGAATTTGATGTTGTGGAACCAGTTACTTACACTCTAGACCACAAGAAAAAACACACTTTTCAGTATGTTCCCCTTCTTAGGTCTTTGCAGAATACACTAAACTGCCAAGTGATTCTTGATAAAGTCATTGACAACCATAGAGGTCAGCAACAATCTCAGCTTGAACCTCTGTATGAACTGAGGTCTCCTGAAGATGGTGTGCATTTCAGGAGTAATGCTTTTTTGAATTCTGACGAATTGAGATTATCATTGCGCCTGTTCGTTGACGACTTTGAAACTTGCAATCCACTGGGGACGTCTCGAAACAAACAGAAGCTTTGTGGAATTTATTGGGTTTTAGGCAACCTACCACCTGGTTCCCACTCATCATTATCATCAATATATCTTGCAGTACTTTGCAAGAGTGTTGATGTCAAAGCATACGGTTTTCACAAAGTGTTAGAACCTCTTCTGCGAAATGTGAAAGTACTGGAGGATTATGGTGTGTATGTACCTTTGCTTGGAAAGTTTGTTAAAGGAACACTGCATTGTGTTGTGGCAGATAACTTAGGTGCTCACAGTATTGCAGGCTTCGTAGAGAACTTTTCCGGCGAATACTGCTGTCGCTTTTGCACTGCAAGTCGTGCTGAAACACTATCTGGCCCTTTGACATCTGGTGCTTTTAGCCTCAGAACAAAAGAGTGTTATGCTTCTCATGTTAAAGCTGCTCTAGAGACAAATGTGCATTGTTGTGGAGTGAAAAGAGAGTGTGTTTTGACGAAATCCCTATCTCATTTTCATGTTGTCTCGGGATATCCTCCAGATGTTGCACATGATCTTCTTGAAGGGATTGTTCCCGTCGAGCTAGCATACTGCTTGAGATCAATGATATCAAAAAAGCTTTTTACACTGCATGATTTGAATCAAGCCATCTTGTCTTTTCCCTACAAGGGGTCTGATAAAACAAACAAGCCACATGCGCTACCACAGAACATCTGTAGTCGGAAAACCATTGGAGGAAATGCTCACGAAAATTGGTGCCTTTTACGGCTGCTGCCATTTTTGATTGGCAGCATTGTTCCAGATGATGAGCCTGCGTGGCTTGTGTTAATGGATCTGAAAGAAATTGTTGAGCTTGTGTTCGGCCCAGTCCACAACGATGATTCAATTTCGTATCTACAAAGCAAAATAATTGAGCACAGCACCAGGTACAAGGCATTGTTCCCTGATGTCCAACTCCTTCCAAAGCACCATTTAGTGGAGCATTATCCAGTCTTGATGAGGAATTTCGGCCCTCTAGCTGCACTCTGGACACTTCGATTCGAATCAAAGCATGGTTTCTTTAAGCGGGTTGTGAAGCACACCAATTGCTTTAAGAATGTACCATTGACTTTAGCCTCAAAACACCAATTTATGCTTGCGTTTCACATGACTTCCCCCTCATATGGCAAATCAAGCCTTGATGTATCCCATGTGTCCACTGTTCCAGTCAGTGTCCTAAAGGAGGAAGTGGCACATGCTTTTAGGGAAAAATTTCCAAATGCATCTGTGGTCCACCTTGTCAAGAAGGCGTGCAGTAGTGGCATACATTATGAGAAGGGAAATATCGTGACTTATGGATCAGTTAGTGGATTGACAGAGTTTGCTGAAGTCACTCAGATGTGTGTTGAGAATGAAGAGTTGCTCCTTTTCCTCAAATTACTGTGTGGGTGGTACAATGGCCATTACAGAGCCTTTGAGCTGAGTGTGTCACCAGCAAGAGAATTAAAGCTTGTGACCATCAATGACCTCTCTGACCCTCATCCATTGGCCGATTACTTTGTTGGATCAAATCGCATGGTTACCTTAAAAAGACATATCCTCATTAAAGGTTAGTCTGGGTTGCTTGAATTCCTTGAAAATGCTTGAATTTCAATTGTGTGTTTTCAAGGTTGTGAAAATGCTTGAATTTGTTGTGAAATGAAATGACCCTTTGTTGTACACAAATGACCCTTTAATTTTATGTGCAATATTGATTGTGTAGTAACGGTTTCCGGCCATCCTGACCTTAACAAGGATGGTTTCTTTTGTATGTATTTAGTTAATTAACTGTGTTCATTTTCTATTTTCTTTGCAGACTGATCATGACTTCTCCAGCCATTCTCAAAGTTGTTCTGGCAGACGGCACGGGCCAAAGATTAACCTTCCCAGATGGACTTCCTCAAAAAATAGAAGACCTGGTTTTTGCAATCAAGGCACAATGTGGCGTAAACGTCGCCTTCAAGTTACAGTTCATGGACCCACTGTTTGGCAACGAGTTCATGAATCTCACATCCATGGAAGAAATAGGTGACAGAGGGACAATTAGAATGGTAGCAGAGACCTTAACATGCATGGATGCCAGTAGCCCCTTAATGCCCTCTGCTGCTCAAGCTGTGGTTCTCCAGCCCTCTGCTCATTCCATGTTTTCCAAACCCATCCGTTAGCAGTGCAGATACAGAGGTTTTATCCTCGACTGATTCAGAGCCTTCTGGCTCAAGGTCCCTTTGGCCTCCCACTTTCCAGTGCCCCATGTTTTCGTACGATACTGAACTGAAACTTCGGGAGGGAAATGCAGCATTTAAGGTTAAGGGCACATTTCTTTGTGCAGACTCAGATCCCAAAATGAAGTCAGACATTCTTCATGGACTGACGGAGGAAATGGTAAAATATGGTGTATACGCCACTGACAAACAGTTCAGCATAGTAGGAAAAGCACTGATTTCAAAACACCCTTGCCTTGCTGAAGAACACTCTTTCACAGGATTTTCAGGCTGGAAAACTAGCTTGAAAAACAAATTGGCGCTGTACCGTTCTCGTTTAAGAAAATTAGGATGCCCCGAGGTGATGATCAACAGTGTTCAGCAGTCGTTCAGCGGAATCAAAACAAGTCCTGCTCTCGGCATTAAGAAACCGAAGAGGTCTGAGGTCAATTATTGCCCGGCTTACCCTGCAGGAGAAAATGACCTATCCCTTGAGAAGCTCAGAGTGGAGCTAGCGTCAGATGTACAGCGGAAAGATGTGCAAGAGATGAGGATCAAAATGGACAAAACTTTCGCTTACAGAAGACAAGAGATCATTCGGAGGGCACCCATGATCCATGAGGTTCAGCAAAGATGACCAGCCCTCTTTGATGTACATGAGGTAAGGCAACAAAACTGAAAAGTGACTTGATACTGAAATTAAGTTGGCTATAGCAAATGTTCATGAAAATGGCTTGTGTTTTATACAATTTCTGTTTGTTGTTGGTATGCATGACATTTCTGTACATATCATTGTGAAAATTAAGTTGGTTGGGAGATGATAGAAAAACCTTTAAAGGTGCGTTTTGCAGCTAAAAATGGATGTAATGGATCAGGATGTAAGGGAGCAATAATTCTTTTTGGCCATTTGCTTGTCTGTCTTTTCCAGATCAACGCTGAGTTCAAGAGGATCACAACAACACCCTTGCAGTCCAGGTTTCTATCACAGTTGGACATTTTGTCTGACAAGCTTGTGAAGCTTTTCACAAGAAGAGCTGGCCAGATCGGCACACATCTCAAGACAATCATGTCACCAATTACTCAGGTAAGATTAGTGATACTATTGAGGGATGAAAATTGCAGTGATGTATAGTGCCAATAGAAAGTGTACGCACCCCTGTTTAAATGCCATGTTTTTGCAATGTAAAAAAACATTGCCGACAAATAATTATGACCGCTTTTGGTTTTGTCAAATTGTTTTTCCCTTTTTTTTTTCCCCACCGTTTTTCCGTCAACGATTGCCGGAACACCGGGGAACATGAATCTTTGTGGGCATGTAGCCCTACTAGGATGACAACGACTAGTGGGCCGCCCGAGGGCCACCCCCCGCTGTGCCAGTGTCCGTTAAATAGGGGGCGACGGCCAAAAGTTTGTGCTGAATAACCCAATGACCGTTTTACCCAACAACATGAAATTTTTCTGATATGCAAGTGTTATGGAGGACTATTGACCCAGGCTATAAACACTCACTTGTTGCATAGCGCCACCTAGGGAAATGGGTAAATGCAAAAATTGGGGTTTTGAGTTGCCAATATCTTGGACCGAGAAGGCAGGAAATATACAAAATTTGTCGTGTACACTCAGCACAATGACCTCTAAAAGCACCGTAAGTAACATCAAATTTTTCCCATAGGGGGCGCTGTAAATAAATGCTGAACTTTTTTCATAATATTTGCCTCCCTACCATCACTGTTATGTGGTGCGCATACATTATGGTCAGAAAAAGAATAAATTGTAAACCAACAGTGTATCTTATAACTAATATAGCACCATATAGTAACAACCGCATGTAAATGGTAGGCTGATCTTTTGCCTGGAGAGGCCTAAAGTGTGCCCCTATCCAGGTCACACTCTTTGTTGTTTCTCCTGTGTGTAGTACCTCTCATTGCAAGGCCCAGGACACAAGCCCACTTCACACTTATTACACCTGTATTTTGTCTGATGGTGGCCTTTGGGGCAGGTACAGTCACAGCAACTACACATATTGGTTGATCAGCCGCATTGTATAGCCAGTGACACTGTAAGTCTTACTAACATTTCTAAAAACTACTACCATATTGATTTGTTTTGGTCGTGAACAAAATCAATCAGTTAGGCAAAAGCAAAGAAAATACAGGAGCAAATTATAATTCATTATCCATTTTTGGTATTGTTCTTCATCACTGTTGCTAAAACACACCTAGAATAATTAGGCCAACTAATTATCACCATCATCATTTACACCTGCAGCCCGAACACTCATGCAGCCTCTGTCATCTGCCTCCTTTACCTTATGCGCACATAAACTGCGAGCACTCCCAATTGTGTTTACCACGTCTCATGCCGTTGAAACATTCGTCACTACTTTCATCTAAATACACCATATATGGTTTAAATTCTTTTTTGTCGAAAAAAATGCATTGAAGGATGTCGTCATTTTCAGCCAAAAGTAAAGTACAATATGTCTGCCAACTAGTGGAGGGGAGTTTGAACGAGATTTGACACTCTGTTCAACACACAGGACTGTTTTATTCAAGACCGCATTGTGTCGCAATTCTGCGACTTTGGCGGTTAGAGGGTTAAAAGCTTAGTGTTTCTTTTTCAACTGCATTGTACAGGTTGTACAGTATGTAGTAAACATTGTTTCTAATCAAAAGTGGTGGTCCCCTCATTTTTCTTTACTCAGGATGGTGACGCTGATGCTGATGTTGGCCGGGAATGCCTACTAAAAGGGTTGTGCATCTACTTCAATGAGGACCCAAGCCATCTCATTCGCGAACTAGTGGTAAGTTTGTAGATGAGGGCGTGCTCTTGATCCTATACTTTGTAGACTTATTTGAGTTTGGGTGCTATTTAGCCCATGGTAAGTTTCATCCAGAGTCAAAAAGGAGAGAATAACTGGGGTGATGGCGTTCCAGCGCCGTGCCGGAATTCCACCGTACCGTGGCTCTGGGGAAGAAAAAAAATCACGTCCCTCAAGTTTTTTTTTCTGCATTTGGCATATTTTTTTAATATACTGTCACTGGGCATACCCATTGACATGTATAAAGGTTAGTTCTATGTGGACCACAGCCCCGTGTCAAGTTAGCCGACAAGCCAATCAGAAATAGGGTGGGGCAGGCCTTCTGTGTCTCGGCCCATAACAGTACATTGGTGTCATCTCAAGCAATCCATTCATCGTGGCATTTTGAACTACCGGTAATAGGCCTAGTCACGCGCCCGACAGTTCAGGGGCAGTCCTATTAGAGATTCGGCGCACAAGGTTGATGTAATCAAATTAAATGTTGTTATATCTAAACAAGCCGATTTAGAAAAACTGAAACGAATCTGCATGCAATGTTGATGTCCCCAGCTGTCAGCGATGCTCCTCGATTTCTATGAAAAGTGGAAGCGAGGTTAATAGTTGGAGTTCCTGCAGCAACAACAATCAGTTCTCACCTGAAATCCTTTTTCTTAGGAGTTTTTTCCTCCCTGTACTCTTTAAGCAGTAGGAGGGCAATGTCAATACAATAGACTGCTGTACCATTTTTAATCTCCTGTAGATCATTGCGATACCCTATCAGATTATAATAAAGATTAGAGATACTTTGAGATTTTACACTGCATATTTGTAAGAGCCAGTTAATGGGGAATTCATTGAGAATAATAATTTAGTTTAAAATGAATAAATATGCTTAATTTAATTGTAAGAAATTCATGATGAGTATTATACTTTGTAAGAATGCATAACTTAGATAAAAATAATTGAAATATTTATTAAGATAAAAATAATTGAAATGTAAGTTTGGCTTCCATAGCGTAATGCGTCATTTTGATATTGCTTGTACGCACGTCAAGTTCAGATTGCAGCAAGACATGATGGAAGCAACACAGTTTTTTGACCGAGCTGAACCGATCTGAAACTAACAGACTTTGATTTCAATGTAGCCTAAATGTATATTTTGAGTTTTTTAAGGCGAGACACTATAGGTGAATTGGGTCAAAAATTTAAAAAGAAGTGATCTCTATGAAACTTTACCAGTTGGTTATGTACATCAGTATGAGGATTTTTTTAAATTATGTTTAATTATGCAAATTAGGCTTCATCTCATTACATATGCGCGTTTTTGTGCATATTTCCGGTACATTTTTCTGAAACTGCGATAAAGCCAGGACCAAAATTGGTTTTTCATTTTGCTTATATTAGGGAGGGGTGTTATTTCATGAAAATGTTCATATTCAGTTTTAGCCCAGATTTTCCTATGCTCCCATGTTTTAGGAATACATTGATGTGAATTTTTAAAGATTTATATAGGGGATTTTCATACATTATTTCAGTACAAATCTGCTGGAACACAGAATAAAGGCTCAAGCTCTAAGTATAAACAGTTGTGAATATATTTTGAACATGTAACCACTTTTCTTTTTAGAACATCTCTAAATCATTAAAATATTGTGGCTGTAGCTTGGCAAATGGCAGCTTAAGTTCCCTCCATAGGATTACTATAGGCGTAATATTTAGATACTCTCTAGGCCACTTCATGACTTTAATGTGCTTCTTCTTGAGCCACTCCTTCCTTGTTTTGGCTGTATGTTGGGGATTGTTGTCATATTGATAGACCCATTCATTACCCACCTTCAGTCTAGTGGTGGAGGGAAGGAAGTTGGCAGTCAGGATTGTTCATTCATGTGTCCCTCCATCCATTTGTTGATGATGTGAAAATTTCCTGTGCCTTGGGCAGACAAACAGCCTCAGACCATAATGCTACCACTTTCATGCATGATGTTGAGTTGGATGCTCTTGGGAACATTAGCTGCATTTTTCTTCTTCGAAACGCATTGAGTTTTCTTAATACCAGACAGCTTGATTTTGGTTTCATCTGACTACAGCACCTCCCAAACATACCCTAAACCAGTCTGATGTTCATTGTCAAGCCTCAGGTGGGCCTGAACAGGCTCCTTCTAAAGCAGGATTTTAATCCTCTGTGGCATTACGTGTTACCAATACTTTTCTTAGTTATTCAGGTGAGATCATTGCCCAGCTCCTCCCATACATTTCTAGAGTGCTTTCTCTCTGTTCTCATATTGAATCCCCATAAGATCAAATCTCGTATGGAACCCCAGACAGGTCGATTGATGGTGTTTTTGTATTTCTTACATTTTGGAAGAAATGTGCCAACAGTTTACTCCTTCATATCCAGTGTCTTTGCTTATGGTTTTGTATCCCATTTCAGCCATGTTCAGGTATAAAATATTGTCCCTGACATCCTTTGACAGCTCTTTGGTCTTTCCCATGTTGGTGAGTTTGGAGTCTGATTGATTGAATCAGCAGAATTGGTCCATAGTATCAGTCAAAGTGTCTATTATGCAGGTTACTGTTACAGGTGTCTTGAATTCAGATGACAAGTTGATTGGAAGTGCCTATCTGGTCTGTGGGACCAGAACTGTTAATGGTTGCCAGGGGATCAAATACTTATTTTCCTCAATGAAATATTAATCAATTAATAGATATTATTTAAAGTTAATTTCTGAATATTCTATCTCTACATGTTGGAATACACCTACCATTAAAATGACTGAGTATGTTTTTATTTGTGGCTAAACCAAAAAAAAACCAGCAAGGGATCAAATACTTCTTTTCCCCACTGTAGCTGACAAGTTTAAAGCCTAAAAGCTCTCATTAGCCCTCCTTACCTTCTTTCAAGGCAACCCAGTGTAGTTGGGTCGTTGATGTGATTGTGAAACGAGTCAATATCCCTCTTTTTATGTCACCATGGACTGTGTACATTTGGCACAAAATTCAGTACTCCGTCCTCACATTTTAACAGATCTGATAACTTAATACAGTATGTTTGTAATTTATCGCTTCTTTGTCCTCTGAATACAGTTGAACATAGGCACATTATTTAAAGGAACAGTCCACCTTTTTTCAAGAAATTGCTCATCTGTAAAGTACTGGTAAAACATCAGAATACATGGGATTTTTTTCTGTTTGCAATGCCTAATTTGACGGTATAGCCATATTTAACATGGCAATTGAAGTCTATCGTGCCAAACAAAATATCAAAATGTACTTATGAAGCACATACTGAGAAATTAATGATATGCACATTCATGTCTACTTGGAAATACTACAAATATGCCAAAGGGTTCCTTAAATTTCTGTTACATCCGATTAAAAGTTAACAGGGTGTGTACTCGCTTGAGATGCTGCAGGATGTGAAGCTGATTCAACCAGTTACAGAAACTGAAGGCTCCGTGCAGGTTCATTGCATGTTTTAATAGATTTGTTCTCATATTTCCCCATTCTCACTATCATTTTATCTTACTCTGCAGGAAGACGATGATGGTCTGATAGAAAAGGCAGTGGAGGACACGACGGTGGGGATTTTGTCTGTGAAGCGCCGCATCGCTGAGCGTCCTGACATTAAGATCATCCTGGAGGGACACCAGGTACTGGAGGTCGACAATGTGGCTCTGGCGACCAGTCTGCTGTTTGGGCTGATGTACGCCCTCAACTTGGACTATCCCAAGGACTTAAAATATACTTTTGAGTTCTTGCAAAAGGTGGTGATGGAGCTCGAGGGTACCACCATGTCCAAGAAGTGCCAGGCCCTCCAAAACAAGCTCCACGAGTGAGGGAGGGTGACGTGTTTGTGTGAGAGAGAGAGTGATGTGTGTGTTTGTGTGTGTGTGTGTGTGTGTGTGTGTGTGTGACTGAGTGTTGTGGGGATGTGTGTGCTTGATTGTGTGTGTGCGAGAGCTGTGGATTTGTTGTGCCAAAGGGGGAACATCATAGCTGCACACCCTCTCTCACAAACCTGAAAGTGATGAGACATTGTTGAGTTGTTCTAAAGACAGTGTGTGTGTGTGTGCAAGGATGGGGGTGGGCGGGGGCTTCCTCTAAAGACACAGAGCAGTGTTTCACCTCCACAAAAATTGTTAATTTACTGTAATCGTATTGTTGTTGATTATTGTCGGTATTGTTCTATTGCAGCCAAGTGACTGCAGGTGAAATGGTGTTAATGATCAGTTTTACATGTTTTTCTGCTACATGTTTTTCTACTAAATGTTTTACATGCTACATGTTTTTCTACTACATGTTTTACATGCTACATGTTTTGCTCAGTTTTCTACGAGGACTACAAGGCCAAGGTTGGCAACTCTGTTGTATGCACTCTGGAAATGAAATAAACATTTGAATTTTTAAATCCAGTTATAGTTGTGGTTGATTTGTATGACATTATTGAGAAAGATGGTGTTTTTGACTATAATAATTTTTAAAAACATTGCATGAAAAAATCTTGTACATCGGTTGCACCTAAATAAATATGTCTGTTAAAAAGAAAAAAGTAATATCTTATCCATCAGTGGCACATGTAAAAATTATGTTCATTAAACAAAAAAAAAACATGTCTGACTAATAATAATTATATATCATTTTCACATATAAAACTTGTTGATCAACACCAAAAAAATCATGTTTGAATGATTCATTTTTTTTTATTCATATACATACAAAAAAATCATGCTTATTTAACAGAATGATATTTTCCACTTTCAACATGACTTAATTGCTCTTCGTAGACATGATTTAATAGGTGCAACCGATGTACAAGATTTTTTTATGTCAATTTAACAGGCCATTTTTTTCAGTGTGTATAAGTTGTGTTTTGTGGATTACTGTTTTCATAATCAGTTTTGTGTATTTCTGTGTGTTTACCATGTGTAT
>JAPTYR010000007.1:35906084-35916385 GCA_029814505.1 Siphamia roseigaster | reverse complement strand
ACAGCATTGAAAAAAAGACTTATTTCTTATTTTTCAGTTTATCACTTGTTGATTCTTTAATTTTTAAATACATGTGTCTTTGCTTTAAAAATTTAAACACACGGGGTTCAGCTGTGTGGACGTGTTTGTTACTCCATGAAACGTAGGTTTATTAAAAATATTTTGTTTGCATTATTTTTTCATGCTTAAAGAGTAATAAAAATACTCAGGAAAAAAAAATCTGGACTGTTTTTATAATTCATACATGAAAGGGTTAACCTCTATTTAACCAGCAGAAAACATCTCATTGAGATTAAGAACCTCTTTTAAAGGGAGTCCTGGCCAAGGGGAAACATAAAAAACGACACAGTTAAAAATATATAATAATTTACAGGACAAGTCAAACTATAAAAAACAAGTGTAAGTCATCGAGATAGTCTGGAGCACTTTGAGTTTGGATTTAAAAGCATTAAAGGAGAGCAGTTCAATCAGTTTACAGTCTTTTAGGAACATATTGCATGTTTGAGGAGTAGAGTAGACGAATGACCTTTGACCCAGCTCTGTATGGGTGAATGGTAGAGAAAGGAACAAATGCTCATGTGATGTGAAACAATAAGAATCAACACTTTTTTGTTCTTAAACTACAGATATAGGAAGGTAACAGTCAAAGTGTGGCCCTCCAGGATTGCAATTTGAACCAGGTTTAAAGAGTTACAGTACAATATTGAACACAATATCTACAAATGTGGAAAAAATGAAGAGAACACTGCAATTCCCTCTGAATTCAGCATGTCTGCATGTTTGGCAGCCATTCCATTCCTGTATCTGTTCAATTCCAACACAAACACACCTTAAGTACGACACGACAGGGACAGCATTAGTTTTACAGAGGGATGTAGAGTAATGTGGGTTTATCACATGACCTCTGGAAAATAAATTCACACGGGACATGAAATCTCCCTAATACTTATCTGACATGGGAGGAGCAACATATTTATGCTCTGCCGTAACACCATCACCGTGGACGTCCTATGATCATGGTCATCAGATATGACCAAACTGGACCTGCAGAGGCTCCGTAGTTACCATGGAAACATCATCTTCTACAGCATTGATTGACCAGTAAAACCAATGGAGTTGGATCAATGACAGTGGATGGACACACTGGGTTTATGTTCAATTAATAATAGATTTAACCAGAAAAGTCACTGTTTCCTCCATTTTCTCTGTTTTAATCCTTTAATCCCTGATGCATCAATGCTGACATTCTGAATAGATGGTTTAGTTTAAATTTTCAGAAAAAGTCCCTTTTTTTAAAAACTGTTTTTACGGAGTTTTGTTCATGGGACTGATGTATGCAGATAAACAGGTGTCAGAAAGCAACTGATTTAGAAAAAGAACCAAATTACAATACTAATCTCTCTCTCTCTCTCTCTACACTTCATTTTAGGTGTTTTTTTTTTTTTTTTTTTTTTGCAAATTTTTTTCAAGTTATTCATTATTTTGTAAATATTTATTATACTTTTGACACCTCTGGTCACTGTTAATAAAAGTCATACTGGTCACATGGGTTGGAGAAGACACCCCCCCCCCTTCATTCCGATGGAAACTCCTGATCTCAGAAGTTGTATTTAGGGCAATCAAAATTAACACATTAACACAGACTAATTCATCATCATAATTAATCTGATTAAAATTTTTAATAGAATTCAATGGAACGGTTGTTTACAGCTGTTTTGTTGAAACTGTTGAATAGACACATTAAATGCATATTAATTCATAGTATTACCCCGCCCGTCAAAAGGGGAGAGGGGTATTGTTTTTGGTTCTTTTTCGTTTGTTTGTCAGAATCCAATTATTGAGTGAGGTTGATGGACTCCCAGACACTAGGTGGCGCTACACATCCTTTTGCGTTGGTGCCATAGATGAATAATTAGTAAACCATCAGATTAGAAGCAGGCGCAGTAGAAGGAGGACAACAACGCCCAGAGAAGATATTGATGACAATAACACAGCAGCTCAGTATATTTGGTGTGTACTGTACACTCTGATTTATTACAGTGACGTTCATGTTGTCATGGTGACTCTGGTCACTTCTGGAAGGGGCGTGTCCAGACCAGTCATAGTTGAGCTAACGGTGGCGACGTTCACATGATGGAGAACCTCTATTTACAACCGCATTATCTGGCTTGAATAGTCAGATTTATGAAACTCCAGTTTGGTTCAACTGCAGTCTAACTAAAGTGTATACATGGCTTTGAAAACTCTGATATTAGCCGAACTAAAGCCCTGTTTGGACTCAACTAGTTTTCCATCGGTATATGGGGTAAAGCCTCAGATCAGCTGAAACACTCAGTTTATTCAAATCCAGTGTAAAGACCCACCTGTTCTCAGCTGCATTTGAATAACTTTTATTCATCAGTTCAGATTTGTGCTCTTTTCAACTTTTTATTTATTTGTCTATTTATTTATTTATTTATTTATTTATTGTTTGATTTATCTTTTTCATGTCTATACTTTTGCTGTTCCCTGCAATAATGCTTTTAACACCTTGATGCCTGAATTTAAACATAAGCATATTTTTAAAAAAGTAAATGCTAAATTAAGTGGAGATAATGAATTTGACTATAGTACATATAATAGACAGGTTTTTACATATATTGCATATTTGTGACAGTAGGCATTAAGGGGTTAATATTTTATGTAAAGCACTTTGAATTGTCTTGTACATGACATATGCTATAGAAATTAACCTGCCTTGCCAGAGATTTTAAATACCATTTGGACAGCATTAGTTTTAGGGGGTGACATGGGGTAAAGTAATAACCAGAGAATTTAGTCTCATCCGAACGTACCATGTCAGTAAACATGCGGCAATGATTACTGACAGCACATTTGGATGGGACTAAGATCACATTTGGATGGATTAATATCACCTAGGGTCATTTCTCTTGACCATGTTACACAAGGTAAAATTATATTTCACAGAGATACACTGCTATATTTACTGACATGATGGATTCATTTGATTATTGTTGACTATTGTTTTTCATCTGTCAACAATAGTCTCTATCGTCACTGGTTTTTCTGTTATAGGCTATTTTAGGTTTTTAGGTATGACCCAGTGAACCCTGATGTCTTGGGTCACACACAAGATGCAGAATTGAAAGACCAGCATTTTGTTGAAATTTTGTCAACTTTGAATTAAGAAAAAAAGTAAATCAATATAAATAAATAAATAAATAAATAAATAAATAAATAAATAAAATTACAGCCAACATCTAGTGCACTGACAGCAGGTAGATTTAACTGTCCATATTTTGGGCCTATTTTTGGACCCAATATGTGATTATAAATTCATTAATTATGGGATGGATTAGAGGAGAATAATTTTAGTGCATTTATCTGAGGACATTATTAGGTTCATCCTTGGTTTGGAAATCTGTCGACATTTACCTTTTATTATTGGACCTAAAAATATGGAAAAGTGACAGATACTGAAATAAACCCAGTTTCACTGAAGAACCCATGTTTAATTCACTGATCATGTACATGTTCATTAAAGCTCAGACTCAAGGTGGGGGTTATTTTATCAGAAACAGAAAAATGAATAAAGCGTCTTTTTCAGTCCAATCTGTCATTATTATGTCTTCAGTTAAAAAAAAGAAATCCTCATTGACTTCAGGAAGTCCAGGGTCGGCCGAGAACCAAGCACCATCAATGTTGAAGCCGCACAAATAGAACAATCATATAAATATGACGACGACAACAATAATCTGCCCCATGGATCAGCAACATTTTGCGACCGTGTTGCATGTTCAATTTCCTTATAGCACTAGCCTGCCTGCCAGTGGTAAGTCAAATATCCCCAGCTTGATATAATTTATTTTGTGAAACATGTGCTGGCCAGCTGCTCTAGTGACGGCCATCCAACTAACGGGATCCGAAAGTAGCCTACAGTAGCCGGCTGAGCTGTCTGTCTTTGGTCGCTGAGAGTGAGGGAAGCGAGAAGGGCAAGTTTGCGACAAAACAAGTAGCCCAGGCTGGTTAGGCAGTGAGAAACGGGCTTTTAGCTAGGGGGGGACACACTGTACTGACGCCCTATTTTTTTCCGCGCGTGCTTTGTCCAGTAACCTTGCTAAATGCTTTCAAAATGGGTTGATTTCTGTGGCGCAGGTTGCCGAGGGCGTTCATTAGCAGCTGCACGGACACGACAGGCGGAGTCGTTATGCCTGCTATTTGTCTGTGTGCAACAACACTATGCAATATTAAATAATTAATCTTTAATAATAAACAACCTAATTATCAACCAGTGTGTTGTTGCTTTGTATGTCTAAGTCTACGTTAATGTAGCTATATAATATAACATATTTTTCCATTTTCCAACATCTTATCATATAATGTACTCCAATGTATATGTACAATATATATGTTATAATTGCACAAGTACACCTTGGAGACAAAGCTGTATAACTAGAACCAACCACCTATAACACAACAGCTTTTCCTTAGGACAAAATCTTGATCTCCAATGAAAGCTGATGTTCCCTGCTGCTTCATATATGTCAATGTCAATATTCAAGGTTTTTCGCTCTGTAATAAGACTTAGTTGCTCCACCCACACCAGTTTGGATCTCTCAAAGTCAAATTAATTTATGAGTTTTGCATACATTCAGTGGACTTCTGTATAAAATTGGGCTATCAGACTTTGTGGACATAGATTCCCTGCTCTAACTTTTCCAAATATAGGTGAAATCATGATCCAAACCAATGTGAAATTATTAATTGGGAATGTTATCATCTTTTTAAATATTTATTCCAGCAGGATTCCAAACTGTCGATCCACTTTCCAAACTCCTCCATAAACCCAGGGGTAATCTTTTAGGTCAGAAAGGACCTCAGGTCTGTCGAAGCCTGAGAAAAGCCACATTTATTTAGTCCCATCAGAATCCAGTGCCACCCACAAGTCTTGACAGATTCATTTTTCTGCTAGAAAACATTTATTCATCTAGGGCTGAAAGTGGTTTCTTAACAGATGCACTTTTTAGAATCTGTTGAAGTTGTCCTGATGTTGAGTTCTCGATTATTTTTCAAGAGTAAGTCTAATGTTCTAAAGCTTGTGCTCAAATGGAGGTTGGATACCTGCAGCTGTGTTTCAGGTATTCTGTTTGACTTCCTCCATATCTGGAGCTAACAGTGGCTTTGCTGAAAATAAAGACGCCTTCATAACACCTATGCTGCTGTTGTAAATATATTCAGGCCTTAACCTGGGCTCCACTAATAGAACTGAGTCACAGCGCTTAAATGTGTCATACTTGAAAATGGTGAGAAAACTTTTCATCTTATCAACACTGTCCTACTTACTATTGAAAATCTTCTCAACGTTATGGCTTTTCCCACCTTCAAACCTGATATATATTGTACATCACTGTAGTCAACAGTGAGTATGGCTTTATTATCCACAATCAGGTGTACAGAGTCATAGCTGTCATTTGTCTCTGATTTAATATGAGACTGCTTCCACATTCAATTCAATTTCAATTCAGTTTTATTCAAAGAACCCCAAATCACAACAAGGTTATCTCAAAGGGCTTTATAGAGTTGGTTTGAAAAACTATCAATGGGCTTCCTCTCGGACCACCAGCCATGACGGTCACACAGTAGAAGGCTCCCGAGAGAACCTGTGAAATATCACCAAAAGCCCCTTTTTCAAGTGAAGATACAGCATAAGAGACATCGTAAAAACGGGGCAGGACACTACTGGTAACATTTTTGTGTTGGAGATGAACTAAAACATAGTTATATCCTTGGCGATTAAGTTTTGCTAGCATCTACTAGCGTACTAGCTTTGCAAAAATGGCAGACGCTGAAATTTTACAAGAATTGAAGCAATTTCGCCAAGAAAACAGACAGCAATTTGAAGACCTGAAAAATGACTTATCAGGTCTCACTAAAAGACTAGACAAGGCCGAAAGTCGAATCGGAAATGTGGAAGACAGGATACAAGTCTCGGAAGATGCAGCCTCAGAGCTACTACAGCTATATATGAGGCTAGATGCTAAGCTAACGGAAACAGAGAGCCACAATAGACGTGAAAATCTGCGGATTTACGGAGTGCCCGAAGAAGCCGAAAAAGGTTCTGCTAATATGCTGTCTTTTGTCGACAAACTTCTTCGTGAGGGCCTCCAATTACCTGAAGAAGTGGACGATTTGCAAATACAGAGGGCTCATCGCTCACTCGGTCCAAAACCATCAGCCGGTGCACCGCCTCGCTCCATCGTGGTCAGGTTTTTGAGCTTTAAAGTAAAAGAAATGCTACTACACAAAGCTTGGGAATCAAAAGGATTCAACTGGAATGACAACCACGTTAACCTCGACCACGATTATCCGCCATCCATCATTGCCAAACGAAGGGAATATGCCGAGATCTGGAAAATTCTGAAAAAAAAACAAGTGAAGTTCCAAACGTTATTCTCTGCCAGGCTACGGTTGATTTACGGTGATGGCACAAAGAATCAGCAGCGGAGGCAACCGATGACCTTGTGAAAAGAGGCTACATGATTTATAACAAAGCCAGCGCCGACACAGACATCATTAATGGAGCGGATAAAGCAACTGTCATGGACTCGAGTGAATTGGCGCGGGAACAGAGCAGCATCAAGTGACTCCACACGGGACACCAGCTACAAGCATAAGCTTAGTGCATTCCGGAGAACCACTCCAGGCACAACAGCGGACTAAACCAGACTAAATGGGAATCATCCAATAAATGTGCAGTTTTATTGACAATGGGACAGTGTGGTGAGTTGACTGACTCGATAATAAATGGGTTCAGGGGATAGAGCTTTCAGGATACTGTGGACCAACAAGGACCCCCCTTCTCTGAGCCAAGTTGAAGGGGTTTTACTTAAGAGCACCCTTTTGGGCTTGTCAGGGTCGAAAGTCTAGACCCCTAGGTAGGAAGTCGCATTTAGTTATTATAGACTACTTGATTTTGTTCTATATTTTTACTGAATGTGTGTCTTTGATTGTTCTTACACTCTGCTGTTCTGCGCAGAGACGGGAGGAGAACCAGTATTGTTGTTTGCGTTCTTTACCACTAATACATTTACATGTCCACTAGACCTTTAAAGTTTGTGACACTTAACATAAACGGCATACTCAGTCCAATTTAGTGGTCAAAAATTTTCACACAATTGAAAAGGGACAAAGTCCAGATAGCTTTCATACAGGAATCCTACCAAAGTGACACTGAGCATGCTAAATTGAACAGAATGGGGTACACAAAAGTATATTTCTCCTCACATGGTTCTGGAAAACGAAGAGAGACGATCTTGCTGAACAGTGTGGTAAATTTTTATCTGAACTCAAAGATGAAGAAGGAAGGTACATTATGATAATAGGTAACATTGATGGAATTTTAGTAAGTCTGTTCAATGTTTACATTCCACCAGGTAGCGACTGGTCTTTCTACAGACAGGTATTTGAAATCATGACAACAAAAAGTCAGGGTATTTTGATATGTGGGGGGGATTTTAACATTCGATTAAACCCAAAAATTGATGGTTCAAACGGTAAGCCTGATAATAAAAAGATTTATAAAAATATTAGCAACTTTATGAAAGATGTAGGAATTTTAGACATATGGAGGGAAAATAATCAGACAAGTCATGAGTACACTCATTACTCTGAGGCACACAATGTTTACTCCAGAATAGACCTGTTCTTGATGTTTAAAAATGATGCGTTCTGTCTGGTAAACTGTCATATTGGTACATGTACTTTTTCAGACCATAGTCCTGTATATCTGTCCCTTGATCTTAATGGTAAAGTCAAATCTACTCTTTGGAAACTAAATGCTTGTATTCTAATTGACAAGGAAATTAAGAGCAAATAAAAATTGTAAATTGAACCCTATCTAGAATACAATGATAATGATGAAGTTTCCCCAGTTATAGTATGGGATGCTCTAAAGGCAGTACTCCGGGGGGAAAATTATTGCAATTTTCTCTACGATAAAGAAGCGCAGAAGACAAAATTTATTAGATTTTGAGAATAAATTTAATAAATTACAGAAAGAACATTCTTTTTCTCTACAAGTCAATAAAATTAGAAATGCTTGCAGTAAAGAAATTGATAGAAATAAACACACAAGATATTCAAAAAAAGCTACTTTTCACCAAACAACAATATTACGATATTGGTGGGAAAGCAGTAAAACTTTTGTCATACTGATTAAGGAAACAGCAAGCAGAGAGAACAATCTTTAAAATGAAACATCCCAAAACAAACCAAATTGAAACTAACCTGAGAAAAATACAACGGTGTTGTGAAGAATACTACCAAAAATTATACTCGCAACCACAATTAAGAAGTACAAATGAAATCGATACCTTCTTATCATCTTCATTACACCTACTGAAAGTCTCAAATGATCATAACAAGAAATTAACATCCAAAATAACTAAGGAAGAAATTGTCAGCAATTAAGGGATTAAAAATGGAAATGCCCGAGGGGCAGATGGATTTAATTCCGAATGGTATGAGTATACAAGATCAGTTGGTACCAACATTGGTGAAAACCTTTAACTGTATACTGGAAACTAAAATTGTTCCTCCCTCCTGGAGAGAGGCTATTATTTCTATAATTCCCAAAGAGAATAAGGATAAACTTGAATGTGGAAACTATCGCCCAGTGAGTGTAAATATCGACTACAAACTATTTACTTCCATACTATGTAAACGTTTAGAGGTCATTTTACCTGAACTTATTAATAAAGATCAGACAGGTTTTATTAGACACAGACAGACACAAGACAATATTAGAAAGGCACTTTTGCTCATGAAACATGTCAGGAAACACAAGTTAAAAACTCTTATAATAGGGTTAGATGCAGAAAAAGCGTTCGATTCAGTACGATGGGAATTCTTGTATAAAGTATTGGCCGCATTTGGCTTTCACTCAGACATAATACAAACGTTTTCCGCACTATACAGCAAACCTACCGTGAGAATTAAAATAAACGGGGATTTATCCAATTCAATTTCTTTAGAAAGAGGAGCTCGCCAAGGCCGTGGGGCATCAGCTTTGCGTTTTTCTTTATTTATTGAACCTTTAGCACAATGGATAAGACAGAGTACAGAAATTAAGGGTGTTACTTTAAAATCAGGGGAGCAAAGATTAGCTCTATATGCTGATGACATATTGATATTTCTGACCGACCCCACTCAGTCACTTCCCAAATTGATGAAAATGCTGGATGAATATGGCTCTTTTTCAGGCTATAAAATCAACATTACCAAAACTCAGGTATTGAAGTTTAATTATAATCCACCTATAAAAATTAAAAGTGCATACAAATGGAAATAGGATGCCAACAGCATTGAATATTTGGGGGCTGTACTGACGAGGGCTCCGTCTGAAATGTTTCAGGCCAATTACGGACCTCTAATTTCAAAAATAAGATCAGATTTACAAAGATGGAATAATGTCCCTTTTCTGGGTCTACATTCCAGGGTGGACTCAGTTAGAATGGGTATCCTCCCTCGTTTCCTTTACCTCTTTGTGTCTCTAGTGTCTTCCAATTCAGATAGCCCTAAAACATTTTGATGAGTGGGACAGACTACTGGCAAAATATATTTGGCAAAACAAAAGAGCAAGGATAAAGTATCAGACAATGCAATTAGTGAAGGAGAAAGGGGGGATAGGACTTCCCTGCCTTCGGGAATATTATTATGCTGCACAAATTAGACCTTTAATCGGTTTGTGTTCACCCGGTTATTCGGCAGGATGGAAAGATGTTGAAGGGACTGTTATAAAGGACATACCAATTATGGCATTATTAACGGACAATAAACTACAAACTAATACCAACTTTACTAATGACCCTATGTATAATTCTCTTTTGAATTTGTGGAACAGAGTTACGCAAATTTGTAATTTAGGGAATCTGTCCCGAATCCTTAGGTGGTGTGCATACGATTCTGACTGACAGCCAAATGCCCTTGACACTAGATTTAGAAGTTGGGTCTCAAAGGGACTCAATAATTATTACTCTTTTGTCCATAAAGGGGCGTTTATGAGTTTTGAATGTCTACAAAACAAATATGGATTAGGCCAGGATGATTTCTATAGATACTTACAAGTAAGACATTATTTTGATAAAAACATAAAAACAATATGGGATGAAAGTAACTTGGAATTCTTGCAGACTTTTTTTAACATTAATTAAAACATTTCCTCAAAAGAAAATAATATCTAAAGTATATAAAGCCATTCAACAAGGTAAACAGGCCAATACAGACTACATCAAGAGAAGATG
>JAPTYR010000007.1:35391792-35405546 GCA_029814505.1 Siphamia roseigaster | reverse complement strand
GGCACAACTGTAGTTCTGTTGGTTTTTTTTTGGGGGGGGAGGTTTGCACCATGTGTCAACATGTACAGCGTAGGAAAACAGCAGCTGTAAATCTGTACAACCTAACAACAATCACTTCCATCACAAGAGAATGACTCCGAGCTAGTGATCTGCTTTTGCAATAACAGATGCAATGTATTTTTAATTTTTCAAATGTTCTCCTTGCTCTGCTCTGTATCATATTCTTCCCTGTTGCTATGATTCTATGACATTGCAGGATGATTACGTTCATCCTACTTGTACAAACTGTATTTAGGAAATAATAATAATAATAATGGAAAAAAAAAAAGACTACTTCATGAGCCACCGGGTGGGATGAAACACTCTCACTCCTACATGTTCCTCATTCTTGAGGCCTTGATGTCGCATTACACCCCCACCCCAGCTCCGTGATGCTGTTCCTTACAAGCTCCCAACCCCATAATGTCACAGCTGCTTTCAATGCCGATTCCTTGATGAGAAAAATCCCCTACTCAGACAGCTCATTAATGTTTAACATCATGTCTCTCTGTTTGTCTCTGCCTTCTAATTTTTCCCTGTGACTTGTAAATATATTAGTTTATGAGAAAAACACAAGTACTGTATGTAAATCCATTTAATGTTCCATACCAGACTCACCTCATGGATTTTAATGATTCATTCTTAAACGTATGCAACATCCATTACTACTAACTCAATTTGGAATATTGCAACCAGAAACATAATGAGTTTTCCATTAACACAGGCATCCTAATCTCAGGTTAGTGTAAATGGGAACAGTGTGTTAGGAACATACATTAACACAATGATGTAACTGCAGCTCATGTAATTCTAGGACACCCATTAGTATTCAACACCCACCTTAGCTATGACTGTGCAAAGGTCAAGCAAATCAATAAGCCAATAGCTGGATATTGTCAACACTACACAGTAATTCAGTATTCCACATGTGTTCCGTCTCCTATGCACAGTCAAGGGAACACAGTTTACCACCGCACTGCTAGATCCGAAAATTCACAGACTGCCCTTAAGTTTCCTGTGGGCTACAAAAACACTCCTTTGCTGCCTGTTTAATTCAATAACAACAGCTGTATGCCAGCTCTGCCACTTTAAGTAATGGGAGCTGATTTTATTATGTCTGGGTTTTTTTTTTTTTTTATTTACAATGAGGTATAACTCAAGAAGATGTGCTGACTTTGAAAAAAAAAAAAGCAGTGATGACTCCAGACTGAACGTAACTGCATTACAAGACCACAATAAATAAAATCTTTCCTCCTTATCAGACTTCTTACATAGTCACGGTGAGTGAGCTGTGATGGTTTACTGTATATTCCTTCCCTGGTTACAGTTTGGTTTTTAGTAGCACACTTTTCTAGATGACCCCATCTTATCTCCATAAATCCTAACTTAAACTGCTCCCTCTCTACCTTTTGAGGCCATGTTCCAAATTTAGATTGCTAATAAAATATTTCCATTCGATCTATACTACCAGTCAAGGTGTACCAGGTGCATAAAAAGTACTACTTGAACTTACCAAGTAACAACCTGGACCTACCATTTTTATTTTTAGTCTGCTGTCACCAAACTGTTCCTAGAAAGACCAAATATTGAGCTGTATTTCGTGCAGTAACCTACCTCTCTGAAGTTTTCAGGTCCACACTCTAAGCCTCTGAAGTTACACTCCAACAGCATGTCTTCAATGCGGTGCCGAGTGCGGCTGTAGAATTCGTCCAGGCTGAAACGGGAGCCTGGCGGGCGGTCGGGTTCGGGGGCCAGTACAAACCCTGGTGCCATACCTTCTTCGAAGCCCAGAAGAGGTCCCGTGAAAATCAGATCACTGTAGCTCATCTGAGACTTCCGAATAAAGTTGTAGTTGCACATGGTGACGGCCGGGAAGGTCATGTTTTTGGCTACTTTTTCGTCGAGCATGGTGATGTGATCAAATTGGAGATAGTATATCACGCGGTCGGCAACTTGGAACAAGAACGCAGACAGGGCGGTGGTGAAGACTATTGCCCACAAACCTTGGCGAATTCCAAACTTTTTCTCTTCCACAAAAACATGGTTGGCGCCGTGAAGGGAGCAACCACTGAAGAAAGTGGCCAAGTCATCCACCTCCTGGAGTTCCTCTTCCTCCTCCTCCTCATAATCACCCACCTGACTACACCCGTCCAGGTATTCCTGCGAGCCTCCATCACTGTAACTCTTGTTGACCCGCTTGTAGTGGTCATCAAAACCATCTTTACCGTATCCTCTGCTCGGCTCATCATCGGCAGAAAAAGAAATGGTGCACATGATCCGGACCGGCATGGTGGCTGGATGAAGAGCTCAAAGCTGCTTGAAAAAAAAACACAAAACAAAACCACAAATCTGTCCAAAAGTCCCAAATCCAGATCGACCAAACTACCACTGATCTTCGAAACACTCAAAAATCCTTGGACAGTATTAATTCTAACAACGTTTCCTCAAAGACACGTCAATCACAAAGCAACTCAGTCAAACACACGTCCAAAACGAAAACCTTCTGAAGTCAACAATCGCAGCCTAAAACACAAATGCATTCACTGATGTGTTGAACTGAGATGCCTTTTCCTGGGTTCGCCTTTGTGTCTCAGGGGCAGATCCTTCCCGCAGAGCACTTTCCAAAGAGAGGAGAAGAAGAAGAAGAAGCAGGAGGTGAAGGAGAAGGAGTGAAGGAGTCGGTGGAGGAGGGGAAAGAAAGTGAGGGTATGAGGAGTATAAGACACAGAATACTCCCGCAGGGCCAAGCCACAGGTCACCGTGGTGGGGCAGAGTTTCAGCATTTACAGGAAATAAAAAAGAGCCTTGACGCAGCGACAGAGAATGCCAGGACAACAGCCAATGTACACTACAAAAAAAAAAAAAAAAAAAAAGCAAAAAATAGGCTGGTTATTTATGCTGATTTTAATGTTTCAGATACTGTCACTCCTCCCCTGGAAAGCAGGCATATTAGCACAGTTGCATAATCAAATGCAAATAATACTTAGGTGTTATTGAAATGATTAAAGATGTGGAGACAAATAAAATGTAAAACAATCACATTGTTTCACTGAAAGGCTTTGGTATTTGACTGTGTATATCTTCGACAGGCGCTGCTCTATTCTTACAAAGTGGTTAAAAAGGGCAGAGAAAACACAATAGAAAAAGTATTAAGTTAATGTGTGATGCTTAATTTGCCGGTCTGAGAACTAACAGAACCGCCACCAAGGAGGAAAGTCAAGAGATTTAATCAAGACCTCCATTTTCTCATTGTTATTTCAATCTAATGGCTCATTTTACCAACTGGTCCTGTTGGAATTATAAACCCCTACATAGCTGCAAGCAGATCTTTGAAAAGCAGATCAAACTGAAAGCTAATATGCACAAGTAGTGGTGAAAATAAAAAAAAAAAAAAAAACACAACATCTTAAATGGATCCTCTCATTATTGAATGTGGAGGTAAATGCAAATTCCCAGAGGTGGTGTTGGTTGTGATATGAAAAGGAAATGTAAGAGACTGATCCATCTGTGTATCGATCCACCTCCATTAGACTGCTGAGATTATTTTCAGATTCATGATGGTGCCAGAAAATGAAATGTTAGATGCGTTTAGGGGATGACAGCACTCTTAACAATCAAACCGGCGTAGGACACCACTGAAGAAAAGCTGCATTAAACTTGTAATGGGAAACACATTATCTCACCCGCCGCATTTTATTGAGCTTTTAAAACCATAACCAGGCCAACATGTCCATGTGGGTCTTGGAAGGGTCACATCAGGGCTGCATATAAGGGTCCCATCTGTGTTTGTCCACAGTTTTCATGGTGGCCCCACATGTTTTTGCCTAGATCAGAATCAGAATTATAGATCTGAATATCTGATATTATTTATTTATAATGAAACCATGTCACAGTCACTACTGCTCCTTCCTGCAATAATCCTGTTTATAATTTTCCTAACTATTATTTATTATCTGTAAATATGTTCATATGTTCCTGCATCACAAGTCACTTGCACATAATATTTATACTCTGTCAATATGTTCATATGTACATAACTGCTGTAACAACCAAATATTTATAATCTGTCAATATGTACATAACTGCTGTAACAACAACCAAATTTCCCCATTGTGTGGATGAATAGTTAATCTAATTCATTAGTTTATCTTGGTCCAAATGCCGTGGTGTCATTGCGCCGGCTGACCACCAGGTGTCGCTGTGCTTCCACGGAGCTGTGACCTCCGGTGTAATTCCAAGAAGAAGAGTCCATAGTGTTTTCCTGGGTGGATGGCCTGCTCTGGATCTAGCCTGTCAAAACTGCTTCAAAGCGAAGGCAACGTGGAGTAAAGACGGAGTCAAGTGTGTGTTCAGACTTTTTACTCTTTAAAACAAACAGAATCTGTAGTTTATTCGGATTCGCTGAGCAGCCTGTGAGTCAAACTAACCACAATAGTCGGTTTCTGCCATGAGTCGCTACTAGCGAGGCTACATCAGTTCAAGGCAGAAGATCGCTAAAGTAAGACAGTGTTTACTAATAATAAACAAACATTTCTAACATAAGGTCAGGCACATGCTTGTAGCTGGTCCGTAGAGGAATACACAAAGCTCAGAGTGAGGTATGGTGAGAATACGAGGACTCTTTGCGGGTAAACGAAAGGGTAATGTGCGATATTGTTTAAGGGATCTAACTAATAAGTAACTACTAGTGAGCTTTACGTCGCTACTAGTTAACTTGGGACGTAAAAAAAAAACAAGTATCGAAAATGTTGTTGCCACATGTTACTCTATTCCTATTCAGCTACTTTAAAAAAACGTTTTATCGTCAAACTCATCCTGGTTTATTGCTCAGGTACCTATTTCTTCGCTTTATCTCCCGTAAACAGTCAGTTGAAAGTTAACTTATCTCTGTTAGCTTATTGCTAACTGCTGTCAGCGTTTAACTGCTAGCTAACTAACGCTAAGCTAATAGACAACACCTGCAAGATTGGCTGATGGTTGACTGAGAGGTCGTATTTAAAATCTTTTCCCTCACTTCTGAAATATGCAGTCTGTCTCTTTGCAACTTTTATTTAATATCGGCTAGTTAATACTTTCTAAATGCACCATTGGAGACTAGATCTGTTACACGGTCTGAGCTGAACTAATTGTTTGTCCCCTTTAATACAAATGCAGATCAGGTTAAATAGGAGATTTCTCTTGTGCACTTTCTCTATGGGAGTCCAAATGAAACAGTTGTGACTTAATCAGTGCTGGTTTAAGTTAAATTGGTAGTGTTTATCCCTCAGGCAGTAAGTGTGGCTGTCTGTGGACCATTCACAACCCCAGACCGGCTTCATAAAACCAGTTCGAGGTCATAATTGATGTACTACGTGTTAATAATACTATGTGGCGTATAATTGCATTTTTGAGTTGATCACCCCTGTTGTAGGCAATTACTTTCTTTCACTATGCCACAGATGTCTTAACATTTATTCTCATTTTTATCCTTTAAAATTATGCAGGTTTGCTCTTAACACAAATCACTTTACTCAAACGTGCAATTTCTGCAGGACTTGGTGCAATAATACTCTATGCTGACTGGATAAATTGGCTTAGTTTTCAACTGTCCTTGGCTGTACTGGTGTGTGTTCAGTCAGTGTACATAAGGTTTAACTTTTGGAGCTCTTGGAACCTGACGTCCAATACCTGTTCGTCCTAGTCCTCAAGGGCCACCATCCTGCTGGTTTTCCTCATTCAGCATATCTGATGGTCATTATCGGTCTTCTGTAGAGTTTACCAGGTGTGTACAAATGGGATGCATCTAAAACCTGCAGGATGGCAGGACTAGGATTGGTGACCCCTGTCGAGACAAATCTCCTCTAGAGGACTTGGTGAATTCTGATATTCTTTAGCAAATGCATTAATGCAGGGGTAGGCAATTCCAGTCCTCAAGGGCCAGTGTTCTGCATGTTTGAGAGTTCCCACTTCAGCACAATTGGTTCAATTAATGATCAGCTCATCTTCTAGCTCTACAGGAGCCTGGTAACAATGCAATGGCTTCCAGGTGTGCTGGAAAAGGGAAATGCCTAAAATCTGCAGGACACTGGCCCTCAAAGACTGGAATTACCCACCCCTGTATTAATGCTTCCCTTTGGATGCAGAACTGTTCCTAATTTTCACTTGATCTGCTGCAGCACGATTTGATTTCAGGTGACCAGTAGGGTTATAGAAAATTATTTTTTTTCCCCCTTTAGTTTAATGTGAAATATTCCAACATTAAATTTACCAACAATCCTTTAACCATAAAATGTGAATAACCCAAACAAACGCCTACATGTTGTGGATTCTTCCAGTGTAATTTTAATATTATGCCTATTGCTAAATATACTGTGCCATTGCAGGTCTCATGTAAATGAGCTGAGATGTACTCTTGAAAAATGCCCTTTTTCTTTACTCAGGCTGTTTATATTTATTCACACTTGTCTGTCAAGCTTATAAACATCAACATTTTCTGTATGTAATTATGATTTTCTGAAGTGAAAATTGACACCTGCTTTAAACCTTCATTCTGACTGTTTCTTACATAGTTGGGATTAATTGGGAAAGGACAAAATTAACTATACAAACATCCAACCTGTCATTTTAAATGTACTTGGCCACTAACTATTTGTGGTTTTCATTTTGAAGATGACTTGATGTGGCACTCTATTCTCTTAACTGAATATTGTGAAACTTTGAACAAGCTTTCACCCAAAGAATATTAGCAGAGCAAGATGTAAATCAGACTATAAATGTGGTGACAGGTTTGTTTTACCAAAGCTTTGTCTCAAAACCATTAATCTTGGGATGTCATGATCATTATGCCTTGCATGTCTGTTTACGTCTTCTGCACATAATTTATAACCATGATAAAGCCGTTCAACTTTTGCCTTAAATCGGCCTTTACACTCTGAAAGGTTCACATTTACTATCGGTGTCTAAACTTTTTTTATTGCAAAGATTTTGCATGTACCAAAATTGTACAGGTTTTGAAGACTTGAACTTGTTGTTGAGACCTGAAGCCATATTTTATTGTGTACTTAACTCTACTCACTGGTGCCATGTCTTGAGTTTCCTTTTCCTGTTCATCTCTCTCAGCAGGTGCTGGTCATATTTGACATCAGTGTCTGAGAACTGAACAGGCCAAGAGAAACCCACTGTTCCCCTCCCCGACCTCCCACTCCTGACCCCCTCTGAAACGCATCTCTCAACATGAATGAAGTCAATATAGTCAGAGAGGGCTGGCTCCAAAAAAGAGGTAAGGACCATGGATCCGAATTCAGTGCATCACATTGTTAACAACCCCTTCATGAAATGACTCCATGTCTTGGGCAGGTGAATACATCAAGACGTGGCGGGCCAGATATTTCATCTTAAAAAGCGATGGTTCTTTCATCGGCTACAAGGAGAAACCTGATCTGAATGACCAGAGTTCACCGCCTCTCAACAACTTCTCAGTGGCACGTAAGTCCTCCAGAAAAACCCCAGAGCGCATAGTTTTTAATCAGCATCACTTGCTGCTCACCACATTGCCGCCGCTTGCTTTAAAATCCCCAATAATTTTCCAGAATGCCAGTTAATGAAGACTGAACGACCCAAGCCAAATACCTTTGTCATCCGTTGCCTACAGTGGACCACATTCATTGAACGAACCTTTCACGTGGACACAAATGAGGAGAGGTAAGAACATGGTGAAAATGAGATGTGGAGCCCAACTCCCTGATGGCACTTTTTGGAACCTCCTCTCCAACATTGTTTTTTGCGAGGGATGTCTCCAATATGACATTATGCCAACGTTATCCAAACACATAATTTCCAGTATCAATTAATGCAGACGTCTAGGCATTCCCCCCAACTAATTTCTGTTATTGAACTAACTCATTAATAACTTTAATTGTGACGCATTCCACAAAATGGCTTATTCTGATAGTCTTAACATTTTGTCTTGAACAGTTTGGATCACACTCTTCCTGAGGTAATCCTGACACTGCCCGTTATAGCTCGGACATGCACCGTTTAATGAGGTCATCAATGGCACATCAGTGAATGTTTCAGGACCCCACAGCCATTTATGCCTGTATGAGCCATGAAGCAGAAAAGTTGGAATGTGTAGAAGGAAAAAAAATGGATAATTTAGTTCTCATTTATATTATTTAATGGTGTTTAATTACTAACTTCTAGAAAATTTCTGATATAAAATATTGCATGATGCTCCCTCAGAGTGACCTATCTGAGAACATGGCAGCACCAGTTCAGGCAGAGCTGTGCAAAGCATGGGAGTTTATAGTTTTCTTGCTGTGCGGCAATTGATTTGTGTTCTGGAATTCCTGAAGAGTAAAGACTCTTAAACTTGAAGAAATTACTGTCTGCAGCTCTTGGTGGTATCTTTTGGAAAGGGTGTCACTACAATGCCAGCGTATCTGGTAAAATCTAGCTGTTATGGGGGTTTATTGTTGGAGGAAAAACAGTTAACAGTACTTGCATGTATACAGAAGTCTGCTAATATCATTAGTTATCAGACATCCCTACTTAACTGAAACAGAGCATAATTAGATTTTTCATCCTCCAGAATCAAATCAATATATTTACAATTTCCAAAAACCTACATTGGTATGGGTTGCGAAATTGCACGAGACTGTTAAGAGAAAGGATTAAAAAAATATCACATGAACGACTTTAATTTTAATAAGAGTAATTAAAACAGGTGCCCCATGCATCAACAACACTCACTTGGATAAAGTGCATTTATACACAAGTACAATGTCTGGCTTTACTTAAATGGAAATCTACAACTCTATTAAAGATTCTTCGGATTGAATCCATCTCGAGAAGATATGATGCGCACTTCAAAATAGAAAGCCTTTGTCATTATTCAATGAGATTTAAAGCTACACCATGTAATGAACTCATAAATGAAACATAAAAAAAGTACAATAAAACTAACGACTCTATATCAAAGTGCAAATGCCATGATGGTGCAAATAGTTCAGGGCCCAAAGACCAAATTTTATACAATGTGGAAACCTTCTGTTTTGTATGTCAGGGGGACTGATGGGACTAAAATGTCTAAACCATCAACATTTCTGTTTAATGTAGATTTTCAAATGAAAAGTCCACCAGGAATCACTTAACTCAAACCTTTAGTTTATAACGAAGTTTGAGTTCCACCAAGGACTGAGCTCGGTCAATCAACAGTTCGAAATAGACATGGGTCCTTCTGGAAGATTGATGGTGACAATTAGGAGTTAAATATTTATTACTCCACATCTAAAATTCTAGAAGGCTTGAAACATTTCAAGTGATTCTATAATATGTGCTATTTCACTGCATCACAAATTCATGTTGATGGGAATATTTTCATCCTTTAAAAACATCACATTCATGCACATGGTATGGGTTCAGGCCTTATCTACAGCCAGGGTTTCCAACGTGGGGTACTTGTGAGAACCCCAGGAGATCTTGATATTTTTCAGGAAAATGCATTGCATGTCATCCCCTACTGAATACAAAATAAATGACAATTCTGAAATGTAAAACCCAATTAATACATTCATATAAATGCATTAAGCCTCTTTAAGCTTTGGTAAAATTTATACTTTGACTATTTATTAAACCGACTTTCCTTACCAATGAAAGGACTTCAGTTTATACTTCAAAAACAAAATTTACTTTAAAAGAATATTGCACATGTTTGACAACCCTTTAAATGTAAAACGCAAAGGAGCAAATTTTGTCAAGCATTCAAACACTGAAGCAAGATTTGGAGGTCCTTGGGTAAAGTGTGTTTCAGGGGTACGATGCTGTGAAGTTTGAGAACCACTGGTCAGTGTTTAATAGACAAAAGACTGAACTCAACAGATATTTTACATCAAACTATTCTTCTGCTGCTACTGGTAGTGATGCAGGTTGGTGACAGTTGGAACACTTCAAATAAAGATGTTTGATTCTGTAAAGTTTGTCATCCAAGTAATACATTGAACATTTGTCTGAGTCTGTTAAAAAACAAAACAACATACAAACTATCTTTAACTTGCAGCCCTTTTGTTGCTATTCCAAACCTGGAATTCACTTCTATCCAACAGTTCTGACCTCATCAAATCCTTTGAAACTAGTATTTTAAAAGAAATCTTAAAGGAGTTTTAAGACAGCTTTTAATTTTTATGCTTTGCTTTCCATTTGGCTGCCTTGTTTTTGTTGTATGGAAAGTGCTATACAAATGTATTGTATTAACAGGACAAAATCCTTATCACATATATTGATGCCATTCCACACATTGCCGGTCCTTTGTTAACTGAACAATTTGGTTTGACTTCACTTCTGTTCCCAAAGGAATCATTGGCATTAACAATATCACAGTAAAGAATCAGCCCAGCTTCGACAAAGTGATGGATTTGTAGTATTTGCTTGGTGTGGAAATGCAATCTTCATAATGTAAATGTGTCTTCCTCCTTAGAGAGGAGTGGATGCGGGCAATTCAGTCTGTGGCCAACAGTCTGAAGATGCGTGAGGAGGAAGAAGAGGAGCCCATGGATGTGTTCGGTTCTCCCAGTGAATGCAGCCTGGAGGAGATGGAGGTGGCCATGTCAAAGAGTCGCACCAAAGTGGTAGGAGATCTGAACACATGTGCAGTAGGGCTGCTCAATTAGAAGTCAGAGTTCTTAAAATTGAAATCACAATTTACATGAGGTCTTTAACTTTGGAACAGCACTTATTAAACATTCTTGTCAAAAATATAAATATCATAGTGTAGTAAGAAAAAAACTTCTACTGCACTCAATCTTTTGAAAACAATGCAACAAGATGCTGGAGTAAGTACTTGGGTAAATTGGTCCCAAATAAAATTTCTCACATTTGAGTGCACGTCCACAACATTCAAAGTCAAGTGTCAGAACGGAAACACCAAATTGTTTTTAATTATGAACTTCAGTATCATTTGGACCCAGAATCATTGACATTTGCTTGAACTGCCCAAGTGTAAAGTATGTGTACTTGCAAAATGCAGCTTTTCAATTATAGCAGACTGGGGTTGACATAAAAAATTCATGGGTCCCATCATTTCTGGGAGGGCAGAGCAGGGGTCCAGTGGCTGCAGGTTCAAAGCTGTAAAAGTTTAGTGTGAACCAGAGGTCACATTAAAAATCTGTTAATGGCATGACATTCTAAAGGCTTATCATTCTGACAGATTAAAATACTGAGGATGGGGGTAAACTACAGTAACATGCAGGGATGGGTGAAACGATGCAGGGGTACAGGCACAGATAAAGCTAACTGTCTGGATGGGTAGCAGTTACAGCAGTGGAAAAATAAAGCAGGTTCATGAATGGAACAATAGTTGATCCAATCAGTTCCTTTTATCTTAAAGGAGCATTAGGTCAGTGGATTTAGCTAAAAATGAGTTAATTAGACAATGTGTTTAATCACAGATCTGGTTTTGGTTCATGTAAAGTGGTACGAGCAGGTTTGAAGTGGACGGTACAGGACAAACACTGGTACTTCTGTCACATGACTCCTCAAACTGTCTGGTCAGTCTGAATATTAATCAGTCGTGATAAACTCTTGTTTCGTTGAGTTAACTGAAATTAAATGCTACTTTGCTAGCACTAAATGTCAAAAAAGCAGTTTGTCTTCAAATTCTAGTAAATGTGATGGGCTGGTGTGCAGTGGAAAAAACATGTGTAGGATTATCAGCCAACAGGAACTACAGTTGCTGAATCACTGATATTTGTTAAAAACTAAATGTGACTTATTAAAATGTAATTTATAATCTGTCATGACAGAATTTTAGAACACAGTCTCACGATGACGGACAATAAAAATGTCTGATTCTTGCAGTGCACACCAGAGGTCGCACCAAACATATGAAATATGTAATTTCTAGTCCAATATCACCACTGAAAGGAACTATTAAGTCACATTCACTGGACAATAGATCTAGAAAACCTGATTTTAAAGAAATTTTCCAAGATTTTCAGTTCCCTTGGTAGATTTTTTTTAATTTTTTTTTGTGCTTGTATTAATGAAATGGCTGGCTTCAGCAAAATATCTTGGTAAGATTTATTGAAATTAGATATAAAGTGACTTACAGACAATAGATCTGCAAAATCTGACTAAAATTCCTCTTTTGGTGGTGGTTTAAGTGTGGGACTTGGGACTAGAAATGAGGAATTCACTTGGTACAATTCAGTTTTTTTGCAGTAAAGTTGTGTATTTCCCAGTTCTGCCCAATGCAAACATGTTTCTCATTTAAGAATGCATGTAATATTTGAGTAGGTAGTGACTCAGGGTTTCTCTCTAAAATGAGATTACTGGTCCTATATTCATTGTACAGATGTCTTGTGATCTTAATGTTCTATAAATTCTGTTCTCAGACAATGAGTGACTTTGAGTATCTGAAGCTGCTTGGTAAGGGGACATTTGGGAAGGTGATTCTTGTCAAAGAGAAGTCCACTGGAGTACATTATGCCATGAAAATACTGCGCAAGGAGGTCATCATAGCCAAGGTAAGTCTGTGTTCAGCTTCTCTCTGGGTTTGCGTTGGTGACACGTAACCCTGACTTTTGGAGAAATGGAGCACAACTGTTGATGCATTTGACCCATTCAAGCAAAGCGGTGTGTTGTGCAAGAATTGTTGACTGCAGTGTGTGATTACAGGATGAAGTGGCCCACACAGTTACAGAAAGCAGAGTGTTACAAAACACTCGACACCCTTTCCTCACAGTGAGTACCTTAAATCTGTGCACTTCATAATACAGCCCTGTTAGGGTACTATTGGTCACGCTCAAAGTACTGCTTTCAGATTTGTTTTCTTCAGTTTGCTTTTTGGTATATTTTGTGAAGGACCTGGATCTAGCATCTTCTGTGTTGGAGAAATTGAAATGAGCCAAAGGGCCTAATGCTATTCCTCTCGCTTCAGATATTAATGACTAAAATGTTCTGTATCAGAACCGAAGACTTGCCGAAGAGAATGAAGGCAACTCGGGAGGGGAGAACAACACAAATTCCAAATTGGTCAGAATTCTGAGAAATGTGGGACTTTAGGGAGTCAGTTATAAAGAAAAATGGGACTTCAGAGTCAAATTATCAGAACTGTAGAAGTAATACTTCTGAGAAAGTATATTGGACTTTTCTTTCTTCATGGCCTGAGTAATCTTCCATTATAAATTAGGGTTGTATGTGAAGTGTTAACAATGGGAAACATCATTTCAATGCAGAGTTTACACATAATGGTCTAATTTGTCCTGCTACTGACTTCACCTGGACCCTATTGTGAAAGAATAAAAATTTTTTTTCTGGTTTAAGTTTCACTGAACTTGAGTATTCTGAGAGCCTTTTTTTTTTTTTTAATTAATTTTGCTGTTTTGGTCCTGATTTAGTGTAGTGTCCTTCAGGTCTGTGAAACTGGAGCTTCAGTTGATGAGTAGCAGCTGCTTAATAAATGGCTTGTCTTTTAGGCCTCACTTGTAAAGGTAACGCCCTATCATTTGGACAAAAACACTTTTTAACCAGTAAAAAGCTGTAGACTTGAATACACTAATGCAGTGGTTCTCAACCCTGGTCCTCAAGGACCCCTATCCTGCATGTTTTAGATGTATCCCTCTTCCAACACACCTGGCAGTCATTACCAGGCTTCTGCAGAGCTTGGTGATTGGCTGTTCATGGGAATCAGGTGAGTTGGAAGAGGGATACACCTAAAACATGCAGGATAGGGGTCCTTG
>JAPTYR010000007.1:35348913-35361210 GCA_029814505.1 Siphamia roseigaster | reverse complement strand
TAAATGTCCCAATGGGTCATTACTGACATGAAAATATGAAGAAAACATATTTTACACCAGTTATTGACATGTACTGATGAAACATTTTAGATCAGTATATGGTTTTGGTCACTTGTGTATCTTTTTGGCTTCATGTGTTAAATTACATTGAATATTTGAACATTTAATAAAAAAAAAAACACAAAAAAAAAACTTAAACTTGGCTCATTCTTCCAAACCCCTCATCCTACATGACAGTGATTAAAACCCCCAATATGCAAGATATTGCCACATCATGAGCCTGAATATTATCACGGTAATTCACAATGACACAAATTAATAAAAATATTAATACTCCTAGAAGAAAAGATAAAAATGGAAGTGAAGAGGGGAAAAATAGTTGGAAAATCTGCTTATTTACAATTATATCTTACACACAAAATATGAAAAGTGTACACCAGTATATGACACACCCAAAAAATGATTGGGAAAACTGCTCTAAAAGCAGTTTTGCGTTTGGGTTTTTTTTTTTTGTATTTTAATACAAATGTATTCCAAACAAGACTGAACAAAGTATCAACAGGAGGCAGACACGCAGAATGTCATAAGTTCATTTATTTTTCCATTGTTTTGACTACTTATATTTACTATAAGTCAAACAGTTGCCATGTTGTAGAAAATATGCCAAAACTTAGTACTTTAGAGAGGACACATTTTTTATGGCTGTAAAGACCAAATACCAATGAGCTGGAGGGTTTTTGTTTCCAATAAATTAAAGATTATGATCGGTAATTAACTGATCTCTCTTTTTTTTTTTTTAATCTCACCTAAAAATTGCTAAGAAAAATCCGTAACTTAAGGTGTTTTCATTTTAATTAATTAGTGACAAATTACAAGATTACATAAACTAACAAATGTCTTGGTAAAGTCACTTACTGTTTTTAACAGATTTAAACAGATTCAGATTTATCCATTTCCGTAGCCTGGGAGTACCCATGCTGCCTTGCGCGTTCGTTTCGAACTGCTGGACAATCTCACTTGTGATTTAGTATGGCGTTCTCCGCCAGACTACCATTTCCGTTCTGTATTTAAGATTTGTCCAAAGTGTTGTCTGTAACCTTGAGTTTCCACCACCAGAAGAATATTCACCCGTTTTGGCATTCTATAAATAATTACAAAATCAAATAACATTATCTACCGATTCTCCTGAGATCAGGAAGTGACTGTTTGCTTTTTTACATTAAACAATTGTCCTGATTGGAAAAAGCATAGTGGAACAGATTTTTCAGTTACATTTAGAAAATTATTTGTATTAATTTTAATGGAAGCCCTTTGCATTGGACTTTGTTTTTTTTTTTTTAGTACTCCTGTTACAGTATTTGTTCAATTGACCGGTTTCAATAAAACTAGTCATATTTGGCTTTGATTTTGGTTGAACATTTACTCTGTGCTAAAAACATACAGATGTATATCCATACTCACCATAAATATATCTGGATATGATTTTTGGTCAGTATTGTCTGACCGTTTGTTTGTCAACAACTTTACAAAAAAACTACTGGACCAGTTTTCAGGAAAGTTCTGAGGTGGTCCAGAATACATCCCGTTAGCTTTAGGCAAATGTCATGGCTTTTTCATAATGATCGGAGATGGGACACATCAGTGATTTCATTTTCATTCCTGTGTACTTCGTTTCACATATCGCGTTCTTTTCCTTCTCATTGTGGATGTCCATTGAAATTGGAGCCTTGAAGGACAAATCTGAAGACTCAAGGTCAGAGGTCAGTCACAAAGGTGCTATTTTGGATACAACTTGTGAGGTATTAATTTTAGACTTGAAATGAGCACCAAAATATTTATCTTTAGATTCTGCATCTTGTGTATAAATTGACCTAAGAGGTCAGGGGTCACAACCCCTAAAATGGACTCATAGAAAAACCAGCGGAGAGATTCAATTACTGTTGACAGATTAAAAAAAACTACATGTAGGCTCTAAAAGGGCATCATGACCTTTGACCTTGAAAGGTCAGACCTATGGTCTCATGTCTTAAGAGGAAGATGTCCATTAAGGGTTAAAATGTTTGTTGTACCTGGCATCACTTGTGTTATTTATTTCTAATGATGTCCAAACAGAAATGATGCAGTTAAACAGAGAACACGAGACATATGTGATTTTTGTCCGAGTAAAGTGCTTACTATGATACAAACTCAAAAAGAAGCATAACTTTATCCTTAATATTAAAATCCTTAATTTTAATATCCCTTAACCTTATGTTGCAGTGTCACTGTCAATACCCCCACTTAAAGTAATGATGGATGATTTTATCTTTAAAAAAAAAACATGAATGGGTATTATTTTTAGAGATTTACATTTGCAGTGAGTGTGCTCTGTCACTTCATAAATTCTACAGAACTGTTTGAATTTAGCACTTATACATTTAGACCATCTGCCTCTTTTTTCCCAAGTCAGTATTTGAAAAACAATGAATCTGTGTTGTATGGCTGTAAAACTCAGCTCGAGATCACTCCACATATACCAGTGGTTTCCAACAGTTTTGTCTCTGATCCCATTTTAACGTCACAAATTGGTATTGACCCAAGACATTCAAAATTACTTTGTTAAAACCTTATTTGGTTTTGATCATGTGATCGATCCACAGTGCTTCAGTTTCACAGTTTGTCATGTCTTATGTATTATTGTCTCTCCTATTATAGATTTTAGATTAGACTTTTTTTTTTTAAATTGTAAATTAAGATTTTTATCATTTAGTAGAAATTTCAGGTGATCCTCAGGTTGGAAAACTGACATTTACACTGAAAAAGTCTGTTTAAAAAGTTTAAAAAATTAATGTGATTTCTTCAGATTTTCCAGATCTATAAATGTCTATAAATCAGCGCTTATATCTGACTGAAAAGTTCCTCTTTAGGTGATTGCCTGATTTTAAGTGTGATGAGATATTTTGACTAGAAATGAGACCAATACACTTAAGATTTTGGTTTTATTGCAGTGTATTTTGGGTTGAAGCCTTTCTAGAAAAATTTAAAGGGACTGAATGTTTTGGTTTTTTTTTTTTTTTTTTTTTTTTCAGCCCAACTTTCCCCTTTCATGGAAAATTTCCTGTTTCAGTTTTCTTGATAATAGTGATGACAAAATTCTATATCTTAAAACAAGTTTTTATTTTCATTTATTTATTGCCAGGTTGAAATTCACCTTTGAATGTAAACAAATTAGCCCCTGGCAACTCTCCAACTGTTACATAATTTATGACTATGTTCAATGTTTGAAACTGTTTGTTCCCTCTGAGGAACATTTTGTCTTCATGCCCGGTCACATACTGGAACATTGTTGGTAGGTTTTAGTTCAACCAGGCTTGTTTTAACTCCAACTTGATTAAAAAAAACAAAAAACCTCTCACCAGCCACTATTAAAAGCTCACAAACATTGCTATACTGGAACAAACTCAAAATCTCACCAAGTATTTTTCTCATTTCTTGTCAAAATATCTCATCAGACTTAAAATAAGACAGAATGACCTAAAGAGGTGAGATATTTTAATAACTTAATTTTAGACAAGAAGTCTTCAAAAACTTATTTTTAAAAAAATCTTACCAAGATATTTTTTTTACTCATTCCATTGGAAGATTTTTTTTTCTCAATTCAAATTATTTTTTTCTTATCTGAATTCTTTTTTTCTATTTTTTTCTTAATTCAAGAATTTTACTTGTGCTTAGTTATGTTTTGCTTAATTCTGTATTCCCTCGCCCCCTCCCTTAATTCAAGATTTTATTATATATTATTTTATTAGTATCATTAAGAACAGCAATAATGATAAAAATGTATTAATGTATTTATGCTTAATTCAAGCAACAACAAAAAATCTGAAAATTACCTTTAAGATTTCTTGAAATACGAGTTTCAAGATCTATTTTCTAAAAATAAGTTCTTATCTCATTTACAAGTTCATCTTTAGGTGATTTTGTCTGATTTTAAGTGTAATGACCTACTTAGACTAGAAATGAGAAAAATACTCTTGGTAAGATTTGGATTTTTGCAGTGTACGCCTAATTTGCACTTCGGCCGTGTGTTATATTTTAACATTTTCATGATGTTCGTGAAGGTGCCATACGAGTTCCAAATGCACCCCTTCACGTGGACTGCCTGACGTCACCACCAAAACACGTGTCCTGGCACGGGATTGGCCAGAGCGCCGAGGTTGCGTCACCGCGGAGGCGCCGCGAGCCTCGTTAATATTCAGACAGGGGTGGGCGGGGTCACGCTTGGGAACATCATGGATGCTCTGAGTACACGATCACACCGGACGGGTCTCCAGGACCAAGACCAGGACCGAGACCAGGACCAGAATTTGCACTAGGACTCCCCCCGAGAGCATCTTTACCATGTGTCCGCCCAGCCCTGGCTCCTGTCCGGGTCCGTGTCCGTAGTGGTCACTCGTGCACGTGGGAGGTCGGAGGTGTATTTGTATCCGGGATGGATGTGTAAAAAAAAAAAAAGAAAAAGTCCTGTTGGAGGAAGTTCTGCCTCCGACATGTGGAGATGACGGGTTTTTCTTCTGTTAAAAGTCAACTGTTTGCTCTTATCCAGCGGAGGAAACACTGACCGGGGTAAGTGGACTCATTTTCCAACACTGTCCTAACTTTCACCCTGTGACGTCACGGCCACGCGCGCCTCTCTCACCACACTTGTTTTTATTTGTCGACCCGCTAAAAAACTAGTACAAAAAGCTCCATAATATTGTACGGATTCTGAGTGTTAGTAAGAAAACATGGACTGAGGTGTTTGTTTCCATGTGCTTCTTTTTTGGTCTCTTACATAACACCGCTGGGCTGTGGGTGGGACTGTACATCTCTGCCAGGGACCATCTTATCAAGTTCCTCCTGCTGCAGCCTCAGCCTCATCCGCATGTGCATGCTGTTCTGTTTACACACGAGGCTCAGGAGGACAACACACACACTCATGAATGGACTGACTGACTGGCACATCAGCCTTTGTTTATATGGCACCCACAGATTAGAGCAGTGTCTGACTCCACACAGCAAAAAAAAAAAAATCTAAATCTGCCCAAGTGTATGTCTCATTTCTAGTCCAAGTATCACACTTAAAATCAGACAGAATCACCTGAAGAGGAACTGTTCAGTGAGATATAAAACCTGATTTATCGACGATAGATCTGGAAAATCTGACTGAAGTCACTTGAAATCTTACAAGTCTTTTTTGTCTTCTTGCTTAATTGCTTTTTACACACACTCTGCACTCCTTGTTTAAAAACATATTATTTTTCTGAATTTAAATTGGGTCAGAATTTAAAAGGTATTCATTTTTTGCATGATTTTTAAAAGTCCGGACACAATCGAGCCATTTGCACATTGTAAACAAAAGGAAGTTGCAAGATTGTTCTCTCCCAAGTGTGCCAAAAACGCACTATTACTGTTTTCGATTCTTAAGTCGTTAAGGCAGAAATTATGCACAGAATCATTTTTTTTCCTGCCTCAAAAAATATAGTGACCTCATGATCGGTAGAGATGATTTTTGCATAAAAAGTTTTTTTTAATATTACAAACACGGCATTTTAAGGGTTAAATATTGCAATTATAGTAATTTTAACTCTTATTTTTGTCTATTTAATCAATTTGAGCTGTAAATAAAAATACAAACTGTATTTTCTTTTTACATTATTCACAAGTGCTTTTTTTTGCACACTTGGTGTTTAGAGGCCTTTCTGGGAGGGAGGGTTAATTCGAGATTGTATTATTTCCTTAATTGAAACATTTTTTTTTTTGCTTTAACTGAAGAGCAACAAAAACAAAACCATGTAACATTCTTAATGATAGTAACAATAGTAAAACATGAAAGGTTGCAGGTTGCACGGACCTGGACATAGAAGAGAAACAAACAGGAATAAATGATTAATAACTGGAATAATATTGAATAAACAAAAGTAGGCCACTGGGGGAAAATCTTACCAAGTGTATTTTTCTCATTTCTTGTCCAAATATCTTATTACACTTAAAATAAGACAGAATCACCTAAAGAGGAACGTTTCAGTCAGATATAAGCCTGGGCGGTTTGTCAGTTTTATCGATTAATTCCTGTTTTTTTTTTTCTTTGTTTTTTTTTTTGAATTTTTTTTTTTTTTTTTCCCGGCAGATTAAAAAAAAACAACAACTCGTTTTTTCTTCTCTTACTACGGGGCTCAGGGACTTCTGGAGCGCCTCCTCCTCTCCCCTCCCTTCCCCTCCCCACGGTCCCAGGATGCACTGTACAGAACCAATTCGATCGTTGCCGTTTCGAGTTCTGGTCCGGTTCGGGATCCGATACCGACTCTGGCTCGTACCCCAGCTCCAGTCCATACATGATTCATACCTTTCTGACTACCGTTTTATTTCCTACTGTTTTATGTTAGTGAGTAAACAGTTTTCCGGTGAACTTTACATTCTAATATTGCTAATATAACTAGCCTAGCCTTAGCTTCATTTCCTGTATTTGAGCTGAGGCTTTAAAAACGTACGATTCATGCAGGAGGTGCACGCGCAGAGGGGGCGGGACAAATGTCAGTTTAGTTTGATAGACAGGTCACTGTCCAATCATTTCATATGTACAGTGGAACAGACAGGGTTCATCCACCTGCTGAAAACTCCAGGTATATGTTAAAACTACAGACCCCAGGTATATGTTAAAACTACTGACCCCAGGTATATGTTAAAACTACTGACCCCAGGTATATGTTAAAACTACAGACCCCAGGTATATATTAAAACTACAGACCCCAGGTATATGTTAAAACTACAGACCCCAGGTACAGTATGTGCCTCAGTATTTAGCTGAAGTTGCCTTAACTGCTCCATCTGTACCACAGCACCGAGAGAAAACCAGCAGAGCCAGAGGGGATGGAGTTTTATTCTGCAATGACAGACCTGTGGTCCAGTCAAACCAGATTATTATTATTTTTGTGTAATTCAATATATATGTGTGTGTGTGTGTGTGTGTGTGTGTGTGTGTGTGTGTGTGTGTGTATGCATGTATTTATTTTTCTGTTCAAGAAAAAAAATCTGCCAATGGAACAAATGAAAATGATCTTGGTAAGATTTTCCAGATCTATTGTCTATAAATCAGTTCTGATATCTAAATGGCAAGTAACTTTTTAGGTGATTCTGTCTTATAAGTGTGATCACTTGGTAAGATTTTGATTTTTGCAGTGCCAAGTGCATTTTTTTAAAACCAAATAACAGCTGGCACTTTCTTTAAGGTTTTGATATCATGAAAGCAAAACTTGTTTTGAGCTTTCTCTGTCTTCTGTACTTATTATTTCTTTAAAAAGTTGGGGGAGGGGGGGTCAGGAAAAAAATTGTAAATCAAATTTTTTGTGAAAAAATTGGACATTTTATTTTAAAACTATATCACTCAGCCCTAGTGAGATATAAAGAACTTATTTTCAGACTATATGCATGGAAAATCTGATTTAAGAAATTTTCAGTTGTTCCACTGGCAGATTATTTTTTTGTTCAAGATTTTTCTCTTTTTTTTTTGCTTAATTCAAGCAGTAAGCAACCACACCAAGTACTGTCAATGGAACAAGTGAAAATGAACAGTGTTGAATGAGTTAATTCTTTGGTAACATCCAGAAACTTAGTTTGTTCAGCCTGAAAAACTAAAACTATCTAATGATCTAAACGGTTTAACTTTAAACAGGAGTTTTATGAAAATCAGCATGGTCAGTGGATTAAATACAGAAAAAAAAAGCACTCTGACAGCGCAGACCTCTGCCCAGCAGCCCGTTCCCCCCATATTCGGATTTACACCTAAAATAAGTCCTACAATTATTTTGTCTCCATCTTTAGATTCCTTGACCATGAAAATGTACCTCTAGCAAGTGGATTCATGTTGATATCATTGTTAGTTAAGTAGGTATTCACAAAATTGTCTTTTTGTATAATGGCAGTTTTCTTCTGGATCATTACCAAAACCGAATCATTTGTTCCTTTGACCATCCTCAACATGCGTTGAAAATTTCAGCAAGACCTGTTCATTTGTTTTTGAGTTATTTTGCAAACAAACACACAAACAAACACTGGCCAAAACATAACCTCCTTGGCGGCGGTAACAACAGATGTCAAATTTCTTTATAGGAACAAGCACAACAGGATCAACTTCTACTAACATTACTATGGTTACGTCTGTCAGCTGCTTCTCCATTCTAACCATCAGTCATTTTCTCATCGTCTGTTCCCGTTTGAGTTCAGACTGCATGCGTGGAGTCACATGACGACACACACTCCACACCCTCTTAAAACCTACCCTGGGTACCGTAGCTCTACTAAAATTAAAAACTGTCCATGGAAAAATGAAAAAACTATACACTTAAAGGAGACATCCAGCAACATTACAAACATATCCCATCTGTTTGAGGCTAAACTAAGTTATCTTAAGGGAAATATGTGAGAGAATTTTATTCGAGGTACATGGAGTTTGACACTTGTGCGTATTTTCATCAAAGCGGGCGGTAATGAGTAAGTGTTTAACCTTCTCTCAAGCTCTTAATGTCTATTAAAATGCTTTTGAGCGGATTGCCTGTGATGTGTGGACCCATAGCATATAACCCTGTGCATAATGATAGCATTAGCTACCACACACGCTACATTTGGAGCTTTTAGAATGAGCGCACATACCTCTATTATCTTCCGGGTTCCACAGAAGTCTGCATAAATTGATCGCCAAAGTCATACAATCCAGTAATCCAAAATGTTGTTTTTGTCCACCACATTCTTTTAAACAGACTGCATCATATGTTTGGTCTGTCTGGGTCTGTTCTTAACTGGTTTGAATCATTTTTAACCAACAGGGAGTTTTATGTAAGTATTGGGGAACACTCATCACAAAGGTGTCCTGTGGACTGTGGTGTTCCCCAAGGGTCCATTTTAGGTCCAATCCTTTTTAATCTTCATATGCTGCCTCTAGGACAGGTCATCAGGAGACACAGCTTTAACTTTTATAGTTATGCTGCTGACACCCAGCTTTATATTGTCGTGTCTCCTGATGACCTTAGCCCAATTGACACACTTTTTTAAATGCATTTTAGATATTAAGTCCTGGATGACAGCGAACTTCCTCCAGCTCAACCAGGACAAAACTGAGATTTTAATTGTTGGTCCTAAGGCTCAAAGCTAAGCTCCAAACCTATTGAGTAGTCCCATCAGATAAGGTTAAAAACCTGGGTGTTTTATTTGACTATGAGCTTAGCTTTGAGCTACACATAAGGGTCGTTACTAACAGTTTTTTTTATCATTTAAAAATATTGCTAGAGTGCGGCCCTGTCTTCTCTCAAGCTGGTGCAGAGATTCTGATGCATGCATTTGTGACCAGTCGCATTGATTACTGCAATACTCTCCTTTCTGATCTTCCCAAAAAGACCATTGCACCTGCTCTAAAATTCTGCAGCCCGGCTGCTGACGAGGACCAACCAGTAAGAGACAGACAGCATTTAACACCGGTGCTCAGGTCTCTGCACAAGCTCCCTGTGAGCTTCAGGGTTGATAAAGTGCTTTTATCAGTTTTTAAAAGTCTTAATGGGCTTAGGCATAATTATTTAATGGATCTGCTTTTAACGTATGAGCCCTCTTGGACCCTCAGGTCTTCAGGTAGTAATCTTTTAACTGTCCCTAGAGTTCACACTAAAACGCATGGAGAGTTCTCTCTGAGTTTTTATGGCCCCAGACTATGGAACAGTCGACCTGAGGACCTGAGGTCTGCTGTGAGTGTTGAGATTTTTAAAAGGAAATAACATTTTTTTTTTTTTCATTCTGCTGTTTTTATTTTGTATTTTTATTTATTTATTTATTAACTGTAACTGCGGGACAATGGCGGGGTCTGATGGAAAGCACTTTGTGCTACATGCACCGTGTGTGAAATGTGGCATGCAAATAAAGTTTGATTGATTAAAAGGGAATGAACATGGCATACCACCGCACGCAATCAAAATAGACAAAAAAATACTTTTATTTTTAGCTCATCCGGCCTTCAAGCCAATGAGCTAATGCCGCACCGAGGCGTCCATCATCCGTCTGTCCATCCGTCTGTCCATTGTCGTCGTCCACAATTTACATAAAACACTTCCCCTCCCTCATTTCTCAACCTTTTCAAATTCTTTTTTGGCAGGCTCATAGGTCTACCCATGGGCCATGTAGCTTCTACTCAGATTTTTGAAATTTTGCATTTTAACAAAGTTATAAGATAATTAAGTTGGTAGATCACACCCTTTGGATGGATGAGCTACAGGGCTATTGGCCCTTTCATTTATTAAAAAATCATGTTTACCGCCACGGGCAAAATGATGTCTGTTATCATTGTAAATGTCAGCAATGGTAATGGTTTATTGCCTAGTCTGATATGTAAAATATAATATTGTGATAGATTTTTTTTCCATATTACCCAGCCCTACATTAAATACTAATGAAAGTTGAAAAGTGTTCCGTTGACTATTACTCCTGACTTCTGTGTTTTAGTTCACTACCAAGTAAAGACAATCTGCACATGCTTTTTTAATCAATTTGGCCAGAATTAATTAGATTTTCACATAACCCTATTGCATAAAATTGAAGAAAATTTAAGAAGAAACTCAATTACTTTTTCTCTTCAGGGAGAAATGGGGTGTGCAGGGTGACGGCAGCATTGGAATCAGACTTTGCTGCAGTATACTGAGGCAGTAGATGCAACATAACCTTTTAACTATAACTACCACATGACGTGAATGTATAGATACCTGGTGGACCCTGTCTCTCCTGGTACTGAGAATTTAATTAATGAGGCATATGCTTTGCTGTGGAGGAGATGAGAATCACTGTAATATTAAATCAACATCAGGCTTGATCTTAAACAGTGACTTTTAAGTCTATAAAACAAAAAGAAATAATTCAGTGCTTACAGACCAGATCCTGACTAAATCTAATGTTGGTGTGGCAAGATTCTGACCCTCTGTGTAAGACGAGATGTATTTTCAAAGGATTTACTTTGGCAAACCACTTTTGCATAATTGAACGGGTTATGTCATAATACTGTACAACAAATTTTTATGAAACATTTCTTGTGGTTTTAGTCAATTTTGTATGTAGAATTCAAATTTGATATGTTTTTAATGTGAATTTTTTTTAAAAATAAGTTTAGTTTTCACAATTGTATAATACAGTACATGTCTACTACATATTTAGAAGTTGCCATATCCACTTTAGTGTCAAAATAAACTATAGAACCATTTTATATATCCATTTATGGGGTGGCATTTCCTTTTTGCGGCATATTCACCCCAAACATAACAAAAGTTGTCAGGATTTTTATTGCAGCAATGATGAGGTGAAGATGCCATCAGTGTTATAAATCTTGGAAAAAAAAGTATTTGGCTTAAAGTGTAGAGTGCAATAATAGATAATTTATAAAGACTATCCGATGGATACCAGTAATATAGATCAAATACATAAAATTTACAAATTCCAATTTTTTTTTCTCCAAAATCTACATGTATAAGGTAAAAATAAAATAACTGCAGTTTTGAAATCCTCATCAAATACAGGTTCAGATACATGTGTCACATGATATGTAAAAAAATGTTATACAGTGTAATATAATATTCATATGCGCCTTAGCTACTGGTGTGAATAAATACTCTGGTAAAAGAAGAAATAGTGATTCAACTACTTTACTTAAGTAAAAATAAAGACAAAAAGTACAAATTCTCAATTGTAATAAAGGAAAAAAGTAAAACTGCATTTTTGACATGGATAAAATAATACTTATTTAACCAGGAAAAAAACAATAAGTTTCAGAAGTGTCCAAACTAAAGCCTTTAAAAGTGAGTTACTCTGTAGAAAATGTATTTGATTGGGTCACAGTACTCAGTTTTGTGGGTTTGGGCAGGAAATTTAGGAAAAATGGAATTAAAAAAAAGTCATCATTACGAGCTTTAAGTCATATAAGATAAAAAGATGCATAATTACGAGATAGAAATGAAATTCTGAGATAAAAAGTCAAAATTATTATATACTGATTTTTCCCTCTGAAGTAACTTGTTTTTTAATACGGTCACATCTGTTTAGTTTGAAAACGTAACAAGTCTATTCTGAGAATGTAAGGAGTATAAAGTACAGATATTTATTTAATATGTAGGGAGTAAAAGTAAAAAGTTTCCATAAAAATAAATACTCAAGTAGATTTTTTAGATATCTGTACTTTACTCAAGTCCCAGTATAGGGATGCACCGATCCACATTTTCTCCCTTCCGATCCAATACCCCGATTTAGATATCTGTCGAT
>JAPTYR010000007.1:35333803-35346214 GCA_029814505.1 Siphamia roseigaster | reverse complement strand
GAAGGAAATAACAAAAAATGACTAAGACTAAAATTGATTTTCGTCATAGTGACTAAGACGAAATTTAAAAAAGCTGACGAAATTAACACTGCCTGTCTCCCATCAGACCAAGGACAGGTAGCTGTCTCCACTATCTCTTGTGTATGTCAACATCCTAGGTGAGGAATGTCTGTTGTTGTGGTACACGTTATCAGAGTGATGGCGCCTGAAATGGACATTCATCCCCCCTCTCCGAACTCTAACCAACCCCTCAAGTATTTGCTTCCCTGGACTTTCAAAATTCTTGTCTGACCCTGTGTGACCTCTTTGTTTCCCATTAAAAAGCTCCACGTGGGGTACTGTTTTCACCTGTGGGTCATTTCATGTCAATTCGCGTAAAATAAGGGTACCTCCCATGTGACACCTCTCACATTTGGCTGAAACTTTTATGGAAGATTCCTTATTGCCACATGAAAAAGTACTAAGATTCAGCTTGATATCTCAAATGATTCTTTTGTGAGGGCTTTTTGAAATTTGGGTGCCACCCTCCTTTTTGACATCCGCAAACTGCTCATTAGCTTTGGGGGCAGTTTTGAAGGTCTGTAACTTTCGTTTTAACAGAGTTATGAAGTCAAGAGTTGAGTTCTTGGCTAATTCAACCCAATACCTTCAGATTCTGCTGTCAAAAATGAGGTATCTCTTTCAGTTCTGGAGATCTTGACCACCAAAATCTCTATTTGCTAGTTGAATGATACTAGTCAACTATTGAATTCTTAGACTGGCAAAGGAAGCCCATGTTCTGAATTAGCTTAGCATGGCCTTATGATGCATGTCTGAGAGTACTTTTAGCTGCTTTGTTGGCTGAATTTTTTGATTTCTCACTGATTGGCTGTGTGACTAACAGACTGTTGTTCCAGTTTTGTAGCCTTGTTAACTGATTGTTATGTCTGTGTCTTCTCGTGGGCTTTCATTTGTTTTCCTCGTATGCAAACATTGAGGTAATCTATTTTATTTAGCCCTTTCTGCATTTCTACTCCTCTATATGAGCCTACCTCCATTCCAACTCACCTCACTGCGCTTCAAGCCCTTGAACAATGGCCTGTAATGGCTTCACCACTCGTGATCTCCCTCACTTTCCCTCTCAGTCGCGTGGCTTATTCCCCTGAAGCTCTCTGTTGTAGGACTCATTCAAAACACCCACTGCTTCCCAGTAGCAGAAAACACACCAATATTTTACGAGTGCCATAGGGGCTTTCGCCCCTAGAGTAAATCAGTCTAGGAACGTCCCTGCACGCACGCACACAATAACATAACACTGAAGGGAGACAGATGGGCCCCTTAATGTGATATATTCACTGCCATTGGTGTCCACACACACGGATGAATACAGAGTCCATAAAGCATATTCACAGTGCATCATGAAAATATTGATGTGGCACTTTTTATAGTGGCAGTATGGCTTTAGATAATGTTTTGTTGGTAAACATAATTGGTGTGAAGACTTTCTCATACCTACACTCACATGGCCTGCTTCACAACTGCCCCAAGTGAGTGATACAAGAAGTCACTATAGAAACTGAGGTGTTGACAGTAATCTGTAGTTCTCCTTGTAACTGACTGTATTTGTCTTGGCCTTTTCAGGGGAAGTCATATGTGTTTGACCAGGTGTTCCCCACTAACACCACCCAGGAACAAATCTACAATGCCTGTGCCAAGCAAATTGTCAAAGGTGAGTCATGCTTACTTTGTCTCCTCGTTGAGATATCCACAACAGAAAAATCCATCTCAAATCAACTATCAAGCTTCCAAATATTCCTAATATTAGTAGGGACCATAGGGGCCCATTAATGACCCTAAATTTACTTTACCTAATATTTGCCCTTTATTATTATTTTTTGAAATTGTTGACTACTACATTAAACTTAATTTTAACTCAAAATATACATACAATTAAAACTGGTTATTTTTGTAAGTAGAAATGTTTTCCCTTTTGGCGCATCTACCCCCGTCTTTGAAGAAAATGGTCTGACCCCTGTCAGGTGCACTGTACTCTCCAGCTACTGCCCAGCAGTGGGAAATTCCACCCGAGTAATAAGTATCTTTAGTGACACAAACAAGCATGGCTGATGGTCACAGGTCTAGTGCACAGAAAAGGAGAGAGAAAAATCACTGAGGTGAAAGGAAACATGAAAAAGCAGCAGCAGGGTTGACGTGACTCTGGTGGAGTCCAGCGATGAAGGTAAGTTAGCCGCTAACACTATTAAGAGTTTACCTGAAACTCGGGTAAACGGTGTTCGGGTGCACTCTTAACAGTCCACACCATTCCACTAGAGTCTGACTCTGGTGTCAGCAGCCCCGTTGAGCTCTGGTGAGCCTAGACAAGCCGAGCTGAGCTAGTCCTAGTGGAAACACGGCATATGATGTGCTGTTGTGCTGTGCAAATGAGCAGAGAAGTAGGGAAGCGGGGAGGGAGTGGGCAGAGGCGGATCTAGGATTTTCTTTGACGGGGGCCATTAAGGGGCCATATTTAAAACTCAGGGGCTAAGTACACGTTCGACATCTAAACGCATCACATCTGTAGTAGTTTTGCCAATGATCTTTTAAAACTGTAATTTTAATAATTCAAATTATTAAAATTAATTAATTCAATTGTTCATAAAATCAAGTATTTATTAGTATATTATTATTATATTATACACAATCAGTATAATAATCAGTGGCGGCTGGTGACTAAAAAATTGGGGAGAACAGGAGGAAAACCAGTCCATAATGTCATGTTAATTTATACTAGTCAACTACATATTCCTACTTTGTTGTATCAAACAGACAGACAGACAGAGTTTAGTTTGTTAAACTCTGCATTAAAACTTGCATAACAATTTTCAACTACAGATGAAGTAACTCGTTAGATTACCTGTTACTGAAAAAAGTAACGCCGTTAGTAACGGCGTTTATTTCAACGCCGTTATTCCCAACACTGGTGGTCAGTAAAAAGTACAAATAAGACTGTAAACTTATTAAAAAACAAATAATAGTCTATTAACTCAGTATCAGTTTACTCTGGAACAAGTGTAAAGGCTTTAAAAAATCAGTGCAAATAATATTGTGAACTATTTAAAAACAAAAACATAATCTCCTCCATGTTAATGCTGGTGTACTGAAGGTATACTGGAAAACCCAGATTGGATTTCCAAAAACTGGATCGGGAGTTTGGATCGGAATTTTTCCGTGCCAGCCGATCCGATACTGATACGCATTTTTTGCAAATATCGGCGGCTGATCCAATCCAAATATCGGATCGGGACAAGCCTAAGTTGGACGAGAAATGAGAAAAATACTCTCAGTAAGATTTATATTTTTTTCAGTGAATGGGTTAAAATGGTTTGCATGTCTGTTTCTAAAGGTCTGGAATGCCAAAGGAACAGGGGCATTTTGGGGAGCGGGCCACCCGGAGCACTTCAAAGAATGCCAAGGATAAGAGTAACAGCGCCACCCTTCGGGCGTCCCAAAACGGCGCCCACAGGGAGCAGCCTGGGATGGGTGACATGAGCAAACGAATGCTGAGGTGCGACTCGGAGAAGGACTCAGAAAAAGACTCAGGATACTCGGGTGAGTATCTTACACCCCCCTCACCCCCCACCCTCTCCCTTGGTCTTCACATCACCTTCTTCTACTGTTACTTCCTGTCTGTGTCTCACCTTCAGAGGCCGGCTCAGACTCAGTGCACACTGATGTTGACGACCAGCGCAGCAGTGTCAGCGAACCTCACGGCAGCAGCAAAAGCTCCAACAGCGGCGGTGCAAAGGCCGCCGCCCACAGCATGCCTCCTTATAAGGACATGACCCCGGTTTATGTCATCAAAAACCTGATGGTCAAGCCGGTGAGCTATTCAGTTACAGAGAACAACCTGCTTGGTCGTACCGTTAGCCTCATAGCATAACTACATATGTCATATTTATGGTCAAACTGTGATACCTGGATGCACTGTAAACATTCTAAATCTGACCTTTTCGTCTCCTTTCTAGTCCAAATGTCTCATCTTACTTAAAGGTGCTGTTTGTAATAATTTGGCCAAATTTGCTCAAATTCAAAACTCTGCCGTGAGTTGTGTCCTCCTCCTCCTCCAGACTCCAGGTTGCCAGAGTGGTTGGCATTGAAACTAATACATTTTCAGTGAGATATAAAGAACTGATTTGTAAACAATTGATCTGGAAAATCTAATTTCAAGAAATCTAACAAATCATTTTTCTGTTGTTCCATTAGTAGATTTATTTGTGGGGTTTTTTGTTTTTGTAATTCAAGAGTGTTTTTTTTTTTTGCTTAATTAAAAAAATAAATAAATACAGTGCTATTGTCTATAAATCAGTTCTTATATCTCACTGAAAAGATGCTCTGTGGTTAGTGTGGTTAGATATTTGGACTAGAAATGAGAAAAATGCACTTTTTTTTCCCCCGGTGTAAAAAGAAGCAACAGTGTTAGGAGGTAAAATTACATAGATGTCATAATGTGGCCAAAAATCTAACGGGAAGTTATGCTATGAGGCTAATGATACAGCTGTGCATTGGCATATGATACAAATCAAAATACTAGGATCACGATACAATGTATCGTAATATGTCACAAAACTATTAACGGTGAATTTTTAAAAAAATCTTCTTTAAGAAAAAAGAAAAAAAGATTATTTCCTGGAAAAATGTAATAATACCACAAATACTCCTCACATATTTGATCAAAACAGGATCCAATGCTTTATCACAAAACTCCCTTCTGTAAAAAGTTCAAGTCCAGGATATGAATAAAGCCCTAACTTGCAGCTTTATCAGTACAAAGAACACACATAAAAAAATTAATTAAATTCTGTCTTGGATTACAGTTTACGATCCCGCTCTATCAATAGAAAAGCTGAAAAACAAAAACAAAAAGCAAAGGTTAACCTCCACCATGACTGCTTTTGAATGAATACATAAAAATATTGATACAATACTTTTTAATATGGATACTATATCGTGAAATGAAATCACAATATTTATTTCGATTAATCACAGTTAAATATTCATGAGGTTTCATTTTTCATGAGCAAACAGACTCTAGAAAGAAGGGAATATATCTGCACTGAACATGTTCGCTTCAAATTGGATTATTAAATAAAATATGCTTAGGATTAATGTGATATTTGGATCTGGAAGTGTTTCGGTGGAAAGTAAACACTCTCCTGCAGAGTGTGTCTAACACTTTGTGTCAATCAACTGTTCCGTCTTGTTTTTTTTCTCCTCATATTTCCATCCAGGTGCCACCGTGCTGTTTAGTTTCTTCCATCTTCTGCTGCCTTTCCCTTCCAGATCAACTGACCATTTGTCCAGGCGCGACGCTAACGCTACTTGAATAAACTGCCCGAAATGCATGGACAGAGACGTTCAGAGTCACTCTGTGCTGCAAAGGGATTAATTATATTAAAATGTTTAATCAAATTAATCATGATGATGGATTAATCCACATTAACGCATTGATTTTGATAGCCCTATTAATAATATAAAATAGAAACGATAGAAAATGTTACCAAAGCTTAAACAAGATGAATGACTATGAAACTATTACATGAATGTATTTATTATGTTTTGTATTTCAGCATTAATTATCTTTTTTTTTTTTTTTTTTTTTCAGTACATGATGATTTATTTCTTTTAAGTACCCCCTTGGGCTTATTCCAAGTACCCTCCATTAACCCTTTAACTCCTGATGCATCAGCGCCGAGGCGTTCTGAATGGTTTAATTTAAATATTCAGAAAAATTCAGCAATTTTTGTTACTGTTTTTACTGAGTTTTTTTTAATGGGACTAATGTCTGGAGATAAAGAGGTGTCAAAAAGAAAGTGATTTAGAAAAAAGATAAAGTCAAAACGAACTACTGGAACCAAATTACAATACTAGTTCTTTCTTTCTTTTTTCTTTCTTAATCTCATTTTTTATTTTTTGCAAATCTTTTGATGTTCATTCTTTTGTAACTATTTATTATTTTTTGTTCATTTTGTCGCTGACTTTATTTATTTTTCTTCAATTTGTTCTATATTTTATGACTTTTCTTCAATTTTGCTCCTTTCGTGTCTTAATTTGTTTATGTTATTTATTTTTTTGGTGGTTTATTATTCATTTTTGTTGGTTTTTATTGATAATTTTGGCTGTTTTTGTTCATTATTATTTTTTATTTTTTTTACACTGTGGAACTGCTGACGTCTCTGGAGTTAAAGGGTTAAAAGAGAGACTGATCGAGTCGATTCCTCAATACACCCGTGCAATAAGACTCAAACGAAATCAAAAGTCAAAACTGAAAGATGCCTGGGAGTCGGAACTCAGGGTGCAGTGGTTTCAGTTCATGGAGGAAGTTTCGTCTCCTTCACATATCATTATTTCTTCTGTTGTCATTTTTGTGTCTTCTGCTTTTGTCTTTGTGACTTTAACCTCCTCCCCTTCTTTTGTTCTTTATCTCTTATTGCTGATCAAATAAACCTCGGCTCCAACCTCTCGGCGGTACAGTCTAGTTCGGATCAGCTTCTGCACAGCCCCCTGGCGTGGGGCGGAGGTTGGCACGGCCTCTCCGGTGCCAAGGCGCCCACCCAGCTGCTCCTGATCCAACAGCCGGCGTTACCCCCGCCCTCGTCTTCTACCCTCACTCCTTCGTCTTCTGTCGCATCACCGCAGAACCACGTGAGGAAAGGCGGCGGCCACGGCAACAAGAACTCCTACCTCCCCATTCTGAATTCCTACCCCCGGATTGCGCCGCACCCCAGGAAGGAGGGTCACGCCAGTAAAGGTGCATCATGGGTACAGGGTGTTAAAGAAAGCGGGAGTGAAGGGCATAGTCAGAGCAAAAGAGTGTGCACTGAAGAGGAGAAGAGGGACGCTGTGTCCACCACCACCACCCATCTCCTGAAACCCCAGCAGAAAGACGCCAGAGGCCACGCCCACTCGCAGTACAAAGGTCGGAGCAGCTCCTTTCCCGCCTCCTCCCACCGCCCGCTGGCAGGACAGGCCTCCTCCACCACAAAGTCCCACCACTGCCAACAAAGCTCCAGCTCCGACAGCGTGAGCTCGCCGTCCGTCTCCAGCTCGCAGACGCCCTCGCCGCCGTGCTCCTCCGACTCCCCTTCGTCCTCCTCTCCCCCGTCATCTTCTCCTTCGTCCTCGGTGGCTCACAGCCCCTACCGCCTAGCCCCGGACAGCACCTCCGCCCGCCAGCGCCGTTTCCTCAACACCGCCGAGATCCTGAACCAGTCGGGCTTGCTGGCCATCACGCTGCGCACCAAGGAGCTGCTGAAGCAAAACGCCGCCACCGAGAGGGAGATCGCCCAGCTCCGCCAGCACACCAACCTGCTCTGCCAGGCGGCCCAAGCCAGATACGGCGAAGGCTCCGACGGCTTCAACAAACTCGTTCACGTCATGACAGAGTCGGGTTCCTACCCTGATCTAAACTTAAATAAACTACAAACCCTCAGCAGCAGCAAGAACCAGAATGAGGAGGAGAAGGAGAAGGACGTCAGAACCGCTACCATCGACCCGCCTCCGACCCGAGTGTCTTTAAAAAACATTGATGACGGAACATCACCTCCGTCTCCGCTGTTTGCCCCCTCGCCTGAAACCGAAGACAGGGAGACCACTCCTCTGGACCTCCTGTCCTCCTCCCTTTCTCTGTCCTTTTCCACATCCGACTCCAAACTGGGACAGAGGCTGGTGGTAACCGATAATAAAGACTTAAACGAGCTCAGTATTTTACCAGAAAGCTCGACGCACAATAACTATCTGCTCTAACCTGGATGTTGAGGAACGGCAGAAGAATGAGTGAAATATCAGTAAAACTCAGCGTGACTGGGTGAAAATCTGATTGTTTGGTTTTCCGTTCAATTATATAGTTTCCTACTTTTTAGTGAGCGATTTCTGAATTCCAGGTGTTTTTTTTTTTTTTGTCTATATTTTTGCCTTCTGTGGACAGGTCTATATTTGTCAGATGCAGGGCCGTTTCTAGCTTTGTGGGGGCCCTAAGCAAGATGCTCTTTGGGGGCCCCCTGAAGAAGAGATTTCCAAATCCTTTAACTCCGGGTGTCAAACTCATCTTCGTTCAGGGGCCACATTCAACTAAATTTGATCGGAACTGGGTCAGATCAGTAACACATCATAATATATAAATAATGCTAACTCCAAACTTTTCTGTTTTGCAGCGAAAAAAGTAAATTTAAATTATGAAAATGTTAAGATCTACAAACTATACTTTCAAAAAATGTGAACAAACTGAAAAAAATGTGTAATATTAACAATATTAGGTTTTTGTTTACCATTAACACATGTGCATTATAACTTACAGATCACAATGATTCTACACGTACACAAGACATTTAGTAAATAGGTGGAATATTATTAAAATTGTAGTTACTTCTCTTAAGACATTTCAGGTTGTTCAAATTTGTTCTGGTTATTTGTGGGGGTTTTTTTTGTTTTTGTTTTTTTGCTAAATTATTCTTGTTTTTCTGTGTAACTAGATGAAAACATTTACTTTTCCAAAGACAAAATGTTGGACTTGTTTATAGGTTATTACCAGAGTTAATTGGTTTGAATGTGGAACCTGAACTAAAATGATTTTTAATATCTTAGTGTAATTTTTGCATTTTACAAATTTTTCCAAAGGGCCAGACCGGAGCCTTTGGTGGGCCAGATTTGGGCCCCAGACCTCATGTTTGACACCTGTGCTTTAGATGGTCAACTAAGATGCTACAGTCTGTCGGTCTTCATGAACAAAACTGGCTACAGTTAAAATGAAACATCTTAAACTGAGCCACACAGGCAAATTAAACTGGTTTAAAAAAACTATAAAACAATATGTAAACAATATAATATAGTTAATTATTCAAACTATATGTCAATAAATTAAACAGATTATGAATGTTTATTTTTAAAAATGTTTACTTTAAACAAATGGTGCCAGGCACAACAAACCCCGCCCTTCGCAAACGTTTTACCTGATTTGACCTTTCTCTTATCATCACACATTTTTGGTGACCTTTGACCTCCAGTAGTGGAAAGTTGTTTTTTTTTTTCCCCACCCCATGCATTTGTAATATATTGCGTTAAAAATCCTTCTAACGTCACTGAAATCTGCCCAGTGTTGTTCCCTTCTCCAAACCCACATGCTCCTTCTGCACATGCTCAGTTCTGTCCAGGTCAAACCTGGATGTTTCAACAGAAAAACATCCATATTACTTATTGAAACTGTCAATTATTTAAAAAAAAGTCTTCTTCTTCTTCTAAATGACAAACAAAATTTTTTTTTCCGTTTGTCTGATGCAGCTACACCTTTAGAAACAAGGAAAATATTTGTCTGCAAATATTTCAAAATAATATTTGAAACTGGACAATTTTCAGGCTTTTTTTTCCCCACTACTGTACATTGACTAAAATTGGGATCCTTTCTGGACCACCTCGAGCCTTTTCTGAAAATGACATGAAAATTGGTCCAGTAGTTTTTATCTAAAGTGACAAACAGATGTTCAGCGAACTTCTTTTTGACGCTTTTTCAGTGTTTGTTTTGTTTAATACTCTCGCTAACAGGAATGGTACGTGGGTAGCAATCAAATCAATCCTATCATACCCATCAGTGTCCCGCGATATCACTAACTATGTGACGAATATGCCCTAATAATGCCACAAAAACACAAGCTACAGCTCATCATTGTAGTTTATTTTATTTACATCCTACATTTATTTATTTATTTTTAAAAGTATATCAGGGATGTAATAAACACATGCGATAGCTACAGATAAAGACAGGGCATTTTCATTCCCATCAGATAAAGCTGAACACGCAACTATAGGGTGGGGCCCCTAAGCATCCGCCTTGTTCGCCTATAGCTAGAGACGGCCCTTGTGTCTCATATGTCCACTATGGAACATGAATTGTTAATGTAGTCGGCAGATGCTGATAGACACCAAAAACATGTTTACAGGGTAGAGTCATCTCCTGTTTATTAAAACCACTCAGGTGTCAGTGTCTGTAGCCTCGTGTTTTGTTTTGTTTTTTTTTGTGCTGGATCTTTCACCTAAAAAAACACGGTGATCAGGATCAGGATGATTTAAATGGAGTAATGTACACTACAGGGGCCACACTGAGCGCCAAGTCTTATAAAATGCAAAGTACGGGCTTTGGAAATGTGCAAAATTCATATCAAATCCTGTTTAAAGTCAGGCTCCGTGATTTGGTAAAAAGCCACATTGCGGTCTGAGTCTAAAATATGTGGTTGGTTGGTTCAGAAAAACACACGTTAAACCTTAAACTATTTAAAAAAAAAAAAAAAACTTTTCTTAATAAAAAAATGAAAATGTTGAGACTTTATTTTGATTCTTTTATTTTTTTAACCTCTTTGTGCTTAAGCGTCACTGAAACCAAAATGTCACCAATGACGATACTGGACCTTTACATTTGCAGTTACCACGCTGGCTATTTGTGCAATCTGTTTTTAGATTTGACTTATTCTTACCCAAATAAAGTGCCACAAAAAAAAAGCAGATTTGACACATTTTGGAAGTTATTAATTGATGACAAGACGAGGTTTTGTCTCTAAATAAAGTATGGTTTTCTATGTTATTGTGGGCGTCCTGTGTGATACGACTGTGGTTGCACATTAGTTTGTTTACTGAATAGGTTTTATACCGAACAGTCGGGCAGTCTTGCTTGTCAGTGTGTTATCGTGCGTCTTTTGGATTTCCCTCCCTCAGTTATATATGAATGTGTACGACGAGGTGTGCGTACGCGAACATTTGCGGTTGTGTACAGATCGTGATGCAGTAGCTTGTAAACATGCACTTGCTTATTTAGATTTAATTACAGATTTACTAATTCTCTTCTAGATTAATCGTAGCTGTGGGACACTGAGCTTCATTATTGTTAGAAACAATCGGCCGTATTACGACAAATGGATTTTCTTTACGTGCTCTTGAATGCGAACTTTGGACAATAAATCTCCTCATGAACTGATCTATTGTGACTGTGTCTTTTCTTTAACACTTTACCAGCCTCATGGCTCGGTCCTGGGATTATTTTAATAACACCTATATATACAGCTCCCACATTAATGACGTTATTTTATTATATATATTTAGTTTATTTTTGATGTATATTTAGCATATATTTAGTGGATATTTTGTTTATTTTTAATGTATATTTAGCATATATTTAGTGTATATTTAATTTTTATTGTATGTTTATCATATATTTAGTGTATATTTCAATAACCTCTCACACTCCTTCAACATGACAAACAAAATGTCGTCAGCAGCTGAAAACAACCAGCCATAATGAATCGAAAAATTGCAAAACTTAATCAGTATGATCATTGTCTTTATTTTGATTTACCATAAAAACAGAAACAATAAAAATAGGCTCCAGCGAACAGTTTGAGTTGGACTGAGAGAATCTTCTGTATTAGTTTAAATCTCAATTTGAAATAAAACACATGTTTTTTTTTTTTTTTTTTTTGCCATTTGTTACAACACAGGGAGAGAGAACTCCCAAGACTTCAGCAGTTCTCCAATTTAAAGAAATAAAATAAACAAAATTAACAAAAACAGCCACAACGATCAATTAAAATGAACAAAAATGAACAATATACCAACAAAGTAATACGTAACATGAACAAAGTAAAACACAAATGAAACAAAATAAAAGAAAAAATAATAAAATACAAAACAAAATGAAGACGAATAAACAGAATAAGCAACAGAATAAAGAAAATATAATAAATATTTATAAAATCATAAATACCGTGGCAAAATTTGCAAAAAATTAACAAAAAAAGGAAGGGGGGGAGAAATAACTAGTTTTGTAATTTGGCCCCAGTAGTTTTAGTTTTACCGTATTTATTTATTTATTTATTTATTTATTTATTTATTTATTTTTAATCAGTTGCTTTTTGACACCTATTTCATGAACAAAACTGTCAAAACACAGTATTGTCATTTCCAGGTTTTCCTATTTTTATCCAGTAGATGGCACTGTTACCTTTATAATAACAATTACTGTCTGAGCAGCACAACACAGCTATGAAAGTGATTTAGAAAAAGAATAAACTATAACTGGGACCAAATGACAATACTAGTTATTTCTTTTGTTTGTTTGTTTGTTTTTTGTTTTTTTTCTTTACTTAATTTTAGTTAAATTTTTTGGCATTTAAAAAAAAAGTTATTTATTATTTTCTAAATATTTTTTTTTAATAATTTTGTTGCTTATTTGTTGACTTTTCTGCATTTTTACTTATTTTTGTTAAAAAAAATAGTTTGCAACAATTTTCAAATTATTTATTATTTTCTTAATATTAATTCCTTTTTACTTAACCATTTAACTCCTGAGATTTTAGTAGTTCCACAGTCAAAATAAGAAAAAGCAACAAAATA
>JAPTYR010000007.1:34908309-34920315 GCA_029814505.1 Siphamia roseigaster | reverse complement strand
TGGTTGTGTGAGGTACCCGGAACGCCCTCTAGCATGTAGGTTAGCGATCGCAGCCAGATGATGACAATCAGGTTACATTTTTGGTGGAACTAACACAATATTTTGGATTACTGGATTGTATGACTTTGGCGATCGATTTGTGTGGACTTCTGTGGAACCCGGAAGGTAATAGAAGTATGTGCGCTCGTTCTAAAAGCTCCAAATGTTTCATGTCTGTGCTAGCTAATGCTATCATTATGCACTGGGTTATATACTATGGGCCCACACCACAGGCAATCCGCTCAAATGCATTTTAATAGACATTAAGATCTTGAGAGAAGGTTTAACGCTTGCTCGTTATCGCCTGCTCTGATGGAAATGCGCACAAGTGTCAAACTTCGTGTACCCCAAATAAAATTCTCTCACATATACCCCTATAGACAACTAACTTTAGCCTCAAACAGATGGGATATGATTGTAATCCGGCCGGAATTCTCCTTTAAATAGATGAAGAATTGTGTCGGTAACAATATGCCACATTTAAAATGTAAAAAATATACAGCAAATATACGATTTTTTTTGTCATTATTATAGCGACCCCCAAAATATCAGACCTGGTTTTTCAAGGGGAGCTCATGTTTCACCAGGGGGGTCTAAGGCTGCCCCAGACCCCCCATGATTCACACCCTGTTTGTATATGTTTATTTGATTATTTTATCAGAGTACACTAGGGATGTACCCTGAAGAATACCTTAGAAACAACACATGAAATTAAGATAAATCATCAGCCAAAGCACAAATATTCCACCGTTGGGATCCAAACAAATGGAGTGATTCCAGGTGGGAATGTGGAAGGGTTGCTTTTATTTTTTGGAGTGGGTTTTCCAGCTGGCTGGCCTGATTCTGTCGCAGCGTTTTCCCCCTGATACCGCTGAAAAGCTAACGTACTGCTGGAGTAAACCCGCTGAAAATATGTACACAAACAAGGGGAGGTGTGTTGATGCATGGCCTCCACGTACGTTCCCACACATGGTTTATGCCTTTTATTATGGCTACATCTATGTATGTGGCCACGCCATCCAAGACAAATGTTTGCGCCCCGGGACGGAAGAGTCTCCTAGATGGAAGAGTCTCCGGAACCAAAGAGGCTCCGGGACGGAAGAGTCTCCGGAACCAAAGAGAATCCGGGACGGAAGAGGCTCCGGGACAGAAGAATCTCTGGAACCGAAGAGTTTCCGGGACAGAAAAGGCTCCAGAACCAAAGAGGCTCCAGAACCGAAGAGGCTGAGTCAGGAAGGAAATGAGGTGCTGGCGTTTCACCTGGGTTAGTCGCTTCAGCAGCATTAATCTACTGATGAAAGTTTTAGGGCAGATGGGAGGGGGAGGGGGCTGGAAGTAAGGGAAACCACACAGTTAAGTGGTTTTTTTTAAAGGAGGTTTTCACAACTGGAGTTGCTTTGGCCTGGTCCCCATTAGTTAAGGGCTTTTTTAAGGAGGTTTTCACACTGTCTGATGATCTACTGAACCAGACCCGAATGCTCACCGTTCGGCCCGCTTTGATTCTCTACAGCTGATTTTCTTTAATCAGTGTCTTTGTCTCTTTTCATTTCAAAATAAAACAAACAGGATGTAAACAGAGGTGAAGCTCACTTCAAAATAAAAGTAATCAGATCTAAATAGAGGTGAAGCTTGCTTCAAAATAAAACAAACCGAATGTCCCACATGCCCAGTATCATCATGAGGGATTGGTAGTATGACAAAATAAGAGACACCATGTCAAAGTACAGGAAGTGACACATATTTTAACAACAAACACAACTTGCTTCTATAAATTACATGTTATATGTTACATGTTATATGTTAAATGATATATGTTACATGCTGATATTGACCTTTGAATTTGAAACTAAGGCACTATGGTACTGTTTATGTGTCAAATGTTCAAACTAAGGCACTGTGGTACTGTGGTAGTACCGATTTATGATGGTGTTCTGGTTCTGGTTGTGCCTGTGTTCTGGTTGTGGCTGTGTTGTGGTTCTGGTTCTGGCTGTGTTGTGGTTTTGGTTATGGCTGTGTTGTGGTTCTGTTTGTGGCTGTGTTGTGGTTTTGGTTATGGCTGTGTTCTGGTTGTGGCTGTGTTCTGGTTGTGGCTGTGTTCTGGTTGTGGCTGTGTTGTGGTTCTTGTTATGGCTGTGTTCTGGTTGTGGCTGTGTTGTGGTTCTGGTTGTGGCTGTGTTCTGGTTGTGGCTGTGTTGTGGTTCTGGTTCTGGCTGTGTTGTGGTTCTGGTTCTGGCTGTGTTGTGGTTCTGGTTATGGCTATGTTGTGGTTCTGGTTGTGGCTGTGTTGTGGTTCTGGTTCCGGCTGTGTTGTGGTTCTGGTTCTGGCTGTGTTGTGGTGGTCTTACTATCTGGGAAGCAGTTCTCTGGGTCCATGGCTTCCTCTGCCAGCTCAGAGTACTCATCCTCTTCCTCTCCGGGCTTCCTCAGGTCCACAGTACTGCCCTCTGATAGGCTGATCACCTCCTTCTGCTGCACCAAACAGCCAATCAGGACGAGACACAAAAAGAGCCGTCAAACACCAGGAAGTGTTTGTTCTGTTCAGGTCATGTGTCAGTTTAGACTTCAGTTGTCCTGTGGTTAAAACATTTCCACCTCAGTTTCATCAAAAGAATAAAAAAAAATCAACAAAATAAACAAAAACAACCAAAGTGATCAATAAAAAATTATAAAAATTAATAATAAACTAACAAAATAATAAGTAATATGAACAGAGTGAGACATGAACAAAACAAAAGTGAAAAAAAAGTAATAAACAAAAAAAAATAAACAAAATAAGCACAAAAACGAATGAATATTTACAAAAAAAATTAACATGAAAAAATATGCAAAAAAAACCCCAACCAAACCTCAAACCTAGAATTAAGTAAAGAAAGAAAGAAAGAAAGAAAGAATGAAAGAAAGAAAACGAAAAAAGAAAGAAAAAGAAAGAAAGAAAGAATGAAAGAAAGAAAGAAAAAGAAAGAAAGAAAGAAAAAGAAAAAAAAAGAAAGAAAGAAAGAAAGAAAAAGAAAGAAAGAATGAAAGAAAGAAAGAAAGAAAGAAAGAAAGAAAAAGAAAGAAAGAATGAAAGAAAGAAAGAAAGAAAAAGAAAAAAAAGAAAGAAAGAAAGAATGAAAGAAAAAGAAAGAAAAAGAAAGAAAGAAAGAAAGAAAGAAAGAAAGAAAGAAAGAAAGAAAGAAAGAAAAAGAAAGAAAGAAAGAAAGAAAGAAAGAACTAGTATTGTCATTTGGTTCCAGTAGTTTTAGTTTTGTCTTTTTCTTTTGTTAAATCAGTTTATTTTTGACACCTGTTTATCTCCATACATCAGTTCCATCAACAAAACTCAGTAAAAACACATTAAATAAAGAAAAAAAAACAGTTGAATTTTTCTGAATATTTAAACTAAACCATTCATTCAGAACGTGTCAGCGCTGACGCCTCAGGAGTTAAAGAGTTAATGTCTGATCCATAACGTATATGGAGAAATGATAAGTTCAGGCTGAATATTGTTAAAATTATATTGATTTTTCTTGTGAAATGTACATTTTTTTCAGGCTATTCCCCTCCTTTTTTGAAGAATTTATAAAACTAAGTATATTCAAAATTTCATTTCATTTTTTTTGTACTAAAACAAAGACAAATCTTTACAGTTGTCATTATTTAGTAGTTATTATGCGGCCCACTGGAGATCAAAACAGAAAAGAAAATGAATTTGAGACCCCCTGATCTGAACCCGAACTGTGACTGAGGGCTTTTATTGTGAAAGGCTCACACAGGAAGTCGCTTCTTATTCTATCCTACCCGTCGAGCTACGATATGTGAGAAAGACTTGTACGGGAAGAGGAGAAGAGACCGTAGACGTGTGGGTTCGACCTAAATATCTGGGTTCGTATGTTATAGTCACGAATTAAGGCCAGTTATTGTTATTGTTGTAGATTCCACCGGTGTTTTCACCCAGACCGGCGAGGGTGAATTCCTCTGTCAGTTGTTAGCATGTTAGCTAACCTAAGCTAGCCTCCCAGTCAAGTGTACCGCCTGCTTTCATTCCTTCCTTCCTTCCGTCGTCTCTCATACACTGTCCTGTCTGTCTCTTCTTGTCTTGTCTCCAGTGTTCTCAGGTGGCACCGAGCCTTTCCGGACTAAACCGAGGCTATTTCTTTGGATTTGCTCCACTTCGTTTAAGGGTGTCCGTGTATCTGAGCCGATAAAAGATGTCTGGACAGAGCATTACGGACAGGATAACCGCTGCTCAACACAGTGTCACCGGCTCTGCCATTTCCAAAACTGTGTGTAAAGCGACCACGCATGAAGTCATGGGGCCAAAAAAGAAACATCTGGACTGTGAGTACACTAACTCAGCTTCTGTCCTTTCTGCTGTGTGTGTGTGTTTTATTCTGTGCTGTGTTTTAAAGGTACCGTGTGGATGTGTGTTTCTGAGGCCTGCACACACACTCAGCCCTCACAGCCTCCCAACATCAGAACTCTGAACACTCATTTTATTTCAGGGGACAATAAAATAATAACACTACAACCTACAAATCAGTTGTCCCCAACCTTTTTTTTTTTTTTTTTTAAATTCCCCCTTCCTGACCCCATTTAAATTTTAACCATTCCGGGCTGATTTTTGCTTAAAACATCTGAAAAATACCTCTCTGAAATTAAAACACTAGCTGTTCTTCAACCGTTTGGAGTATAGATAAAAAAAAAAGAATGGGCTCTTTGTAAAGGTAACACCCTGTAGTTTGGATTAAAACACTCACTTTTTTTTAATTTAACAGGTAAATAGCTGTAGATTTAGAAACACTAATACATTTAGATTTTTTTCCCCCTCTCCTCGCCTTAAGTTTTGTGTGAAAGTCTGTATATGGTAGGTATGGACTGAAACACACCATTTACCAACAGACCAATGTCTTGGCACTTTGTAGTTCAAAGTTGAGAACGTTAGTTGTTAAAATGTCAGTTTTAGAGCATTTTTATCAATGGTTATATGCTTGTGTTTTACGGAGGGGAAATTTTGGGAATTACACATTTTTCCAAAGTGGCTACGTTTGGAAATTTTTGGAAAAAAAATGAGTACCTGTTGAATGCTTCACACAAACATGTTTTAGCAAAATTTGATAAAAATGAATATTTGGTGGAAAATGAAAGGAAATCGCCAATATACTTCTGAGGTTGGACAAATGTTACTACAGTTTCTGTGCCTTTGTGGATCTGACATGTGTTTTGGACCTAAATACTTGACTGGATTATGTTCACTGGAGTGTTACGAGGAAAACACCACCACACTTGTCCAGATGGATAGATGATTGATCAGATGACAGCCTTGAAAATAAAATAAGATAAATTTATCATATTTGGCTGCTCGGTAAATCATCCTTTTGTGTATTTAGTGTTGCTGTTGCACTTCAGAATGGTTTATATATTCCAAAAGACGAGTTTGTTCATTTTCATTTGATGTGAGACAAGTAGAGAAAATAAGTATTGGGTGAAAATATCGGTGGCCTGTTTGGGTCATTGGCTAAGGCTTGATGTAACATAAATTTTTAAAAAGTTGGCCTTGGGCCCCAAGAAATCCATATTGGTTGATCACTACTTTTGATCGTGTCATTGTTTGCTATTCTCCGTTTCAAATACAAGTTCATTTTAATTAAATAAGTACATTTTATTCATCTAGCACTTTTGGTGGTTTACAATTTAGCATAAAAAGCAAAAAATGAAATAAAAATGTCAAAACAATAAAAAGAAGCACATAAAACATCAACCCGGATTAAACGCTTGCCTAAAAAGATACGTTTAGAGCTCCTTCTTAAAGGAGGAAATTTACTCCATATTATGTATATTATTGTGGACGTAGGCAGAAAATCCAAGTGTTGATTCTTACTGCACAAAGGGAGAATTAGATATTCTATGGTCAGGATATGTAGAGTCAGTCCAGCTTGTATTTACAATTAATTCTGAACAAACAAGAACTACAACTATGAATTATGAAAGAGCTGCAGCATCTGAACCTCACCACAGGGAATATTTTTCATTTATTTATTTTTTTCGATTTTACTTATTTATTTCAACAGGAACATTGTACATTAACACATACACTTAGCACATTTGACAGATAAACGGTATCGCAGTGTTTCAGTTTGTCTATTTGACAGATAAACAGTACCACAGTGTTTCAGTTTGAACATTTCACAGATAAACAGTACCACAGTGCTTCAGTTTGATTATTTCACAGATAAACATATGTTTTTCACATCAAACTGATAAGAAAATGAGGAGTCATTATTATTTGTTTGTTATTTGACTAGATCATATTGGTCTGTACGTGGAACCAGAACGAAACTGACTTCCACAGACTTGACTGTGGAATTTTTGCACTTTGGAAAGACTTGGAACCTTAGGTGGGCCGAATTTGGTCCCCGGGCTGCATGTTTGAGACCCCTGCTCCGGATGAAAACAATACATGTGATTATGTGGAATAGAAATCCGTCAGTGTGTGTTATATTCCATCTACATTTTCATATTGAACACACCTCTTTTTTTTTTTTTTCTCTGAAATGGTCTCTATGTTGGCAGTTTGGGGCGTTTTAATGTCAGGTCTCTGTGAATCTTTAACTTGTCTTCTAATCATTAACTATATGACTCCTCCAGATAGCCCCTGTGTTTAACCAGAGTAAAACACTGGTGGCTTTGAAAGAGGCACTCAAACCCACACACTAACGCTAAACTATTTTTATGAACAAAGATAGAAATAAAGACATGTAGATTTTTAGGCTTTTAAAAGAATATTCTCACCCTGAATTATTTGCCACTTCAGTGTTTTCTTCTGTAAGGCGTTAACATTTAGTCAATTACAACCTGCCTGGTGTTAAACTGAAGACAAATGTACAACGTAACCACAAAGTTCCCATTCAATGACCTGTAACTTTTTCACTAAATGACTTAAAAAATTACTTTTGCTGTTGATTTAACAGGTAAAAAGGTGTAGACTTAGAAACGCAAATGCATTTAGGACTCCCACCCCACCTTAATTTTTGGTTGAAAACCAGGGTGTTTAAAACTGCATTTGGCAAGTACGGACTGAAACACCATTTAACAAACAGACCAATGTCTGTGCACTTAGCAGTTCAAAGTTGAGAATTTTATTTGTAAAAATATCAGTTTTAGAGCTTTTTTTTTCTCTGGTTATGTCTTTGTGTTATACAATGGGGACATGTGGGGAATTATTAAGTTTTTCAAAGTGGCTACTTTTGAAAAGTTTTGAAAAAAAGATGTACACATAGAGTACACATATTTTAGCAAAAATGTATTAAAATAAGTAGGCCTATTTCACATGACAAATTACCATTGTCAGTGGTAAAATAAAGTCCAAACTAGTATTCTGGTCCAAAAATCCCATTGTCATATATCCAGCTCGTCTATCAGCCTGTCACCACAGATTATAAATATGGCCTAATTTATTAGAATACTTGATGTGCAGGTGCATTAATATTGGAACTATATGTATAGTATATAAAATAATATCATCTACATCCCAGAATCAGGATGCAAGGCTGGTAAAAGGTTAAAGAATTCAAACAGGTTGTAGAAATCCACTAGATTTATTTCCCAAATGACTCTAAAGCTTTGCTGCAGCTGCAAAAATAAATGAACCACAGCCTAATAATAAGTGTGTTTACATAAACATGAGCCCTTTAAATGGAGCTCCACTTTCTCCTGAGCTTCAGAAATTCTTGAAAAATGTGACTTGTGTGGATGCGACCCCACTATTTGATCCTTCAGTTGAGCTTTAGGTCTAAAAACTTTAAGTTTTTTCCACCGCTCTAAAACAAATGTAGGTGAGCTTGTAACATCGCCACTCGTAGTAGCGCCATTTCCCACCAGTGCAGCAGGTACCAAGATCAGGGCATTTAATTTGTGCTAACAGCTGCTTGACTATTAATATCCAACAGTTAGGGGGTCTTGACATAAATTGCTTGGAGTGATGGGGAAGGGAATATTACTAAAATAGAGCCCTCTTAGCCTGTACTGGAATGTTTTTTTTTTCCAACTGAAGTGGGAATTGCACCCATTGTATTTGTGTTCCAAGTAGTGATCGACTGGTATGGTATGGTACTGGTATTTTGTGGGGCTGATAATGATTTTGATATCCCCGAACGGAGTTTCGAGGATATTATGTTTTGGTACGACCGCCGCCAGCTCTGGATACTGTAAGTGTTAATGCAATAACTTGAAAAATGTTTGGTTTACAAATTTCATCTTTTACATATGGATGGATATAATAGAGAGGAAGAACTGATTCAGTTTTGGACAATTTACCATTTCTCGATTGGCCACAAGGGGCTACTCAAAGGTTTGAAATCACTAAACACTCTTTTGCCTATATCTCCGGAACTATTTGTCTGACTGACCTCAAATTAAGTGCAAATAAAAGGTCATGACCTGGTGATGCCTCATGTCATGACATCATAGTTGTCTGGTTAAGGACTGGGGGCGTTTTGGGATGTGCCCATAGCTGCAATGGCTGGCTAGTGTAAGAATTTCTTTTTGCTCAATTAAAGATTTTTTTTTTTTTCTTAATTCAAGAATTAGGTTTTTTTTTTTTCTTAATTATTAAATATATGTTTTGCTTAATTCAAGTTTTTTTTTTCCAAACCTCCTGAGACCCAGCAATACGTTTTTGTCCTCTGCAATGGACTGTTTCACAGTTTTACTTAAAAAAAAATGCTGTCTATTGCAAAGGGCATTCCATTGAAAAATAGAAAAATAAATGAAGAAAATTTCTGGAAAAAACTGTTGCATAATGGATTTTCCAATCAAGACAATTGTTGAATACAAAAAATCTCCAACTTTTACTTTCCTGGGTCTGAGAAGTTTATTTCAATATAATTTTTGCCTAATTAAAAAGTTAGTTTTCAAAGTTTTTACTTTACATTAGCTTGAATCTATGACTGATACAAACTGACATTTCTCAGCTAGGACGGAGGAATCGCACACATTGTATTTATGTTACAACTAGTAATTGACCGATATGGATTTTTTTAAACTGATAATTATTTTTTTACATTAGCTTTAGCCAATGGCTGATACAGGTTGGCGATATTCCTAAACTGATATTTGGAGCAGATACTACTTTAAAAAAAAAAAAAATAAATAAAAATCTCTGATGATAACCAATGTCAAACATTTAAATAATAACCTACTGGATGAAAAAAGAAAGGTAAAGTAGAACAGGTAATTTTAACATGTACCGTAGTAAAAGTTCTATTCAGATCAAAACCGTATTCAGTGCATTTAATTCTTTGAGTCAGTTCATTCTAAAATAAACAAGGCAGATCAGCCCCCACCCACACTGCACTGATCACTGTCAAAACTGAATAATTTGTTCCTTGTGCCAGATCAACATTTCCTGAAAATTTCTGTCAAATCCATCAATAACATTTTGACTTATCTTGCTAACGGACAGATAAACGCCGGCAAAACCATACAGCGCTTAACAAATTTATTCGACCACCATTCCCCATTTGTCACAAAGACCATCCAGCGTCATGCAATGCTTTAATACGTACTCTCTTTCTCAGTGAGTTCTTTATGCTTCACCGTTTTGAACAGGAGTGGGGAATTTCAAACCAAGTTTGGGTTTTTCTACCCGAATGTGAGCCTGCACACTAATATTTTGGAGAAGTCAGAAATTGATCTTGAATATGGAAAAAAACACTCGAATAAGTTTTTCGACACAGGAATGCAAACTAATAACTGTAATTGTCCAACTGCATCAAAAATAGTAATTTGCTGCAGCATTTCCCTTTTTAGTTTGTGGAAAACATTGAACTTGAAAATTTAGGGGTAGGGACAATAGTTATATTTCAGCATTAAATATATAATTTTGATAAAAATCTTGCAAATTTTGGTGGATTAACCATTGTAGAAACATTAAAAAAAGATTTTGGGAAATAAAAATACTGGCAGACTATAGTATGGCTGAAGTGACAAACACCTTATACTGGGTGGTGGTTTAATAAATTTGTTAATCGCTGTAACGCTGCCATTCTTTGGCAGGTTAACAATGTCCGCAGCACAGACCGTTCAGTCTACACCTACAAATATTACTACACCAAAACATCCTTTTTTCCAGTGTGGACAGCAGTGTCTCCAAGAAGACAGAGGTGCTGAACATTACCGGTCAGTAAATCATGGCAGGGGAAAAAAAAAAGAACATATCGGTCAATGTAAACGGGCCAAGACAAAAACAAAATGTAAATTTTGGGCCAACATAACTCTAATTAATGTTTTCTCAACTCAACACGCATTGTATTTATGTTCCCCATTGTTTTCTACATTGAGGTCATGGATCAGTTGAGTTCTGCCCTGTAGTAGTGATGCATATTTACCCTTATTTCAGGAAGCAGTTGTGGCTCTGAGGACTTTGACACACAGCTTTATCAGGAGCACTAAAGCAAATTACTTTTCACCTGTGTCACAGAATGTCCTGTTTGGAGAACAAGGTTATTTTAGTTCCGCAGCTTTTATTAATGAACACGTGTACAGCCAGATGTACTATGAGATTCAGTGCCGTGCTGAATGTGGAGGAAGTTGACCAGTGTTGTTGATGCAGCCTTTTGCACTTTGTGACCTGTAGGTCATCCTGGAGTCTCTGTCTCAGCCCAGACTTCCATGGCTTCCAAGTCAAACACATCAGCTGGAATCATAATCAGTATTGGTTTTGTGTTTGAATATCATTCTCATGTGGCTTGTGACCTGTGATCTCAAGTGTTTGAGTAGTGATTGGCTGATATCTGGAGCCGATGCTGACAATTTTTTCTCTGTCAAATGAAAACAAATATCAGAATTTTATTGATTTAGTTTTTAAGACAAAATTTATTGAACTAAAAATATTAAACTGCTGTTTTAAAGAAAAAAATGGTAAGGTGGAACTGGTTAAAGTAACATTTCACATAAGAGAACTTACCTGAAGATAAAATCAGTGTTCAGTCACTTAATTCTTCATGGGCAGTGTCAAAACAACGCTATTCAAACTTACTTGGTATTTCTAGTTTCATGTGCAATGACTCTGAAACCTTTGAATATTGTGTTAAAATACAGAATACAACTGACTTTTCCCCCACAGTTTATTCTTAACACCAATGATGGATTTAGTTTGACTGAAATAATTACAGTTCTCACTGATACTTAGAATTAGAAAATACAAATTGTGACAGTTAACCTAATAAATATTACTACACCAAAAAATGATTTATTACAGTGTAGACAGCAGTATCTTAAAAACCCACCGAGGTGCCGTGAACTTCACCTGTCAGTAAATCATGACAGGGGAAAAAAGAATTGGAGAAAAAAGTCCAAAGAGGAAAAAAAAACCTAAACTATAATGAAAAATCCCAAACTATTATATAACCTTGCAGAGAACTACTTCTTTTTGCTTCCTAGTAACAATAGACTGGTATATCAGCTAATACTAGTGCAGAGCCCGTATTTGCCTATAGTCCTCGGCCATAATATGCAATTTCTAAACGTTTCCAGAGTGACGAATATGCAATTTCGAAATGTTTCGACTGTAACATTCCATTGAGAGTTGCAATGCAACGTTCGTTTTCCTGATGGATGTATGTATGTATGTAATGTAGGGTCTATCAATAGCTCAATTCAACTCGGGATTCCAGGGCTACAGGTCTATCTGTGCACTCATGCAGTGAGAGAGTGGCCGGGGTACTGTTGTGTGACAGGGGGAGTGGCTACAGTCAGATGGAGCAGAACGGTAAATGGCCAAATGCTTGTTTTAACGAAATCTTAAGGGTTTGTGGTCCAAAAACCACGAAGCTTTGCATTGCACTCCCGCGATCCATTGGGAAGATGCATACCAAATTTGAGGTCGATCGAGTGAGTGGTTCGAGAGTTATGCGTGGAACAGACAAACCAACAAACAAACCAACAGAGTGACACACAGACAGACGCTCCTTGCATTATTAGATAGAT
>JAPTYR010000007.1:34871138-34881309 GCA_029814505.1 Siphamia roseigaster | reverse complement strand
GGCATCCCTGCTTAGACTGTTGCCCCCGCGACCCGGCCCCGGATAAGCGGTAGCTAATGGATGGATGGATGGATGGACATCAAATAAATTGTTACATAGCACAATACACTTGGTTTTCATACTTTTTTCACATTTATTTGTTTTGAGCAGAAAGAATTAAGCACTTTTTGTGTACAAGGAACTAATGACAGAGCAAATGCATTATTAAAGATAATAAAGACATTCTAGCAATTGCCGTGAGCACTGATAACAAAATAAGTTTAATATGTACTGCTCAAAAAATGAGTGGGAAGAAGAAACTTTATTAAATCCCACCTTATCTCACATTATACAACATAACACATTACTTTGCATTCAACTTTGTAAAAAAGGATGCACTTGGAGATTGTTTCGTTAGCATTCCTCTCACTACACAGCCTTTAATTAACAAAAAAAAAAGAGGCCTGAGAAGCTGGTGGTTTAGCAGAGCCACAGACTGCTAACAGGTTTATTTCAAAGGAGGTTTATGTAGGGGGGTTGTCACAAGCTATTTCCCAGTGGACTTTATGAATTCCGTTGTAGGCTAAGTCTCAAATTAATATGCGCAAAGGTTTACTTTTCACTGTTTTGGCACCAAGATCATGAAATATTCAGCACCTACAGGGCTAGGTTATCCAACCTTCTGCTTCACCTTCATGAGACAAGAAATTGATTTTCAGCGTGTTGGAAGTAGCCCCAGGGGGTTACGTTCGTTGGCCAGCACTTGTTTATTGGACTTACTTGTCTTTCGATTAACAGAAAAATACTTTGACATGAAGAAAGTCCAGTGCAAAGAAGGTCTTGACATCTATAAGAAATTCCTCACACGGATGACGAGAATCTCAGAGTTTCTCAAAGTTGCAGAGGCAAGTCAACCTGGTTTTACTCCCCACCCTAATTTCAGTTGTGACTGAACTGCTGAATCTCTAATCTGAATTCTCTCTTTTTATAGCAAGTGGGAATTGATCGAGGAGACATCCCAGATCTGTCTCAGGTAAGCGTGACCATTCCTTTGCTCATCATCTCATATCTAACTTTATATAATTATTTTATTTATTTATTTTTTTGCATCTTTGCAGTTATTTAGTTAGAACTCCCCTTAACTTTATGCCCCTCACCTGTTTGCCGGCTTAGCTTTACTAAAAAGTGGGAAATGGCCAAATTTTGGGGAATTAATACTGTATCTATTGTATTATTTTAAGTAGAATTTCAATAAGTTGAAATAATATCTACTTACCAGCCTTATCTCCTATTCCTGGGACGTAGATGACATTGTAATAACACCTATATATACACTACTTCCACTTTTTTGATGGCTGCCATCTGATCAATCATCTATCTATCTGCACAAATGTGGTGTGGTTTTCCTCATAACACGCCACTGAATATAATCCTGTAAAGTATTTAGGTCCAAGACACCTGTCAGATCTATGAAGGCACAGAAACTGCAGGAAGATTTGTCCAACATCAAATCTGTTAGTGATTTTTTTTTTTTTTTTTTTTTTTTAAGTTTCCACGAAACAATTTCATCAATTTTTGTGTGTTTGAAGCATTCAACAGCCACTCTGGGGAAAATGCTCTATCACTGACATTTTTACGAATAAAGTTCTTGACTTTGAACTGCTAAATACACAGACATCGGCCTGTTGGTAAATGGTGTTTCAGTTCATACCTACCAAATGCCGAAAAATACCCCCTGGTTTTCACCAAAACGGGGGAGAAAGTCAGCATTTATTAGTGTTTTTAACTCTACAGCTTTTTAACCTGTAAAATAAACAGTAAAAGTGGGTATTTTACTACAAACTACAGGGTGTTACCTTTACAAAGAGCCCATTCTTTTATCTGTACTTCCAAGTGGTTGACCCGCAGTTGTCATTTTAATTTGGGAGAGGTAGTGACCCTCTGTGCCTTCTCTCCTGTATTGATTTTCCCCCTGAAGCAACATATTTTTTATACTGTCACATCCATTTAGTTTTTTTTTTTTTAAAAGTAACACACCTATTCTGAGAATGCAAGGTGTGTAAAGTACTGATATTTATGCAAAAATATAGGAAGTAAATGTAAAAAGTTGGCATAAAAAATACTCGAGTGAAGCACAGATACATAAAGAATGTACTTAAGCACAGTAACAAAGTACTTGTACTTAGTTCCCACCTCTGATGGTGAAGAGCATGTAGCTCAAAACGGAACAAAAACTGGCTTAATAAGGGACTCCTGCCAGTTCGTCTGCAACATCACTACTAGACTCAAACTCACACTGAATCTTTAGAGGCAAATCCGTGAAATCTGTGGCTCATGAAAGCAGAACTGGCCAAGTGGAACTGTCCTTTAAAGGTCAGAAGATTTCCACAGCTTAGTTTCCGGTGACAGAACATAATATGGAGTTGCTTTTTGTTACATCGACAGATGACACTACAAGCTCAGTCTGTTTATTATCCAATTATACAAGCAATCTATGAACAAGTCTACACAAATGCAATGTGGAAATAATAAGAATGGAATCAAGGTAATGTAAAACACAAATGATTAGTAAGGTTAAACACATAATGTTTTAAACATAGTCTAAGGTCTTCTTATTGGCATTTCTACACAAGTTTAATGAAAAGACTACTTTACTTACAGCATTTGAGCCATTGTTTGCATGTGTTTGTTGACTGACCTCTGAAATACTGTATGAACTTCCCAAATTTGGCTATTACTGTCCTCTCACAGGCTGTTCCCCCTGTAGCTTCAGGCCTTAGTAGTTTTCACACCCACTGCTGTGCACGCTAGGCAGCCAATGCATGAGCCATCGACTGCACCTAGATGCACCATACTCACTCCTGACCTTGCACTGTCTACAGCAAATAAAGGTGTGAATCCAGGGTTTGGGTGTAGGACTTGATGATAACCTCTTGTATCTTCTCAGAAGAAGTGTGTTGCGTACGAGATAGGTTCATGTAGAAGCTCTGATGTGACATAACTACCGTATTTTCCGGACTATCGAGCGCACCTGAATATAACCTGCCCCCACTAAATTTTAAAAGAAAATAATAGTTTTACATATATCTAAGCTGCAACGGACTATAAGCCACAGATGTCCATGTTGTAACATGACATATTTACACAGAAAGACTTTGTAAATATTTATTGCTGTCCCTTAACTGATAGTTTCCAAACGGTGTGTCCTGTAACACGGCAGTAAAATGACTCATTAAACCAAACAGACTGAAACCACAGATGTCGTCTTCATCATCGGAATTGAACAACCTCAGAAAAACTCCATCACAAACCTTCTCAGGCTTTTATTGTCATTCTGTTTCCTTCTTGTATAGACAGATTGTTCCCTTTCAACTTCAAAGAAAGGGTGGATGAGGGTTAAGAGCATGCATGCACTTTAGCATGTCATGTGTTTTACGTTGTATGTGCTAAAAACTGGCATTTTCTTCTTTGTATTGATCTCTTCTGTCTGTTTTTTGCACTTCCTGCTCGAGCATACCCTGACTGACATTAACCCCTAAAAATCCACACATTGGCTGCTTCGTTGTATAGGCCACAGGGTTTAAAGCGTGGGGGGAAAAAGTAGCGACTTATAGTCTGGAAAATACGGTAATTTTAGAAGAGATGCTGCAGTAGATCCAGCCTAAGATAGGTTGCTCCCAAACATTTTCCTTAACAGTATCTTGACTGTTGCCACCTTTATTTTCTGTATTTTTCCCTTTCCTTCCGTCTCTCCACCTTCAGTTTACGGTGTGTGTAAGTATCTGAACCTTTTCTCTCTCTCTGTCTCTGTGCAGTATTTGAGAGTAGCTCTGTTGGTCGACTCTTGGCAGTAACTTGGCATGCCTCAGTGTTTTGTTTTTTTTGTTTGTTTGGTTTTATTTTGTTTCCTCCAGAAGACTTTTTCTATGAGTCTTTCTTCAGGCTTTGAAACTTAATGTGTGTCAATGACATTCACACTAGGCCCCCAGCAGCCTGCTGGATGCCCTGGAGCAGCACTTGGCCTCTTTAGAGGGAAAGAAAGTGAAAGACTCGACAGCAGCCAGCAGGTAGGTCTGCTTCATCTCTGTTCACTTGATCTGGCTCCCTGCCATCCAGGCTCATGTTTGGTTCAGCAACTTGATAGTATTGGACAGGCTTCAAGGGGTTTTGAGCATGAAGGATGTGAAAAAATGCACCATTTTTATTACGATGCACTTTTCATGTTTCAATATTAGAGAAATGCCTGCTCGTGGATTTCAGCTGCTCATGTAGAACACAATTGGAAAGGGGAAGCTTTTATACTTGTGGTAAAGCAGTAAATGGGAACAAAGTCCGGTGTTAAATATACTCAGCACTGTTAAGTCATTCACTGCCGGCCTGTTTTCAAAATGGAAACCCCCGGACTGCCAGAGTTTTGGAGCATTTTTACTGATTTTACAAGATTCGCAGAATACCGACTTCTTTGACTATAAAAACATGGAACGCATCAAAATAAAGTGTAGACTCTCTTCTTTAATCTGGAAAAAAAATTTGTTTCTAATCTTTTAGTTCTCAAGTAATTAATAGTAGAACATAGGGTGGTTTCAGCAAGAACACTGGTTTTTGACCAAAAAGTAGAGAAAATGAGCTTGTTGTTCAAAGAAGCATTTCAAACAGATCAATGATTTTGACATCAATACTGATCAATTTACTGACACCTAAAACATCTAAACAGAGAAGAGATTTTTGATGGCAAAATATATTTTTATTCGCAAATAAATTAAATGTAAGTATATACAAATTGTCAACAATCTTTGATTGCTTCGGGCAGATCAGACAGCTGCCCGGACACACCGCCCAGATCCGGTGTGTCTCCATGATCTTGTGATCTGGGATCTTGGATCCTCAGACCACTGTGACTGCTTCGGAGGCATTGCTCAAGGGTCAACTACTGTAAATGTTTGCTCTACTCCATCTTGTTTCTCTGGCCACAGCACACTCCACACGTTGATCTCTTCTTCTACTCTTATAAACTCCACTCTCTTCTTCGTCTCTGATCAGCAGACCAAAATACAAACGGGACCAGTGCTGCCCCCTTACAGGTTGGGTGGAATGAATTACAGCTTAAAAGTTGCTCCAGGTCATATCCTAGCAACCCCTACTGAAAAATATCATAGAGGTCAATAGACATCGCAGCATACAATATTTGGATTCGAGGTGACGTCAAAAGGCGTCTCTGGCAGGCAGTGAGTTGAAAAGCACATGGTCCAAACATTTGATGCTTCAACTTAAAATAAAAGAGAGAACGTTCCATTGGTATGTTCTGAACAGGTCTGAACTGTGGTGAAGGGGCTTAGTCTACATTGTCATCAGTCCAATTAGTGGTCTGAGTGTTGGGATCCTCAGGACAGGATCATCAGACTTGGTTCCATGTGTCGTTGCTACACTGCTTGTTTGGATCCAGAGGTGAATACACCCCATATTGAATGAAGATATATTCAACCTCTGAGTACCTGTATTCAGCTACTGAATAAACCGGTTCAGTTCCATTCTCCAATGACCAAAGCTTGCCCCTCTAATATAAAGGGAACCCTAAACCAGTGAATTTAATAGATCAACAAATATCACATTATTCTTGTTCATTCTTTATTGAGGATCCCCATTCGCCAACACACAAACACCAGGCTAGTCTTCCTGAGGTCCTCCAAAAAAAAAAAAAAGGTTCCAGATGCAAAATCACAGTATACAGATCCAGTTATAATCCATTGCAAATCTCTATTATTTTTACACCCCCACCGCCCCCAAAATAATGAAAACTCCTTCACCATTCATTGTCTGTCTTTCTCCTGATTCAGGGCCAGCACCCTTTCCAACGCCGTCTCCTCTCTGGCCAACACTGGCATATCCTTCACCAAAGTGGACGAGAGGGAAAAACAGGCTGCCCTGGAGGAAGAGCAGGCTCGCCTCAAAGCTCTAAAAGTACACTTGCATCCCGCACCTACATTCCTTTCAGCTTACAGCACTTGAAGCTTAGGAAGTTAATGTTAAATTGACTTTGGGAAGGTATGACGAACCTGTTCGTAGGAGTGTTCTTTAATTTGGCTTCTGTGTTTGCCCTTACTAGAGTGCTACCTCTAATTTAGTTTGGACTGTGTTCTTATTTTTTAAGTGTATTTGTTCATTTCTTTATTTATTTATTTCGAACATGCTAAGAAATAAATGAGACAAAACAAGGCAAAATAAGAAAAAAACTAAAATTACATTTAATTCACAAAAATCAATATCTTTTTTTTTTTTTTTTTTACTAAATTACGTTTGGTATATTTATCTCAACACTCAATTTATTCCACACTTTGACGCCACAGATGCAGAAACCTCCTAATGTAGTGCGTACCCTTTGTATCTTTAAATTCAACTTTCCCTTTAAATCATAACCTCCCTCTCTTTCATTAAATATTTCTTGAATATTGCCCAGCAGTAACTTATTCTTTACTTCATACATTTGAATGGTTTTGAGCTCTGCAAGGTCAACCTGAAAGTTGTTCTTTATTATGTAAAGGATTTTTAATATGTAGCCATCAGTAGCAAAAAAACCATAAAAACATTTGACCTCTTTCAAGAGCTGGACAACGATTTTGATAATAAAATAAAAATGGCTTACTCCACTTAGAGTGTAAGTATGTTTTCAGACTATGAAGTGGCCAGATGTTTCATTGGCAGGCATTTGGCAAAAGTCTAGAAGACAAATGATCTGTGTTTTTAGTAGTAATTGGCTGATATGGATTTTATGGGACTGATGACTTTTTTATTTTTTTAATAAACATCACCCTTAGCCAATAACCGATGCAGGTTGATGATATTTCTGAGCTGATATTTGAAGCCGATACAGATTTTTCTTTTTCCGTCAAATAAAAACGCACGTCAGAAAATCTTTTTATTTTAAAGGAAACATTAATCAAATATGTGTACTAATCCGCACAAAGGTTTTTCATTAAACTATGTCTCATTCCCGGTTTCGTGTAGTACCGATCATTTCCACACGCGTTACATCCAGAACCTGCCCAGTTAAAGGCATATAAATAATGAATCAATCAAATCAATCACATAAATCATTTTTTATTGTTTTGTAATATACATAATATTAAGAAAAAAATAAACAAGAGAAACAAAAATAAACAAATATAAATGTGGTCACAGGTACATTAAACAATCGTATACTGTTTACTGTCGATAGATTGAATAAAAAGGTCCAGAGCCCCATGTCCTATTTTTGTGGGACCACTCGTTTGTGATATTAATTCCATCACCTTCACTCTCGTAGGAGCAGCGTCTGAAAGAACTCCAGAAGAATCCCGCCATGGCCACCACAGACTCCTCCCCTGTCTCTACGGTGGGCGGGACCATCAACTCTAATCCTGCCATCGATCTCTTCTCCACCCCCAGCTCCAATAACGGGTAAAGATCCCACCGTCCCTCACCCCATAACTGACCCCCAGTTTGGGTTCTTTTCTGTGAGAGACCTTGAAAATGGGGAAGGACACAAATTATTCATCATTGAATGACCGATTTCTAAATTAGAAGAATAAGAGAAAATAAAGGGTATAAATAAGGGAAGAGAATTTAAAGGAAATAGGAGAAAATACAGGGAAAAAATAAGAGAGAATAAAGGGAACAAACAAGAGAAAGAAATTAAGAGAAGTCGTATTTGTTTGCCGATTTATTTTTAAACTTTATTGATTTCATTAAAAAAATTAAGATTTTATTGTTTTTAATTTTTATTTCAGATAGGAGTTTGTTCCATCTCCCGGTAGTTTTGTTTCTCCCTGGTCGATCTTTTGTGATTATATAGTTTGTAATCGGGTTGCTTCTAGTTTTTTGTTGAAGCCATATTTTCTTTCTTTATTATTAACTAAATATTGTCTTTGCATTTTGGTTTAGTTAATGTTGTCCTTATTTTTTATCTCACCCCTGTTTTTGGGTTGTGTTTTTATGAAAATTCAATTTTGTTTGTTGTAAATTTTAACTGATGTGAATCACTTTAATCTGCAATTTTTATAAAGGGTGCTATACGAATACAATCTTTTAAATTACTATTCTTTTTTTTAATTATTATTTTTCACTAATGCCCTTGTACTGTCTCTGTAGCACGTCCAAGGCAGCCAATGACCTGCTGGACCTACAGCCTGCCTTCCAGCAGCCACTGCCTCTCTCCACAGCCAACACATGGGGAGGTGAGAGAACCACACTTCTTGGCAGTGCTTTAATCCATGCTGCTACTTAATTGCATCTAAAAACACACACGTCACATACTCACACAGAAGGCTCATATGAAATATTAATTAATTTGAGACGGAAATTTTTTTTTTTTTGAGAATGGACTTTACACTGGAAAAAAATAACATTTTCTGACAATTATCATCATTTAGCAGAGAAAAAAAATTATATCAGCTTTGAAATATCGGTGGTCTCTATCAGTCATCAGCTAATGTTGATGTTAAAAAAATAAAATAAAAAATCAGTTTCAGCTCCCCCAAAAAATCCATATCAGTCGACTACTACTCTGGGAGCATCAGAAATTTGTGATGTTAAAATGTTGTCAGAGCAAAGAATAGGTTGAGAACCACTGCTTTAATGGATGCTGCAGTTTGTTTGTATCAGCAGTAGAAAAAAAATAAATGTTGACGTGTGGTTCATATTTGCAGTGTTAAGCTTATCTCATATCTATCTATAAACATGTTTGCTTTTCACGTCAGTCTTCTATCTTAAGATATATAAATACTGCAGTTGACACAAGGAGATAACAGTGCTGCTAATCTGCAATAGATTTTTTACAGGTTAGAAATGTAGCCTTAGCTGCTTATGAGTTTAAATGGAGGCAACTCATACTGGGGGGTGTAAAAGAATAAACGATGATTGCCTCAAACCAGCAGCACCTTCTAAATTCTATTAATTCTGCTTCTCAGTACGTATATAAACTGATGTTATGTTAAAACATAGAAAACTTAAGAAAGTGCCCTTTCTCAAGCAGAATATATCATTAACTGAGCATAAAAAAGAAGTTTCAATCCACTGTCCTTTATCCAAATCCATGGGTTTTACTGGTCAATACATGTAAGAGATGGTGACAACGTTTCCACGGTAACTACCGAACCTCTGAACGTCCAAGTGGGTCATATCTGATGACCATGCAAAAATGAATAACTGTATTTTACACCAACTATTGACACGTATTGATTGGATTAATGACAACAAGTGCTAAACGGTTTAGATCCGTTGTTGCTTTTAGTCACTGGTGGTGGTTAGTGTTTGAGTTAAAAACATGTCAGACGATGTAAAAATGTAATTGTTTAGATAATAAATCTTCTAGTACGAAACACATTAAGCCATAAATGGGTGTTAGTTACAGGTGCGCCTACACACCACAAAAAAATCAAAGTCTTACCAAGTGTATTTTTCTCATTTCTAACCAAAATATCTCATCACACTGAAAATAAGGGATAATCACCTAAAGAGGAAATTGTAAGTGCAATATAATAGCTTATTTTTCAGTAAATATTTATTTATATAGTGCTTTTCATACAGTGAAATGTAGCACAGTGCTTTACATTAGGGCTCCACAAAAAATCGATAAAAGATTGCAATCTGAATTCACACATACGCAATCTCATTTCTAAACACTGATGATTCTTAAACATTTTATTTCAAGGGTTACATTAATGCCCACAAATGCAGAACCACCACTGCCTCGTTTAACCAATGGTAAAGTGTTGTTCCAACACATGTGGGGGGGACGGGACCATAAACCAAAGGGAGCAGACCCCCCCCCCATAAAACACTGGAGAATATAACTAAAAATAATACGAAAATGACAAGCATTGGTTAAAAGAATATGGTTATAAATATAAAACATGTATGTAAATATAATGTAAAGGTAAAAACAGAAGCAATGGTTAAAAGTCAACTTAAAAATTAAGAGACAAGAGTTGCAAAAAAAAGTTTAGACAATAGATCTTGACTATCTTATTTCAAGAAATCTTCCCAAAGATAATTTTCAGTTGTTCCATTTGCAGATGTTTTTCTTTGAATTAAGCAAAAATAAAAAAAAATAAAAAAATCTACCAATGGAACCAGTGAAAACGATGTTTGTCATATTTCTTCAATCAGATTTTCCAGATCTATTGTCTATAAATCACTTCTTATATCTGACTGAAAA
>JAPTYR010000007.1:34850579-34862500 GCA_029814505.1 Siphamia roseigaster | reverse complement strand
TTTTTTTGTGAACGAGGGTTGGTTAAAAAAAAAAAAAAAAAAAAAAACATCAAATTTCATAGTTTTTTTATTAAGTCCTGGGGGTGGCTCTTTTCAATTTAAGATTCCTTTTTTTTTTTTGCACAATGAAAAATTGCATTTTTTTCACGTAATCAATAGTTGATGATAATGCACAGAATGGTTCTTTTTTTGTCAATACCACTTTTTAGGGGGGTTTTAAGAAACAACTCAGACTAGTGAAATATAAGGTCAGCTAGAGATGTCATGCTGAAGGTATAATGGGTGTGCAGATAAAAAATGACTCAACAATATTCTTGTAAAAAAAAAAAAAAATTCCATTAAATATTTATTTTCATCATTTTTGCTTAAATGTGTGAATTTGAAGCATTGAACAGGTATTCATTTTTTCCCAGAAATTTTCAAATGTAGCCACTTTGGAAAAATTGATAATTTCCCCTCTTTAAAACTGTAGAAAACATGCTCTGACTGATATTTTTACAAGACACAAGGTGAGATCTATTTCCGTTTCGAGTCTACAGCTTTTTACCTGTTAAATAAAAGTGAATGTTTCGGTTTAAACTACGAGGTATTACTTTTACCAAGTGTCCATTCTTTTATTTGTACTCCAAGCAGTTGATGGACAGCTGAAGTTTTAATTTGGAGAGGGATTTTTCAGGGGTTTTAAACAAAATCATCTCAAAATGAGGTAAAAAAACAAAACAAAACACTTCTGCATGTTTTGGCTTCAAGCCTTCTTATTTTCCGTATCGTCACATCTGTTTAGTTTGAAAAAGTAATGAGTCTATTCTAAGAATGTGAGTATAAAGTACAGATAGCAGAAATATAGGGAGTAAAAGTAATTTAAAAAGTTGGCAGAAAAATACTCAAGTACACATACCTAAAAAAAATTTACTCAAGTACAGTAACAAAGTACTTATACTAAATTACTTCCCACCTCTGAATGTAGGTAATTAGGTAAAGTGTGGTCGAAGTTGCAGTGTAGTTGTGTAGAAAATGTTGTCTTGAGTGTAAATATTGGCTCCATATTTTGTCCTAATTCTTATTTGTTTTGTTGTGGGTTCTCCAGGGTTTACAGCCTCCCCAACGCCCCAGCAGCCACAGAACTCTCGAGGCCTTAATGTCGACTTTGACTCTGTATTTGGCAACAACACCAACGCCAACAACCTGGATTCTACAGGTAAGAGCTGCACTGTCCTGCACTGCACATCCTCCCCTTGGCCTTTTGGACTCTGCTGCCACCTGAAGGGCTGGGGGACAGATTGCATGTAGATTGGCTCGTGTTCAGCATTTGGCAAACAAATCAAAGTCCAACACTTTGATTTTTCCAGAGTGTGGTTTATGTGAACTACGAATGCTTTGAAGTCATTTCAAACAAGCGCTCATGTCTTGACAACTTGCAGATTGTTGTCAGCATTTTAGGATAAGACTGCTCATTCACCCCTTACCATTCTGGAGTGAGTTTGCTGAAAACACCTGAAAAATACCTCTCCAAATTAAAATTACAGCTATTCTTCAAATATTTGGAGTACAGATAAGAGTGGACTCTTTGTGAGGGCAACACCCTGTAATTTGGACTAAAACACTCACTTTTACTGCTTATTTAACAGGTTAAAAAAAAACTGTGTACTTAGAAAAACAAATAAATTTAGATTTCCCCCTCCCCACTTTATTTTTTTTTGCTTAAACCAGGATGTATTTGTCTGTATTTTGTAGGTATGGACTGAAACAAACCATTTATCAACAGACCAATGTCTGTCACTTTACACTTCAAAGTTGAGAATTTTATTTTTTTTAAAGTAAGTTTTAGTGCATTTTTTCTATGGTTATGTCTGTGTTTTACCGAGGGGATATTTGAGGAATTATCTTTTTTTCCAGAGTGGATATATTAGGAAATTTTGGGGGGAAATGAATAATTTTTGAATGCTTCAAATACACATATTTTAGCAAAGAAAAATGATGAAAATAAATATTTAACATATAAAATGACCATTGTCAATGTAAAAATAAAGTCCAAACCAGTATTCTGGTCCAAAACTCCCATTGTCATATATCCAGGTGTTCAGCACCTCATTGTCTATCCCATCTGTCAACACTGATTTATAAATGTGCCTTAACTTACTTGAACGTTGATAGATGTTTGATCAGATGACAGCCTCCAAAAACCAAATTTCACATATTTGTCTTCTATCTAAAACATCCTGCTGTGTATGTGGTGTTGCTGTTGCACTTCAGAATGGCTTATATATTCAGAAAGATGAGTTTGTTTGCTTTCATTTGATGTGTGACAAGCGGAGGTGCATTAACGTGGGAGCTGTTTATATATAGGTGTTATTAAAATGTGGTCTATATCCCAGGGTCAGGACGTAAGACTTGTAATCAAAAGGTTAATTTTCTTTTAGCATTCACATCAAGATGTAGTCCTAGCAGATATTCTCACTCCATTTGAAACTGTGCAAAGCATGTTCAACAGATGTTCTCCATTATTAAATAACCATAAAAAAAGACATTAGACTTCAAAATCCACTTCACTGGTGCAGTAATAGCTTCCTTATGAGCAATAGGGACAATTCATGCAACACAGTCTGCCCAGTTCGTAGCCATAAGACATAGGTGAGTAATCGTACTGCCAAGCACCTCATGGAAATCTACTCATGTATCATGTGCTTCTGCCATCTCATCGGAAAGTTTATTTTTAGCATGCACAGGTGCAAAAAAGATGTCATTGTATGTTATGTGGTGGTTGTTGTTTTTTTTTTTTTCTGTGGCTTAATAAGTGTTTTCAGCTAAGAGCAAATGGCATTTAGTGACTTTAGTTCATTAACTGGCTGTTAGAACTTTTACTTGGCTCCAAAAGTTGCCAAACGAAATAATATTGCAAAGCCTGACATAATCACCTGGGCTTAAGAGATTAGTTTTCATGTATTAACCCAGTGTTTTTCAACCTTGGGGGCACCTTCAATTCAAATGGGGTTGCCTAACATTTCTAGTAATTGATTTTAAAAAAAGAACTCATAAAAATATATATTGAGTTGATGGAAGAACTGGAGTGATTTTGCTTTTTATCCAGAAAACATGTTAAATGGATAGATATCAGCTCTGAAATTAAACTGTGAGCTGTTTTTGTTGGTGTCATTATATTTGTCCAAACAAATGGACCTTTAGTTGAACCAGATATTAAAATGAAAAACAAACTGAAGAAAACAAGGAGTGAGAGAATAGTTTTTCCATAACTATATTACATAGAATCCTCACTTTTGGAACATCAATGTATTTATCACTTCGCCTTTGAGGGCCTGCAACTCCAGATATGTATCATTGAAAATATTTACTCTTTTTACATTGTGGTGCAGTTTTTATAGGATCCATACGTCAAACCTTTAATGCAGTGTTTTTCAACCTTGGGGTAACCTGAAATTTTTCCAAGTTGGAAAATTTTTTTTAAATATATTAATGAAAAATATATGTTGAGTTGACAGAGACGATCACAATCCATAAAAGACGAACTGTGAATCTGAAACTGAAGCACTGCGGTACTGTTTATCTGTCAAATGTTCACTATGGTTGGTTTCAGATGCTGCAGCACTTTCATAAATCATAGTTGTAGTTCTTGTTTGTTCAGTATTAATTGTCAGCCTGTAAATACAAGCTGAGCTGACTGTACATACCCTGACCAAGGAAAATCTAATTCTCCCTTTGTGAATTAATAATCTACACCTGCCTTTTCTGCCTCCATCCATAGTAATGTGCCGTTTTTTTCAGACTATAACCCGCTACTTTTCCCCACACTTTGAAACCTGCGGCCTATACAATGATTTTCAGGGTGCACTCTAGCAGGAAGTGCAAAAACTAGACAGACAGAAGAGATCAATGCAAAGATGGTGCTAGTTTTTCACACATGCAACACAAAAGTGCACACACCCTCATCATGGAACTCACATGAAGAAATGCATATGAAGCAGCTTTTAAGTAGAAACAAGTCAATCTGTCAATGCAAGAAGGAAGTAGAGCGACAATGAAAGAGAGACTGAGAAGGGAGTGTGACGGAGTTTTTCTGAGGCTGTTCAACTCCGACACTGACAAAGATGACTTCAGTGGTTTCAGTCACAGTGGGAAGATGAATACAGCCATCAGTGATTGTACTGCCATGTTACAGGAAACAATTGGTTAAGGGATAGTTATCAATATTTACAGAATCTTTCTGTGTAAATATGTTATGTTACAATGTGGACATCTGCAGCTCATAGTCCGGTCCAGCTTTGACATATGCAAAAGTATTTTTTCTTTTAAAATTAAGTTTGTGTAGCTTATATTCAGGTGCACTCTACAATCTGGAAAATACGGTACATTATACAGACTAAATGCCCTCTAAAAGTAACCTTTACTTTCATCATAGTATATAGTAAACTAGAAAAGAAGCACTCTGAGAGCGCAGACCTCCGCCAAGCAGCCCAGTTCCTCCCATGTTGGGATTTACGCTGAAAATAAGTCATGCAGTTATTTAGTCTCCATCTTCAAATTCCTTGACCCTGAAAATGTTCCTCTAGCAAGTGGATTCATGTTGATATCATTATTAGTTCAGTTGTTATTCCACGAAAATTCTTTTTCGATAATGGCGGTTTACTTCCGGATCATCACCAAAATCAAATAATTTTTCTTTGATCATCCTCAGCATTCCCAAAAAAAATTTCTGCAAAATACCGTTTATAAGTTTTTGAGTTATTACGAACACAGACAAATGAACAAACGAACGAACCAATGCCGGCAAAAACATAACCTCCTTGGCGGAGGTAACTATTACATGATCAAAACAAATGAATTTTAGCAACAAAAAAAGTCTTTGATTTGATTATCGGAGGTCACCAGAGATTTGAGATGTTAAAATGGGGTCATGAGGCAAAAAAAAAAGGTTGGAAACCACTGCTTTCATTCATTAATGGGCTGTTAGAACTTTAATTGGGCTCCAAAAGTTACCAAGAGACAACCTTTTACAAAGCCCTACATAATCACCCGTTATTAAGAAAGTAGTTCTCATGTTTTAACCTGTCTTATGCAGCATTTCTAAAACAGACACTATAATTAAGCTTAATTTTGATAATCCTTGTCACTAACTTTCACCGCTGAAGTGTGATTGAGGTTGATTATTTCCGCCTTTGCCTCATTGGTGTAAAGCAATTATACCAAGGTGCCAGCATTCCTTTAGCAATCAGAAAAGGATGCGCATAAATGCTGCATATAACTCCATGAATCTCTTAATGCACTCATTAACAGCTGTTTGTTCACCCTCACTTGGTTTTAGGCTGCTCACAGTCTCACTTTTTTCTCTTTTTTTTTTTTTTTTCCTTGTCCTGGGGTTAAACTCACTCCCTGGGGCCGTGGCTTTTTTGCATGGCATATGCATGACTGGGTGAGTTGACTCCACACACACTCTCTCACACAGTCTTGGCTTGATCAGTTTTGTGCTGCTTCCTGCTTCATCCACGCTGAACATCCTCTCTCTGTGTGTGTGTGTTTGTGTGCGTGTGTTGTTGTTTTTTTGTTTGTTTTTTGTTGTGTGTATTTTGTCTTCACCTGTTCTGGGCTCCCCAACCTTTCACCCAACCCCCGTTCCTTCCTTCCTCCCCTTGCTTTTCCTTTTGTCCCGCCCCCTTTTGATTAAGACATTTTAGGTGGTATCCTGAAACCTACAGTGGCATCTTCACCTAATCAGGGCTTGACCCCCAATGGACAGCAGCCCAACAAGCTGGTTTCCAATGACCTGGACTCCTCACTAGCCAATCTTGTTGGCAGTAAGTACAACACTTTGGCACAATGTTTCCTAAAAGGTTGATGAATAGTCTCACTCGGTATGTTTACATGCAGTTATGGGCAATAACCAAGCTGAGGATTTAACTGTAGTTTAAGTCCACCATTGGCTGAACCCCTACAATTGAATCAAAGCTATTGGGTGTATATTCTTGGTGAAACAGAGGTTATACTTTTTTTGACATACGATTCAAGCAAATCATTTTCTCTGATAAAGATGCCGTCTTCACTTTCTGTGAAAACATCTAAGATTATAGGCATCCAATAGGTTTTTAAAAAAAACAAAACAAAACAGTATATACTACTTACTATAGTTGTAAACAGTATAGTATACTCTGTCTAAACTGATGTAGTGGATTTGTTAACCGAAATTTACATAAATTATGTTTGAGTTCACACAGAAAACTACTTTTCCAAGATCACTTATCCTGTCCGCTTCTACACTATGTAGCTTATTAATTCATTTCAATATTATTCTACAAGTCCAGTCTTCACTCAGTACGTTTACATGCACATCTAAGCCAAGCTATTGTCAATAACTGAGCGAAGGATTTAACTGGAGTTTCCCAGAAATCCCAAGTTACATGCACTGTAAGAGAATCCAATTGAGTGAGGTACGTTGGACTCCGAGACACTAGGCGTTGCTACATGCCCTTTTACGTTGGCATTCTTCCAGTTGGTGTCATGGATAAAGAACAACTGGTAAACAAATGTGGCTGATTTGAAGCATGAATTCCAACTTTTCGTGGCTCCAGAAGTGCACAGATTGACCACTCTTCGCCATGACTTCTTCATTGTTGTCGTCGTCTTCTTCTACTGTGTTGTCCTGTTGTGACTCTGGTCACTTCCTGAAGGTGGCGCGTCCAGGCCAGTCAATATTTGAGCTAACCATGGTTTGCATATACATGCTGGAAAAGGTGGACTTAGAACTGCATTATCTAGCACCAGTAGTCTGATTAGAAAGGTGTATATATGGTTTTTAAAACTTTGATATTAGCCGGACTAAGGCAATAAATCAAATTTCTCTAAGTGCATGTAAACATACTGACTGTCACTCAAATGATTAATTTATCCAGTATAAATTCATGTTGTAAACAAACCTGGAAATGGAGGTAGGACATTTCACAGTTTAACAGTAAACAAAAAACTGTCCATTCATCATGTGTATCCAAGTCTAGACCACAGAGCAGCTCTCCAAGGGAATCTTAAAATAATACATGTGAATCTCAACACTGAGCCCCAAAATATAGCATTTGAGCCATAAAACTTTAGATGTCTTTTTTTCGTATTGTTTCATTTTAACTGTATAAAATAAGGATACACAATAATGGAATCAGTTGGGCTCTAGAAAGTGATGTTAATGATGAGAAATTTATGAAAAGTGTGACTTAAGCCTAAGCCCTATCCACACTATTATAGATGTTTGCAAAAATCTCTCCCATGCTTTGGAAGACATTAGAAAATCTCATGCAGTACCATTTGTGGTGTGCTGAGAAATCCAACAGGATCTTGGGTGAACAAAGTTTGCATGGGTGGATATTTTTTTTTTTTTAGTTCTTTAAATAGATGGGAAATTATACCCATTTAAAAAAATATCCACATTAGTGCGGCTCGCTCTAATCGGGTTCTGCTGCCTTTGTGCCAGCGCATTAATGAGTGTTCATTTGTGCTTCCCTCCAGATCTGGGAATTGGCAACGGCACAGCGAAGAAGTAAGTACACTGGGCTAATATTTAACTTCATCTCCCTAATGTATATTAAGCATGGCTGATATTTTTGACCTTGTGTGTACAGTGATCTTCACTGGAGTCAGCCCGGTGAGAAGAAGCTCACGGGGGGCACCAACTGGCAACCCAAGACTGCTCCTTCCACCACTTGGAACCCTGCAACCATGGTAAGGCCACGTCACAGTCTGTCTTTTGTATCTTTTATCATGTCTTTGAATGTCATTATAACCATGTTTGTCTCATTCAAATGAGTTTTCTAATATCTGTGTCTGTTACAATGTGTAATCATTCTCCGGGGCCAAATATGCAGAACAGCATGAATTTCCCACAATACGTAAGTCCGACACTACTGTATAATTTCAACTAGGGGTGTCCCGATCTGATATTGATATCGGATATCAGCCAAAAATGAGCATCAGATTTGCATCTAAAATTTCTGACATAAGTGCACCGATAAGCAGTCCATTTTCTACTCCAGCAGTTTAGTTAACTGACTGATTATTGTTTTCTGTTCCGGTTATTAGAGTGATGCATTTGTTTTGTTGACACAATTTTTTAGTGAAGACTCAGAGCAATGATCACACTGTTTTGGGCTCAGTCAGTGAAACTGGAGCTGTGAACTCTGAACTTTTCACAGTTTGACAATGGACAATATTGTGGTGGTGTTTTTGGCCCCGCCCTCAGTTGTTCCCATCATATACTGACATTAATTAAAAAAAAAAAAAAAAAAAAACGAATTTGAACTTAAAATAATTTCATTTTAAAACTATAATTTGTTTTTATTGGATTTATTTAGGTTATGTTTAGGGTCTTATTTAATTTTTTATTGGTTATTCAATTGTAGAAAACCGTCAATATTATGTTGAAGGTTAAAACTTATGTCGCCAATTCGTTAATAATAAATGGGTCCGTTTTTCTCAGACCTACTGTTGCTGACTATTCTGTTTGAGTAACTTCAGTTGATCGAGCCTTTTTTAACACTATACACTACTAAATAAGTAATAAAAGTATGTATGATTTGTGCTGATATGGTATTGGATTGATATCGGTGTCAACCAATACTCGAGGCTGCAATATCATATCGGAAGTGAAAAAGTTGTATCGGGACATCCCTAATTTCGGCATTTGCCCTGCTGTCCGACCAGCTCTGGCATGCACTGGTCGGTTGATATTAACTCCTTCACATTCAGCTGCACCAGACTGTTCCAAAGCCACGCTCACAGCCACAGTATTCCATCAGGAGTAGCATTAACACTGCCTGAGGTCAGAGCATCATCGGCTCCTGTCTGGGCAACTGAGCTTATTTATTCCAGCTTTCAACTCATATCAGGTTATTGAAAATCTAATATGTTTTCCTCAGGGTTTCTGCGGGTCCTTGGCATGAAAAAGAAATGTGAAACTTGCATATATCGTAGACGTTACACATTGGCACAATTGATCGATTTAATGCGTGGCTGAAATCTGTTGAAAGACAGGAAGATTTATTGTTATTCTGTCTTCAATTTACTCCTTCTTTTACCAGAGTGTTTTTTCCACACAAAGCTGTACTTCTACTTAAGTACAGAATGCGAGTACTTTTGCCACCTCTGCATTTATGATGGACCACAATGTGTGTCACAGAACATGGCCCCAAATTGAAGCCCACTGTATATTATTATGTAAGATTTTTTTTTTTTAGGAATTCCTGTTATAAAGGATAAGGGTTGCATGGGAAATCACAAAACCCAACCAGTGTAAAAAGTCACAAGCGAATGCCTGCTGTCATTCAGTATTGCTCTGTTTTCCCATTAAGCTCTGGCCCTAATGTGACTGAAAATGCATTAAGTCTTGAATGGCTTTAGTAATGGTCTTAAAAAGTCTGTCATCTAACTTGTTGAAACCTGCAGAAACCCTGTTTTCACAGAAATGCCCAAGTCCAGCTCTGCCCGCCACATGTGTTCTTGCTGAGCTCCCATTTTTGGGTGTTGAGTGATTGTGGATCTAAAGGTTTTCCTGGATGACCCTCAGTCTTTCCTGAGTTGTCTATATACTGTACTTTTTGGCCCATGTGTGTACTTGATTCTCTTTTATTGGAATCATAACGGTCGTGGCGTCTGTCTGCTCGTGATATCCTGTTGAACCAGTGTTTGGACAGCGTGGCTGCACTTTTGGCCCGTTTCCCAACTTCACTGTTTTACGAGTGCTGACTGATTCAGTGCCGTTATTGGACTTCGAAGTAGGTTTCCTCTTTTCCTTCCTCTTTTAAAAGTCAGCATTATAAATGAGTGGGGATGATGCTAGTTAAAGGTCGTCAACATGGAACAGTATGCGTTACATGTACGGCAGTGGTGGACGGATAAATATGAGCCCTTTATACAAAACAAACCAATGCAGTGGGATTTGTCCCAATATAATATTTATTGTTTTGTAGCCCACACTGTAACCCAATACTTTCGTCCATATATTGTACGTTGAAAAATTTATTGGTTTTCTTTGGATACAAGATAATGGCCTTCTATCCCACTTATTAGCATCAGTGTTGATTAAAATTAAACGCCCGAACATAAAAAAATTCACTACTTGATAGAATATCAATGTAACCTTGAACCCTTACAGACCCAAGCAACCACTGGCAACCAAGAGCATCTACTGATCTAAACTGTTTAATAAACTTAGATGCCATAATTGTATCAATCTATGTTAATAATTGGTCTAAAATACAATTCATCTTTTCATGGTCATCAGATATAACTCATTTGGGCTTTCAGAGACTGTAGTTACCATGGTAACACTACCATCTTCTACAACATTGATTCACCAGTTAAACCCATGTTGGATCAATGACAAAAGATGGAGATACTTATTTTGGCATTCAGGTTTTGTTTTTAAATTTATTTAATGAAAAACTTCCTTTTTTGTCCAGTTTCTCTGTTTTGGTATAACATTGAATTAACTCTGAGTTTTCATGAACCGCTAAACAAAATACTGGGGGGAAAATATAAGGAAATACATGATTTACAATGAAAGATGCAAAATACAGAGGATATTATAATAACTAGCGATAAATCCCTTGAGAAACGTTAAGTAGAGAGAGAAATTCATGTGGGAATGGACATAAAATTAGCGCTGGGTCTTTAAGGGTTAATACAGTGCATTTGTTTGTGGATAAAACAGATTTTAATTTGCTATTACAATGAAAACGCCTCCTGCGATCCCACGCTATGCGCTTCAAACTATGACATCTTAAGTTGATTTATAAAATAACCATGAAATGTTTTCTTTCTTTTTCTAATGGGATTCTTTTCTGAGGATTACAAACAGAAATGGCTGAAAAGCCTCCAGCAGCCAGACTGATACTAGTCTGAGCCTGTAATGATGCCCAAGGAACACATAGGGTATTGATGATGCGGCCAAATGTTGGCGACAATCAAACGCCGCCGAGGCTTCAGAAATCAAACCTCTTGAAGGAAACCGATACGATGTGAAGATTCGCACATGTATCCCTCGTTAAAATAATGCAAAAGGGGAGAAAATAAAGTGCCTGGTGGTGTAATTACTGACCATCTGAAGACCGCTGAGTGAGACGTCTGCGAAACAAACCAAACATTGTCAAAGGACGACTTCAGAAGCAAAGCTCTGGGTTCAATGAAACGAGCACAGTCTGTGATGAAAGCGCCAATTCTGCCAGCAGCGTCACGTCTGACTCACTTGTGCCTTCCTCGCCAGTGACTGAATACTTAATGAAACATATCCTTCCCGAGAGGGTCGGCCGTGAGACAAATCTGGGTTTGTTATCACTGCAGGCGCTGTTGGAGGAGCTCAGAGAACGGGTCTGGACTTTTTTTTTCTCCCTAATCTCTTTCTTCAAGGAGCTCTGCACCTGCCAACAGCCACTTCTCCATCCAGGATTCAGCTCTTATCTTCATTTTGCTTTTCTTATCCTTCGTCTGTCGTCAAACCTTCACACAATCTGAAACCAGTAACGTTTTTGCACAACATGTTTTCTGTTTTTTTTGTACAATGATCTATTCACCCACACGCACTCCAGGGTGTAGTTAAAGAAAAAAGAAAAGACTGAAGTGTCCACCAAACTTGCAATTGGACATTTTCCTGAAATGTCTTTGTTTGTATATGTAGGTATGGACTAGTGATCGACTGATATGGATTTTTGAGGCCTTTTTTTTTTTTTTATTTCCCCCTACGTCAGCTTTAGCCGATGACCAGTACAGACTGATATTTTGAGCCAATACTGATTTTATTTTGTTCAATTTTCCCCCTCCCTCTGTCAAATTAAAACAACTGTCAGGAAATCTGTTTTTTAAGGAAATATTTATTGAACTAAAACTAATATTAACCCACTGGTTTAAAAAAAAAAAAGGGGGGGGGGGGGGAG
>JAPTYR010000007.1:34407589-34419120 GCA_029814505.1 Siphamia roseigaster | reverse complement strand
GGATAGGCTCCATGCGACCCCCGTGACCCTAGTGAGGATGAAGCGGGTTCAGATAATGAGATGAGATGAGATGTTGTTGGTCGAGAGGGCTCATTTAATTACGGTTTTGCAGAGCTGCCTCTGCTTGCTGTTGACTCTATGTGGCTGGAAGTGGAAGTCATGTTTAAATATTATGACTATTTAAATAGAATTTGGTTTGGCAGTAAAACGACTGTTGTGTTAGACCGTATATTAAGTTGTTTCTCATATGAGTGCGCTCATTGGTGGCTTGTATTCATATGCAGTTCCTCCTTGACACGATTATGCCTCATATTCCTTTTGAAGCTCTCAGGGTTTGGTCTTTGGGGGGAGGGGCTGGAGGAAGTGGGGGTAGGGGGGGATCATCTGGGCCCCCCGCCTTCCCTCTCTGTCTACTTTCTGCTGACGCGACGTTACATGGAATAATCATCTGAATAATCGTCTGACCCATCCCGCTGTTCACGCCTGGACTCTTGACTCTTTCATATTTTATCATCCATATTCTATTTGTATTATATTTAGACTAAAGCCACATTTCCTTCTGTACGCACTTGTATATCTGTAAGTCGAAGATCAGTTTTTAGTCAAGTATATGAGATATTTTCTAAAATGTGCAGTAATAATACTCCACATTTTACAGGATTTAGTCAAATAGAAAGGTCAAATAAACCAGAGGACACTGTTCCTGTGTTCTGGATTGTTTGGTTCTGGTTTTTCTGCAACTTGTGCATTCCTCCTCCAAGAACATTATTATTTAATGTTTGAGTTTATTCCAGTGTTTTCCTGATATTTATTAAAGATGAAAGATCATGATTAAGAGTTTTGTGAGTTTTCCTATTGCAAGTAAATGATCTGTTTTCCATTTCAAATAGTTTAACATATTCAAATCAAGTCAAATTATTCTTTAAATTATTATTGTCATTTCTACAGTTATGTGAAACTAAGGCAAAATCCAAAGCCTCCTAAACCGAACTCATGTTATTTTAACAAACTTCAGTGACTGTCAAATTTTTTGGACCTGCTCTAGCTTTTGCACATTTTTACACAGATTTTGGTGAATTATAATATAATGTGAACAGCCAGATGTTCTACACATCCATTGTCATATTAAGGCGAACAGGGTTTACGTGTGAACAGTAATGGGTTGAAGAAGAAGAAGAAAAAGAAATGAGTTTAATTTGTCGAAATTGGTAGAAATGGAACAGATGAAGGAGTCGCTGCCTCCAGAACAACTTCATTCTCATTATTTTATTTGTGTTAGAGCCAGAGGATATTATGTGAGCATCGATGGTGGGGTGCCGGTGCTGGCTGGATGCCTGGGGGGGCGGGGGGTTTAGCTCTTTGTTCTCCTGCGGTAGGAGAGACCCCCCTCATCTATCAGCATCAGGGCCCCCAGGGAGATGGGTGGTGATAAATACAGGACGGACTAGAGAGGACACTGAACAGCCCCTCAAGACTCACAGATGAGTCCAGGAACCCCGGGGAGTCTCTTCAAGGAACCGGGGTCTGTTCATGGAACTGGGGGCTCCTCGTGAAACCAGGGGCCCCTCATAGAACTGTGGGCTGTTCGTGGAACCACAGGCTGTTCAAAGAAGACCTCAGATTCCAAACTGGTCTTCTGGTGTTCCCACATTCAGCTTTTCCTGGTGTTCGTCTGCTTTGTCTCCAGACACTGCATATGCTGCAGACACAGGTGCACCAGCTCTTCCACTGAACACAGCTCACTTAATATTTATCACCATTCATGTCAGATCATCAGTTCTGCTTCAGTCCTGAATGAAAACAGACATTTATTTATAGAATTCAATTCGATGTAAAAGATGGAAAAATGACAGAAGATGTTCTTAAATGAGATGGAAGAAGAACCACGAGTGTAATGTGGAGAAACGGTGTAGAACAGGGGTGTCAAACAACCAGCTCAAAATACTAAAAAGAAATACTAAAAGCAATAAATAATTACATAAAAATACAACATGGCTACAACAATATTTATATATATTAAAGATTACAGATTAGTTATAAACCTGCAAAGTTAACGCAGATGTCCGTAAACCCACCACAGTCTAAACCATATGTTTGTATGGTCTGTGTTTGTTTGGTTTTCATGGGTGTGATGTTTCGTCTGAACCTTGTGTTGTGTTCAAACCCCTTGAGCTTCGGGTTCTGTTGGTGCTGTTTTCATGGTGGCATCGGAACAAAACGGTGTCATGTCTTCTACTAAAGGACACCGTTCAAACGGCATACGGCGAAGCTTTGAAACTGTCACTTCCATCCGTCACACCCAGCGTGGGCGGGACAATGGCAGCATGTGTATGTGTGTTGGTGTCTTTGTCTCGCCGCCGCCTCCGATGTTTCGTGGGGGTTTTTCTATCTGTCAGATGAAAATGCTGATGTTAGTGTTTCTGAGGGCGGACTGTTTCTATATGTCATCTAGGAAGTCGCTGAGGAACCAGACGGAAACATCATCTGTCTGCAGGAATGTAAGAATATAAACGTATGAATATGAACCAATGAATTTGAACCAAGAGATTAGAGAGACTTTATTGTCATTCAAGTAAACACAAGAATGAAATTCCTTTGATGGAAGGCATGAAGCATCAGCAACTGGGGTTGTGCTACAGCTCTGACAGTCAGAAGTTACACAGTAAAGGATGAAATAGGGCTGCTCGATTATGGTAAAAAAAAAAATCAGGATTATTTTGGTCAATGTTGAAATAGCGATTATTTACACGATCAAGTCTTTGAATTTGGAACAGCATTTATTGAACATATTTTTAAAAACACTCCTGTCAAATATATGGAAAATAAACTGTTATGCTGTATTCAATCTTTTGAAAACACAAAAAAATAAAATACAATACGAGATAGATCTATTTCAATTGATTAGTCCAAAATAAATACTTTAATACATTGATTCAAAATAAAATGTCTCACATTTGAGTGCACTGCCACGACATTCAACAAAGTAAAGGGGGAAAAAAAAGTTAAATCTTGAAAGGCCGGTCACCGCTACTGCTGTCATGGTGATAATAATGATAATAACAAATTAAACTATTGGATGCATTTGTTTATTTTTATTGGTTTGTTGTTATTGTTGTTGTTATTATATATTTCTTTGTTGTTATCATTCTGACTACAGTTATCATTTTCTCCATCACTCCCTCCTATCTTTCTCCCTTCTTTTCCATTTTACACATAATTAATTCATATTGTTTTGTTCCTCTTTACATTTAGTAATTTTCTATTGTAACATGATGTTGTTAGTATTGTTGTTTGTCATTGCTCTTGTTGTTGTTTTTGTTTTGTCTGATGTATGTCTTGTAGTTTCTCAGTTCACAAAAAAAAAAAAAAATTAATAATAAATAAAAAAAAAAATAGAAAGGATGGTCAAACATCCTTCAGTCACCGGGCTGGATCTCCACTCCACACATGCAGGGGCGGGGATGTCGCAGTTGAGTTGTGCATGCACGTCTCAGAACGGGAACACCAAACCATTGTTTTTCCTAAATTATGTAAAATTTTCGATCATCTGGAGCCAAAATTGTAATCATAATTAAAATTCTATTAATTGAGCAGCCCTAGGATCATACAGAATACATACAGTACATGTGGTCACAGTTTTTTCAGTGGATCCAGGGGGATGGGGAACAAAAAACTAAAAACAGGATTCAAAGGCAGGCATAGCTTGGATGTAGGGGGATGGGCAGATACTGTATATAATTTAAGAGTCATTGGAAAAAGTTTGTGCTCGAGTGTAAAACATAGGAGCTCCCTTATTAGTTCTTCCATCCTGTGTCTTGGCCTTGAGCAAATGTTTTGACTGCAACAGAACAGATAGAGGAACCTTCAAACGCAGCTGCATACTCAGCTGTCAGGAGAAAAAAAAAATCAGCCCTGGGGAGGATTTGATCAATTTACTGCTTAATTTAGTTCTAACATAATGTAGTTGTAAACTGGCCTCAGCATTTACTCAACACTTGGGAGCCGATAGGTTCCTCCACAGTTTGTCCGTTTTCCCCACAGTCCCATGATCTGCCAAAGCGCATCCACAGTCTGTCCCGTGATGAAATGCAACTTCGAATCCGCAGCTCACATACTGATTTTCGTGAGTCTGTAGCTTTCTTCGGACTGTGTTCCAACTAATAATGACATAAGTAGAAAAGCAGTGGGGAAAATATGACCAAACTTGGAGCCCATTACTGAAAATATTCAGTTGTTGGTTGAACGGGACATAGCAGCAACAGCCTGAAGTGGCTCCCGTGCATTTAAAGAACCAGCGCTCCAAACCACTTTCTGGTGTTATTATTCCCCCCCCCCACTTCCCTTGGGGAGAGGCGAGGGCATTTGTTAGCAACTTGACACGAAAACTACTGGACCAATTTTTCCATGAAATTTTCAGGAATGGTGTGAGGTCATCCAGAGTAGATCCCATTAAAGGATAAGGTCACCAAAAATATGCTTTCTTAGTGATAAGAGATGGGGGAAATGGGGGGGGGCTGGAACCGCTTGTTCATAAACAGGATTGAAGATGGACCTCTGGAGTTGAATGATTGAAGAATTCAGACCCAAGCAGAGCATTTACAGTTTATGGAGACCACAGGGAAATGTGGGGGAAAGAACCAATTACATTTAAAAACAGACAAATATCATTGCTTTTAGAGAGCGTCTGAGATGTTTAGTAGTTATTCCACTGTCTTTTTTCCTCCTGACACATGACCTAGTGGTGTTTCTTACTCATGTGATGTGAATGAATTTACCAACAAAACACACCATTGATGATAGCAGCAGCAGATTCAAGTGGAAAAAGATCCAAAGATCTCATCACACTAAAAATCAGACAGAATCACCTAAACTGGAACTTTCCAGTAAGATATAAGAACTGATTTATAGACAATAGACCTGGATGTTTTTGCTTAATTATTTGTATTGTGCCAGTGGAGCAAGTGAAAATTGTGATGAAAGTAATATGCTGTTTTAAAGTGTAACGGGAGATTTTTCTTCCTGAATGACCTGTGAAGAATGTAGATTATTATTTTTGGTAGACATTTGTTATTTACAATCAAGCATGAAAGATATTTTTAGAAATTTAGAGGTACAGTATAAAAGTACTAAAAAAATCCTTTTTCACAGAAATGCAGTAAAACCCATCTCTTAAGTATTTTTGAAGCAAAGGTAACAATTTAAACCAAGCTTACCAATGTAATTATATTCACCCCAATATTAAAGTATTTTCTGACATTAGTCATTATTGTTTTGTATCCCAGACCCCTGATTTTCAGACGACAGATCTTAAAATGTTATTTCAAGAAACCTCACCAAGATAATTTTCACTTGTTCCAATTGCAGATTTTTTTTGTGCTTAATTCAAAAAATTTTTTAAACTTGTTTTTAGAGGGTCATTTTTTCTCGTGTAAAACAGGAAATGGTTTGTTTCTTTCTCAGGTTTTTGTAAATGTACTAAAATATATCTATTAAACTGAGGTTTGTTGAGGCAGAGGAAAAGTGTTGGAGCAGTGAAAAAGAGACAGACAATGGATAAAATAAAAATCAGCTATAGAGAATCAAGGTGGGCTTAGTGTCACGGCCATGGTTTCACAGCCCTGGTTCGTTTGGGCCTGGGACCAGCTGATCCAGATCTGATCCGCACAGCTCATCTGATGAACCTGCATCAGATGAACTGGACCTGAAGGCACCGGGGCTGTGAAATCAGGACTATTCTGTCTTTAGATGGAGTCTTTTTCTCTTGTTCACTGATCCAACACTCTTTTTCCTCTGAACTGCTCTGACACATCTTCTGTTCTAGCTCGAACTGCATAAACTTTTCCAGTTCATTTATTTCTCCGTCTTCTCTCTCATTCTACCAATTTCCTGCTGCTCCACCCCCACATACCGATCCTGTTATTTGTTTGTTGTAATATATATGTTATAGATCAATTTACTGTTATTTGTATATTGTTCATCAGAACATGAAATTATATTTTTACCTTAGTCTGGTGTGTGCAACAAAGGCTCAGTCACCAGTCCACTGCAGCCCAGCCAATGGGCTGCACAACAGGCTGATATCAATACTGGGAAAAAAATACCGGCCTAATATATTGGCTGGCCGATATTTTGGTCTATTAAATGCCAGCACCAAACATGCCATTGGATCATCGTAAATGATACTCTAAATCTGCAGTATGGCTCACATTGAGTTCACATAAAGTGGCTACCTGCAGACAGTTTGAACATAAAGCGAATGTGTTTCCATGGTTACTGAAGGTGATGATGTGAGCACAGATAAATCAGAGCAGGACAGTTGAATAAGGAGCGTCCCTGAGAAATCTGAGGATCATCAACAAAGCAAATAGTGCTGTCGTAAACGTGCTGGCCCAAGGATTTTTTTTTTTCCCTTTTTTTATGACGAGCCATACATTTTATCGGCCATGTGCCTTAATGCATCAAATAAAATGAACAAAGGAGAAGGTACTCGTCTGGGTGTGTAATTAAAAATCCTTGGTCACCACTGTTTGTTCCTTTGTGCTCTGCTCCTGTCGTTTTTCCTGTAAATCCATGTATTTGTAGTTTTTCTGGTGTTAAAGTTCGCAGGTCTTCTCTCGCTGACTCACTCATGTATTGATTTGAAGCGTCGTCCGTAGAGACCCTATTTTTGCTGGCGGTGATGAGCACTAATTACATTTGTGCTTTGACTGCAGACTTTTCCATCCATCTGAGAGTAAAAAGTGCATTTATCTGGATAAAATGAAGCAGGAAATACAGTGACGTCGCAGCTTCATATTCACAGTTCAACTCTGTAAACGAACTTATTGAAGTTTTAAAGGCTCCTATTTGTCTAACTCCACTTGTATTCTGAGTCTGTGGTTAATTTCATTGTGTATTTGAACCCTAATAGTTTGTACAGTTTGTACAGCTGCTGCAAAACTATCTAAATTACATGGTAAATCAATAAAATAAAGATGTTTTAAATAGGTCAAAGTAAATAGGGGTGCTTATGATTGGGGTCTGAGGAATGTCTGTAATTTGTTTGAAAAAGTATGAATAAAGCATGGAAAATAGTTTTTTGACCACTTCTTGTCTGCCCCTCACCCCATGCCTCATGTGCAAATGTGAGCATTTAGGGTAACCATGGCAATTTTTACACCTACAAGCAAGGTAGACTGTAGAACAACCACCTTTTTTTTTTTATTTTATCCAGTTAAAAGTAACTGGATGTTTCATTTTGGAATACTATTAACATCCGCTGCAACTTGGGCTGTGCGGAGCTGAATTTATGTTTCCTTACAGCATCTGGCTAAAATAGAACCCTTGCGTGTTTGCTGCAGCTCTGTTACGGCTGCCGTAAGCATGCTGCGGTGCCTACCGTAGTCAGTGGAAACGCTCTCATTGATTATAGTGTTACATATTTGTTGCAGCAGCCGTAAGTGGCCATAACACAACGCAGCCGTAACGGATGTGGTGGAAATGAGGGGTTAGGGTTAGGGAGGTTAGGGTTAGGAGGGTCAGGGTTCGGGTTAGGGTAAGGGGGTCAGTGCTGGTGTTCTTCTCCTGAAGCAGACAAAAAAACAGTGAACATGTACTGAGAACAGAGGAAGGGTTTTCTGCTCATTACATGGACCTCAGTTTTTAAAGCCAGCATGTGTTCAGTCCAGGCTGAATGTGTGTGTGTTCAATCGGAATCTGAATATGTGTGTGTTCCTGCTCTTTCTGCAGAACGGTACTGACTACAGCTTCCTGGTGCGTCAGAACTCTGAACTCCTGCGAGCTCTGGAGGAGCTGGAGAAGACATGCAGCACTCTGAGGGAGGAGAACGGCCTGTTGGTGAGGAAATAGGAGGCACGGCAGGAAGTAGGAAGCATAGCAGGAAGTAGGAAGTATGGCAGGAAGTGGGAACCACAGCAGTGTTTGAAAAGTGCTTGAATTTGACCTTTAAAGATGTGTATGAAGCCTGTAATGATAGTGTTGATGATGATGTTGGTTTCCTGGTGTGTTTAGAGGAAGAGCAGCGCCCCAGAGACCGAGGAGAAGGTCCGACGACTGCGGAGAAAGAACACAGAGCTGGCAGTTCTGGCCAAAAGGCTGGAGGAGAGAGCGAGGAAGCTGCAGGAGGCCAACCTGCGAGTGGTACGGTGCCTCCACACAACACCTGCCTGTTCTGTCTGTTCATGGTCATCACACACAGCTACTGATACACCCAGATGCAGTTTTTGGGGCCGATACCCATTTTTTCCCCATCAGCCTTCGCTGTTGGCTGATTCAGGCTGCCGATATATCTAATTCTAATATAATATTCTGATATTTGGAGCCGATACTGATTTTTTTTTTTCTCTGTCAAATGAAAACAAATGTCATAAAATCTTCTTTAATTACAATGAGAAAATACAAATGGTAGAGATGGCAGAGAAAGAAGAGCCTATCAGCTAATGCAGTAGGCCCATACAGATGCAAGAAAAAAACAGAATTATCAGCCAGCCAATATATCAGTCTATCATTAGATATGACCTATTTGGATGTTCAGAGGCTTCATAGCTACCGTGGAAACACCATCGTCATCTTCTGCAACACTGATTCACCAGTAAAGCCCATAGAGATGGATCAATGACAGTGGATGGATATGCTCATTTTAAGTTCAGTTCATGATGTATTTTACTGTAAAATTTATTTATTTCTTCCATTGTTTTTGTTTTGATAGAATAACCTTTGAATTTACTCTGAGAATACATGATTTACAGTGGAAAATGCAAAGTACAGGGAATGAAATAACAATAAATGCTGTTAAATGACTTAAGTACTATTTAAGTACTTAAATAGAGAGACAAATACATTTAGGAACTGACAGGAACGTAGAACTGGGTCTTGATGGGTTAATTTTTAAAGCAGAAAGAAGCCTTTTTATCACCAGAAAAGTGCCAAATGCAGCAGTAAAGTAAAACCCAGATGTAAAGAGAGAGAGAAAGAGCTGCAAGAGTTAAGTCATATCTGTCAGCGCTTTCCCACAGAATAGTTCTATGAACTTAGTTCTAGTTCTGAGAGAACCTTTCAGTTTGCATTCCCACAGGGCAGTAGGAACCATGGGAGGGGCCAGTGTGATGCTGACATCTGCGACAGTAATGTCTTCTTTAAACGCCAAATTCAATGCTGTCTCACTCCCAGCACATCAAATACCGACCCCCTGACCAAGCGTTTGTTTTTAATGTACAAGGTGTCCCTCAGCATCTTATTCTGACGAACCGAGCTTCTGACATGTTCGCGGCAACATGAGACACTCAGAGCGACTAACCCGACGCGCCGGGTGTGAGGATGTGTTGCCAAATTCAGCAACACAGGAAAGTAGAAGACAGCACTACTATAAACTAGAATGGAGAACGAGGAGACCACAGTGCTTACGTTCATGGGAATGTTAAAGGTAGATGGTTAAATACAGTGTGTCTAATGTCAAGAAATGACGGTACAAGATGCGGAAATAGGCGGGGTCTCGGCTCTACCAAACACCAACGTCGTATAGTTCCTATAGAACCAAAAAAACACCATGTCTGTGCATAGGAGCCAAAAAGGTTCTCGGAACTACGTGGTTCCTATGCTGTGGGAACACGGGGAAAAAAGGTTCCAGGAACTAAAAAAGGTTCCTACAGTGGGAAAGCACCTAGTGTTGGTATAGGGTTAGCAATTAAAGAAAATGCACAAATAAATACAGAATGGAAACTTACAAAAACAAAGGAAAAAAAGGAATGCTGGGTTTACCCTCAATCTGAACCCAACGAGGTCACCACAAGGTCTGGTACTGATCTCATCTGAGCTGAGCACAGGAAACAAAACTCACACCGTTTCCACCTCAGGAACTTTAACCCGACCTGGATTCTGAAAAACCTTGGTGTGTTTCCAGTGAATTTAGCCCAAACGTTCCCTGATTAAAGTTTCAAGAGCAGGGTCAAAGGTCACCCACTCCTGTTTGGTCCATAACCAGTTTCAGACAAATATTCCACATAATTGTAAAAGTCGAAATGCATGTGAAATAGACTCAAAGGAAAAACAATTACTCTAAATATTATTAAATTAAAAAATATCTAAAACTACTGCGTCCATCTGTGATACAGTAGTTTTAATTATTTTTAATTTAATAACCTTTAGCTTTTAATTTTTCACTTCAACTTTTCATGTTAACTTTTTAATGTTTTACTTTCACTTTTAACTTTAGCTGGATTATATAGTTTGGTCTTAATTTTCACAACAGAAAAATGTCTGCATGATCAGATTTGAGATTTAGGGATAAAATCCAGGTTGTGTTGTATTCGTTTGAGTTTTGGGAGCAGTCAGACACTCTTCATCTTCACCCTCAGTTCTCTATATCAGTCATGAAACACACACCACAGTGAATTCAGAGTCTTATGTAAGTGCACGTCCTGGTTTGTATTTAACCGAAACCAGGTCCAGGTCCTGGTCCTGGTCCAGCCCTTTGGCACTTTTCACACACGTCCTGCTGTTGTAAACAGAGTCCCGTCAATGATCCTCTTTGTCCGCCGTGGTGTCCAGTGTCCACCTGTCCAACATGAATAGAAATATACATGTCTAACTCCGCCCCCACGTCTGACTCCACCCCCTCGCCTCTGACTGACGGCTGAAAGATGGAACAAAGCAGCTGAAAACTTACAACAAACAGAAGCGAAACCCATTCGATCTGATGTGTCCTTTAGTACAGACGTATGGACCCTCTGCAACTGTTTACACACACACGATAGAAGATAGGAAGATAATAGACATATAAAGTAATTAAATGCAATTAAAAAAAATCTATTAAAAAAATACTGAAAGATATGAAAAAACCTTAACTAATATGAAAACTAAACTAAAAGTATAGATTTAAGGGGGAAAAAAGGAATCCAATACTATTATTACCATGCTTTAGATGCAGATGCTTCCTCCATCCTGCAGGTGAATTCTCCATCACTGATGCGTCCGGGCTCCGTGGAACAGTACAAGAGGGCGTTTGCTCGTCAGAGGGCCCGTGACCTGGCCCAGCACGCCGACGCCCTCCTGGGGAAGGACAAGGAGATCGCCGCACTGCAGCAGGAATGCAGAGACCTGGAGACTCGCCTGGGCCACGGCAAGGTAAAGCAGCAGGTCCCAGCAGGTGCGAAGTTACCAAGTATAAGTACTTTATTACTGTACTTAACCCATAAAAACCCAAACAGCCTCTGACGACACAAACCTACCGCTGATGTAATCTGTTAAATATCTGTTGATTCACTGATCCTATCAATTCAAGTAAATAATAAATATAAAATACAGTTTTCATCTTTTCACGGTCATCAGATATGACTCATTTGGACATTCAGAGGCTCTGTGGTTACCATGGAAACACTGTGATCTTCTATAACATTGATTCACCAGTAAAACTCATGGAGTTGGATTAGGGGTGTGCGATCTTACGATATAAAACCATTAATGAACTGAACCAGTTCAGATCGTGGACGATCTGATAAAGTAGAGAAATCGTTTAGATCGCCTTTTTTCCTAAC
>JAPTYR010000007.1:34166862-34178306 GCA_029814505.1 Siphamia roseigaster | reverse complement strand
GTTAAATCCTGCACAAATTGGGTTTATTTTATTATTCTATTAATGTATTTTTGTTTATTTGATTCATGTTTACACACTTTCTTCATGTCAATTTGTTTGGGGTGGGTCTGTATTTTAGTCTTGTGTCCCTCCTGGCTTCCCGTCCTGTGCGTCTTGTCAGGTATAAACGTCCCTGCTTCCCTTAGCTCTTCCCTATTAACCTTGCATGCTGGGAAGAGGTATGTTGTCTCCGAATCACAATCGATTTGTAATATTTCCTCATTACAATTAACCTTTAATGTTCCATAAAGCCATAATCTTCCGTTTTAATCACTCTCTTAGTCATCCCTTGATGTATCGTTGTGTGTCTGTTATCTGTCCACTTAGTTAATAGCCACGGGTCTAGCATTAACCCGTGCCTTAGCTGTTGCTATTAGCACGGTGGTTTTAGCTCTTTGTTTTCGTCTTTTTTTTTACTTTGCCAGGAGAGGACAGAGGCGAACTCCCCCACGAACTGAAATGTATTGTCTTTTCATACCAGGTGTGTAATCATTTGTGTCGGGTTCATTCATTAGTTTCTGTTACCGAATTAGCACCGTCCCGCCTAGCTTTGAATGCTAGCGGGCCACGTCACTGTTCGAGTGACATTGTTCGAGCCTTGCTCTTCATGTTTTTTTTAGATGTTAAAGATGTGTATAGCATATTTTAATATGTATTTGTGCCCTATTAACCTTGCATGCTGGGAAGAGGAGAGGACAGAGGCGAACTCCCCCACGAACTGAAATGTATTGTCTTTTCATACCAGAGAATACTGCCAATAAATGATGTGACTGCAGCTCCGGTGCGGACCTTCCATTTGTTTCACAACACAACGCAGAGACAAATAGCCCCCGTAACACTGGTGCCGTGAATCCCGAAGACCAACACGTGGACTGGATGATCTACACCTTCGAACCGGTGGACCTGAATTGTTGACATTTCTATTAGTTTAGGATGTTTTAATTACGGTTTTTGCACGTTTGAATCATCAGACTTGCAATACTTTGATGTGTTTTATTTAGTACAGTTGTCTATATACGTTTTTAACAACAGTTTGCTAGTTTGAATCACTATACTTGCAGTACTTTTAGTAGTAATAGTTCATTTAGTGCAGTAGTGCATTTTCTTTTTTTTTTTTTCTCCAAGTGCATGTTTGTGTCCAATTTGTTTCTATGCAGTGTTTGTTTGGTGTAGGCACACTACAGTAGCTGTACTTACTGGTAGTAGGAGTAGTAGTTGCTCTTTCTCTTTTCTATTATCCTCCACTGCCCTTTTCTACTGTCTCTTTTTACAATGGCTAGCCCTCCACCTGATGGCTTTCAGTCACCGGTCAGTGTAGGACGCGGTAGAGGTTTGTTGGGGACACCTATTCCTTTTCCCAACATTAACACTGTGGGTAGGGGTGTAGGGATGGCAGCTCCTAGTCCAGTGATTCACGACATGCACACTCACGCTCAACATGATAGTCTCCCTTCTCCTCAGACCCCCTGCACTTCCACTCCTGACGCTTCACATGACATTTTAGGTCAGATGGGTAACATTGTACAGTGCATAGGTCAACAGCTAGCTGACAGTCTCCTTGCACATTTAAGCAGGTCTAGCCCAGTGCATGCCTCTAGTGTTAACACTGACAATCACACTCCGGCTCAGGACATGTCTTGTTCATCTCCGCTACATGTCGTGAGTCAGCGAAAAGTGAAAGACCCTCCCATGTTCAGAGGTGACTTGTCCGACACTGTTACTCTAGAAGAATGGATTGAGCTCATGCGAACCTTCATCAGAAAGGGAGGCCTGTCCACTGATGAGCACGGTGAGGAGATACTCATACACTTAAGAGGCAAAGCCAAGGAAGTTGTTAAAGTGGGCATTAGGTCCAGTGGGATTGATGTCAGGAATAGCCCAGAGTCTATTTACAGCCTTTTAAGGAAGCACTTCAGTTGCGCACAGTTCTCACCCCTCCCTCTCCAAGATTTCTACACCACTCTCCCTCATTCACAGGAAGATCCTTATGATTACTGGCTGCGCCTCAACCGTGCTGCTGATGTCGCTGCGGAGTGTCTTAAAGAACAGGGAAAGCCACAGGATAGCCTGTCCACTGAGGTCACACGTATGTTCATCAGGAACTGCCCGAGCACTGACCTAGCCCTCGCTTTCCGGTCTAAGACTATAGGCAAGTGGTCCGCTGCTGAGGTACAGGAGATCCTGACTGAGTATCACACTGAGAAATTCATTAAGACAGCTAGCACGAGAAGTACAGCGGAAGTGAATGTTAACAGAATGGGCGTGAACCCCAGCCCTGAGCCTCTGTGTGATGCCCAGCCTCCACTGCAGCCCCCACGTATTGCGCTACTACCAACACAGCCACATGGTAACACTCAGTCTGCACCACTGTCCTCTGCACTACAGACCTCTGCTGACAACTCCGCCATGGAGAGGATGCTCAGTATGCTGGAGAAAGTCTTGTTGCGCGACGCTCAGTCCAGACCAGCGAGTAGAAGGCCCAGTGGCTTGCCTCGGATCCAGGGTCTCAAAGATGTGCCGTGTTTAGTCTGTGAGGACACCAGTCACCATGCGCTCTCTCATTGCTTGCAGCACCGGCTGTGTTTCCAGTGCTTCTCACCCGACCACGCCAGGAACAGATGCCCACACAAAGGGGGAAGTGCAGCAGCCACAAACCAGGCGTCAAACTAAGTGATCTGCGTGTAGGGGAGGACCATGTAGATCTTCAGAGTGAACCTCCCACCTCTAGCTTTGAAGCTTTTTCAGATTTTGACACATTGAGCCAGTTGTACGGTAGCGACATTTCGTCAGATAAGACAATTATTTTTCAGAGTTTTCAGACAGTTCCAAAGTCTGATAGTTTGTTTTACACGACTGTTTCAATTGATGGTGGCCCCACACTTAAAGCCCTCATTGACAGTGGATCCATGGCATGCACCCTGAGCGAGTCAGCTGAAGCAAGTTTAGTGTCTAGCATCCCCAATATCACAAAGCAGTCTGCCCAAGATGTTGTCATTGTTGGCTGTGGAGGCCATCGAGTAACACCTACAGCAATCTACGACCTCAACATTACTGTGTACGGCTGCCCCATGACTGTGCCTACCTTAGTTGTGCCAGGCCAGACGGAAGAGTTCATCATGGGCACCAACGCAATCAAGGAGCTGTTGACACAGCTGAGAAGGACAAGTAGCTACTGGAGACTTATGTCCACCCCCGACCATAACCAGAGTGAAGAGTGCCATGAGTTCCTGTCCCTTTTTTCAAACACCGTGAGGTGGAGAAGCGAGTCTGTGCCTGAGAGAGTAGGTACTGTAAAGCTCCAGAGAAGGGTGACGCTAGAGCCGCAAACAGAGCACCTGGTGTGGGGGAAGTTGCCCAAGTCATCAGTCCTGTCTGTGGGCAGCACAGTCATTGTTGAACCGACAAAGTCGAGGTCAAGGCCGAAGCAGATAATGGTTGGCAGAGTGATCACACCTCTTTGGGGAGACGGTTCCATCCCATTGAAAGTAATCAATCCAACCAGTCACAGAGTTGTACTGAGAAGGAACACCAAAATAGCAGATGTGTCACCCTGCGTTGCCGTGGAAGACCTGCCGCAACTTACAGAGTTCAAGTCAAATGTGCAGTGCATGGAGGACAGCCCGGCTTCACCCAGAACGCTTGAGGAGATGAGGCACGTCCTGGACAGCATGGAGCTCTCCGACATTGACTTGGAGTCCTGTGAGGTCTCACCAGAAGGGAAAGACAGGTTGCTGCAGATCATCGAGAGTCATGAGTCGATCTTCTCCAGAGACAAAATGGACTGTGGTGATGCCAGAGGTTTCGTCCATCGCATTCATCTCACTGACAGCAAGCCCTTTCGTTTGCCATACAGGCGCATACCACCCAGCCAGTATGCTAAACTCAGAATGGCACTGAATGAGATGGAGGAGAAAGGAATTATCCGCAAGTCACATAGTGACTATGCTTCACTACTTGTCTTAGTCTGGAAGAAGAACGGCGACTTGAGAATATGCACTGACTTCCGATGGCTTAATGCACGCACAGTCAAAGACGCTCACCCACTCCCACATCAGGCTGATGTCCTCGCAGCTTTGGGTGGCAATGCCTTCTTTTCCACCATGGACCTGACGTCTGGCTTCTACAATGTGCCTCTGTGTGAGGACCACAAAAAGTACACCGCGTTCTCTTCACCCTTCGGCCTGCACGAATACAACCGCATGCCTCAGGGCCTGTGCAACAGCCCTGCAACCTTCATGCGTATGATGCTCTCCATCTTTGGCAACGAAAACTTCAGCAGCTTGCTCTGCTACTTGGATGACCTTATGGTGTTTGCTCCCACAGAAGAGTTGGCACTGGAGCGCCTGGAGATGGTGTTCTCCCGCCTGGAGACGCATAATCTCAAGTTGGCTCCCAAGAAGTGCTACTTCATGAGGAAGTCTGTGCGGTTCCTCGGTCATGTCATCTCAGAAGCTGGAGTGCAGACAGATCCGAGCAAGGTTGAGGCCATCTGCAAGGTGCAGCCAGCCGATCTGATGGAAGCTGACGGACAGACTCCATGTCCAAAGAAGATAAGGTCCTTCCTCGGAATGGTGCTGTATTACCAACACTTCATTGAGGGATGCTCTGCTAAGGCCAAGCCACTCTTCCAGTTAACAGCGGGATCCCGTAACCAGACACCTGTGAGAAAGGGGAGGAAACCCCGAAAGAGGATGTGTTATGCTAAGCTCACTCCCTTTGACTGGACACCTGCATGTCAAAATGCATTTGAAATCCTGAAGTCTGAGCTGTTGCAGAGTGCAGTCTTGGCCCATCCATCCTTTGACCAGCCTTTCATCTTGGCCATTGACGCATCCTTTGATGGAGTTGGAGCAGTCCTCTCCCAAATCCCTCCGGGTGAAGAGGTAGCAAGACCAGTAGCCTTTGCTAGCAGAACGCTCTCTCGTTCTCAGATGAACTACCCGGCGCACAGACTGGAGTTCTTTGCGTTGAAATGGGCAGTTTGTGAGAAATTCAGCCACTGGCTTAAAGGACGACACTTCACAGCTTGGACAGACAACAATCCCCTGACATACATCCTGACAAAACCTAGATTGGATGCTTGTGAACAGCGCTGGGTAGCCAAGCTTGCATCATACAGCTTCGACCTTAAGTATGTCCCAGGCCCTAAAAATGTTGTCGCCGATGCTTTAAGCAGAGAGCCGTTTGTTCAGTCATGTATAAGCCACCGTCTCATCACAGAGCCTTATGTCACACTCCTGAAGAACGTCAGTGGTGTCGAGGATGACACTGTCCAGCACGCATTCAAGTACAGTAACAACCACCAAATGGTCCTAAGGTCCGGCAGGCAGCAACATGACGCATCCAGCAGCTACAGTGGTTCACTTGAAGCGCCTGAGATTTCAGCAGTTCTTGAAGCGCATTCCACTGGTGGGCTGAGTGAGGTAATGGGCGTGGGTCTAGCTGTCCCTCAATTGCAGCAGACTCATACCCCTGTCCCTCACAGCAGCATTGTAAGCCAACAAGGTCAAGATGGAACCGTCAGTCGCGTGCTCTACTTCATCGAGAGACGTCGAAAACCTTCAAAGAGAGAGCGAGCCAACGAACCTCTTAGTGTACGCCAGCTCCTGAGGTACTGGGACAAGCTGGTCATCCGTGATGGTGTGCTGTGCAAAGAGCGGAGAGATGGCAACATGAACAAACGTCTTTTCCTGTTTGTGGTGCCTGATTCCCTCAAAGCACAAGTGCTGAATGGGATCCATGATGCAGCTGGACACCAGGGGAAGAGTCGAACACTGTCCCTTGCGAAGCAGAGATTTTTCTGGGTCGGGATGAAACGTGATGTAGACGGACACGTGAACAACTGCCGCCGCTGTGTTGTTGGGAAGACTCCGGAACCCAATGCCTGTGCCCCTCTGGAGAGTATCCGTACATCAGAGCCTATGGAGCTGGTCTGCATCGACTTCTGGTCTGCCGAGGTGCGCGATGGCAAGTGCTTGGACGTCCTGGTTGTTACAGACCATTTTTCCAAGATGGCTCATGCATTTCCCTGCAGGAATCAGTCTGCCAAGCAAGTAGCTCGGAAGCTCTAGGATGAATTCTTCCTCGTTTATGGCTTTCCAAAGCGAATTCATTCAGACCAAGGAGCAAACTTCGAGAGCAAACTAATCAAGGAACTACTATCTCTGGCTGGTGTCGACAAGTCCCATACCACACCCTATCATCCCATGGGCAACGGCGTCGTGGAGAGGTTCAACAGGACCCTTGGCTCCATGATAAGAACCTTACCCCCCAAGTCTAAAGCCAAGTGGCCACAGATGTTACAGCTCCTTACCTTCTGCTATAACTGTACAGAGCACGAAACAACTGGCTTTGCACCGTTCTACCTCATGTTTGGCAGAGTCCCTCGCCTCCCAGTTGACATCCTTTTTCAAAGCGTCATCTCTAACGATGTGGTAGTGGATCACAATGAGTTTGTGTCCCGCCTGAAGAAAGACATGCGTGAGGCTATGCAGATCGCACAGAGACACAGTCAGAAGGAGCAGACTCGTCATGCAAAGCTCTACAACAGGAAAGTCAGAGGCTCACCACTCGCCATTGGAGACAGAGTTCTTGTTGCAAATAGAGGAGAGAGAGGAAAGCGGAAGGTGGCAGACAAGTGGGAGGCCTCTCCATATGAAGTTGTAGCTGTGAACCCTGCCATTAACGTGTACAGGATCAAAGACGTTCACACTGATAAAGTGAGAGTAGTCCACAGGAATCTGCTACTGCCAGTTAACTTCCTTCCTCTCGAGGACGAGCAGGATCTTCAGTCCGCGAACCACCAGCCCCAGCTGCCCTCCGACCTCCAAGAATCTCTACCCAGTCCAACAGTGCGTGGGGGCCGCCCTCCGGTGGTAGATGGCGTGGGAGATCGGACTGCGCACTGGGTGCTCAACAGTCCTGATGACTTTGAGAGAGTGGAGCATGGAGATAACCTCACTGGAGTATCTGAGGTGTCTGAATGCGTGTCGGAGCCAGATGACTCGGCAAGTGGGGTTGTGGTTGGAGAGAGCAATCGGATCATCCTGCCCTTGTCAAATGATCCAACAGATGAACTCCATTCCATGTCCATCCCCCATGATGACGCAGTGTTGGATGAGCCTGTTGTCTCCACTCAGCCTCAGGGTTTCAATGATGATGCTCACAAGATGACGAGATGCGGCAGAGTCATTGGACCACCCAAAAGACTTATATGTGAGATGAATGAACAAGTCCTGAGTACTTCAACTTCACACGCTTCCACAGTTGCTTCTTTTATATCTGTTGTGGCTAGCTTGTTCTAAGCTGTCAGTAACACACACACACACAGGAATCACCCTTTGATAGAAAAAATTTAAAAAAAGTCACATGTCCTTTATATTCGTGTATATATAACCTTGTAGTCTTCACTTCAGTTATTTTAGTCTTAGCTTAGTTTGAGATGTAACAGGCATCTCTGGAATCTACTTGTTAGTATGGGATATGGCGCCTTCCCATTCTTGAAGTACTCCCTAGATGGAGGATTTTTTTTCTAATCGATAGCTTTTGACACTCCTTAAGGACGCTGTTTAGCGATGACCGTATATTGTAGGCTACTTGTGTATAGAATTGCTGTACATTTTACTGTACAACTTCGCCCTCTCTTTCTTCTCTCACCGTTTTATCTGATACTACTTGTTCTCTTTATGTAGGTTTTCATGGTACATCCCCAATTTAGCAGGATTTAAGGGGGGTGTATGTAACGGATTGAATTATAGTGCAGTTAAATCCTGCACAAATTGGGTTTATTTTATTATTCTATTAATGTATTTTTGTTTATTTGATTCATGTTTACACACTTTCTTCATGTCAATTTGTTTGGGGTGGGTCTGTATTTTAGTCTTGTGTCCCTCCTGGCTTCCCGTCCTGTGCGTCTTGTCAGGTATAAACGTCCCTGCTTCCCTTAGCTCTTCCCTATTAACCTTGCATGCTGGGAAGAGGTATGTTGTCTCCGAATCACAATCGATTTGTAATATTTCCTCATTACAATTAACCTTTAATGTTCCATAAAGCCATAATCTTCCGTTTTAATCACTCTCTTAGTCATCCCTTGATGTATCGTTGTGTGTCTATGTTGTCTGTCCACTTAGTTAATAGCCACGGGTCTAGCATTAACCCGTGGCTTAGCTGTTGCTATTAGCACGGTGGTTTTAGCTCTTTGTTTTCGTCTTTTTTTTACTTTGCCAGGAGAGGACAGAGGCGAACTCCCCCACGAACTGAAATGTATTGTCTTTTCATATCAGGTGTGTAATCATTTGTGTCGGGTTCATTCATTAGTTTCTGTTACCGAATTAGCACCGCCCCGCCTAGCTTGGAATGCTAGCGGGGCACGTCACTGTTCGAGTGACATTGTTCGAGCCTTGCTCTTCATGTTTTTCAGATATTAACAATGTGTATTATATTTGTGTATGTTTATATGTATTTGTAAATCGCCCTGTTAACCTTGCATGCTGGGAAGAGGAGAAGACAGAGGCGAACTCCCCCACGAAATGAATTGTATTGTGTCTTTTGATATCATAATACTACCAGTAAATGATGTGACGGCAGCTCCGGTGTGGACCTTCCATCTGTTACACAATACAACGCAGAGCTAAATAGCTCCCGTAATATATGTCTTATTTTTTGCAGTGTATGTGTGTTTGTCTTATTTTTTTACAGTGTATGTCTTATTTTTTGCAGTAGATGTTTCTCAGTCTTATGTTTTGCAGTATGTGGTTGTATGTCATGTTTTTATGTGTGCGTGTGTGCGTGTGTGTGTGTCTTTTTTTTAACAGTGTATGTTTGTATGTCTTATTTTTTTACAGTGTATGTCTTATTTTTTGCAGTAGATGTTTCTCAGTCTTATGTTTTGCAGTCTGTGGTTGTATGTCTTGTTTTTACATGTATGTATGTATCTCTTTTTTTTTTACAGTGTATGTTTGCATGTCTTATTTTTTGTCGTGTGCAGAGTCTTACCATGACTGGAGATGGGCGACACCTCAGCTTGAAGAATATCCAAATCAGTGTCTGGTCCGAGGGTGATCAGATAAATCCTGACCTGAAGATTCCTGACCGCCGCTGGCCTCTGATTGGTCCTCTGACCACCGCCTCTGATTGGTCCTGTGGCGTCTCCACCCACATGTCCACCTCCTCACTTCCTGCCACTCTTCAGTCCAAACAACCCGACACTGTCCAGAGTCTGTGTCCGCTCCTGGACTCGGGGTCGGGCCTCGGAGGCTCTGTTGTCATGGAAACAATACACTAACCTTGGCCTGTGCCTCTGGTCTGGGATGTTCTGTATCATTTATTTATTTTATCTTAACTTATTGTTGTTGTTTTGGGGGTTTTTTTGGACTTGAACTGTTGAACTGGAGCCAAAGGTTCCAGGTAAAGGTTCACATATTAGTTCTAGTTTGTGTAAATGAACCAGAGTTTGTCTAATGTCTGTGTTTCATCTGCAGGAACCCAGTGCATGTTAAATTATCAACATAAAAGGTTAGAAACAGACAATTTTTACAACTTGCATATAACCCATGCAGTCCCACAGCTACTGTTGTCATTTTCCTTTTCTATTTAACCTTTCTAACGTGATTTAACACCATTTATTGTAATATTATCATTTCAACATTGTATTTTTTCTGTGTAAATCCCATATTTTTCTGTATTTATTTCACTGATCCTATAGACTTTCATACAGCTCTGATTAAAATTGAGGGTTTTAATATGAAAAACAGAGAAAACTGACAAAAAAGTCACTTAACTAAGTTTAACTCAGTTAAACTTGAACTGAACTAGTGGTTTGAGGCACAACAGGCCCCTCCCCTTTTATGTATGATATCTTCTGTTGTCATGGATACAGCTGATGTCAACTTTTGGTAGTTGGATTTTCTTTTCAGAAAGAAAAGGAAAAGCTAGTGGTTAATTAACTTTGATTTTATGATGAAGAAAATTAAATTTGAATGTCAAGGTGGGTTTTTTTTTCAGTGTCAAAACAGATAAAACACATTTTAAATACTGATTGGTTTTGGTTTACTAATAATAATAAAAACAAACAGAAAGTTACAACCTGACATAAATGGAAAAAGTGACCAAAACAGCTAGGTTTGTTTCTTTTGTTTCTGACTGAATTAAGCCATTTTAAGCAAAGTGCGTCAATGCCATGAATGTTTACTTTGTGCTCTTTGTTTGACATTGACATCCAGCCTCTGGAAAGAAAAAAAGCAAAAAACATAACATTTTTGGTCAGATTTTTTTCCCTCATTTCTTTCAAGTAGTAACTTTTTATTTTGTTATGAGGAATAAAAATGAAAATCACTAATTTTTAAAAAAATAATATATATGTTTTGACACTGAAAAAGAAAAATGCCCTGAAATTCAATTTTAATTCCTTTATTTTAAAAGGAAAATCATTTAACATCTAGTTTTTCTGAAAGAAAATCCAATTACTGACCAAGTATCTCCTTGTTTTGGATAATCCTTTAATGTCCAAATAAAGCAGAAATAACTTTAAAACTAAAAACATGGGACATTTAGAAACATTAATCTGTCCGACTGTCTCTGAAATGTCCCATCAGAGATATTCAACTCTTCTACATATGTGACAAGTTTAAAAGAAATTGAAACTGAATTGAAGTTTTTATCATTTGAAATTTCATCCATTATAAGGAAATGGGGGAAAAAACAACAACAAATGAAACAAAAAAAAAAACTAAACAAAGTGGTTCCAGGCACAACAAGCCCCTCCTCTTGCACGTATTGTATTTTCTGTTGTCATGGATACAGCTGATGTCAGATCAGTTCCTTCTACATGTGTGACAAGTTTGAAGGAAATTGAATCTACGTTGATGTTTTTTAGACATTTGAAATGTCACCCATTATAAGGAAATGGAGAAAAAAAATTCAAACAAAACTAAAAAAAAAAAAGGAAAAAAAAAGAAAACTAAAGAAAACCTAAACAAATCAAGTGGTGCCTTGCACAACAAACTCTGCCCCTCACAAATGTTTTAGCTCTTAATGGACATCTCTCTCTAAAAACGTGAGAGTATGGGTTTGACCTTTCAAGATCGCTCAAGGTCAAAGATCATGATGCCATTTTGAGGCCTACAAGTAGTTTGTAGGTTCCTCGAGCAAGTGGATTCATGTTTATATTGTTATTAATTCAGTAGTTATTTACTAAACTGTCTTTTTCGAAAATGGCAGTTTTTGGATCATCACCAAAATCAATTCCCTGAAAATTTCAACAAAATCTGTTTGTTAGTTTTTGAGTTATTTTGCAAACAAACAAACAAACAAACAAATACAAATCGCTCATAGAGCGAGTGGTTGTCGAAATCGAATGCATATAAAAGATGGTTACAATTGACGATGACGATTTATCAACTTCCGGT
>JAPTYR010000007.1:33828504-33840443 GCA_029814505.1 Siphamia roseigaster | reverse complement strand
GACTGGTTCTGATTCCCTTTAGATCATATGGGTCTGAAAGTAGAACCGGAACGAAAATGGTTTTATGATCATTTATTGTTGATACTATTAGTGTTACTTTTATGTTGCATAAATTCATCCCACGGATGAATTGGACCCTTTGGCACCAGTTCTGGCCCATGGGCTGTTTAACATCCTTGAACATCTCAGAACATGAACTGGGTCCAGGTGTGGAGTCCGGTCCCGGTTCAGACTGGACGTACAGAAAGAACCACTACAGCCTAGTGCTGTTGTGTTGATACAGTCAGGCCGAGATCAGGTCCATGGGTTTGAATGAATCCAGTGGTTCTGAGTCCAGCCTGGACTGGGTCCATGGGTCCATGTGTTGTAAATGTGTGTGTTTTGTGTCCCCTCCCTGGATGGTTTTTCTCCTCAGTGCCAAACTTCTTTCAATTCCACATCTTTTTTTCATTATTTGTTTTTACAAGTTATTAAAAGAAAATCCACCAAAACCTCCACCCCTTTTCTAACCAACATGAACCTAGAACTGGTTCCTAGTGGGATCAGCTCCTGAACCTGAACTCTGTAGATTACTGGGGTTTGATTTGAAGCCAAACCGGACCAGACTAATGTACCAGAGAAGAAATGAGACGACTGAAGTCCACAACAGACCCCGGCCAAAGCAGCACAGGGGTCAGATGTTCAGCTGGACCACATGAACTAACGGGACCAGCTGGACCCTGGTACACATCAGTACAGGTTAAAGGCTTCTTTATGCTCCATAATAGATTCACATACGGACACTTGGCACCTTCCGTCCTCGACATTCAGTCCGTCTGTATTTCAATCATGGACATTTATGGATACAGACAAGATCTTGCAGTGCCACCAGGAACCATGAAGAATAGTGTTGAGATCTGAACCATCAGAACCACTGACAGCAGATGCATTTAGTAAATGTCATCACCATGTTTAATATGGTTGACTGGTTTTTGTCCAGTATGTGTTGTCGGAGCTGTGCCTTCTGGTGGATCGATGCCAAACACAAGTTAAAGTTGGGCTGAGGCTAACCCAAACCCTCTGGTGGGTCCATACCAAACACAGGTTAGGATTATCCCTACCCTAACCCAAACCATCTGGTGGGTCCATACCAAACACAGGTTAGGATTAACCCTACCCTAACCCAAACACAGGTTAGGATTAGCCTAACCCGAACCTTAACCCTCTGGTGGGTCCATACCAAACACTCATTCAAACACAATGGACACGTGGAAGAATAAATACAGAAGAATTCAATTTACACCGATGGAAATACATATATCAATTTTCATTTGTATATAGAGAATAAATTAGCCTTTAGTCTAGTGTTTCGTCTCAGGTCACCTTAAGGCTCACATGAACACACACACCCTATGTTGAAAAGTGATCCTTCACATGGGGTTCATCAGACAAAAGCAGCTCCGTCGGTTGGGTCCAAATAGACAGTATTGTCCTATTCAGAGCTGAGTATCATGGCCATTTTCCATAATTGATTTAATTGTAATTCATACGTTTCTGAGCCAGCTGACCTCTGACCTTTGATATGTTATCCTCAGACTAACACCTGATCAAAGGGGTGGAGTCTGTGGGGTCATGACATCAGACTCCACTTCATCAGTGTCTTTTTTTTTTTTTTGGTCAGAATCCAAGTTTTAAAAAAAAACATTTCCTTGACCACAACATCTGATCCCATTGGCTCACAAGGACCCATGTGACCACAGCTAGAAACAGGTTTTTTCATTCAGGATCTTCAAAACTCACTGACTCCCACCCCCTCCCCCACCACCACCATAAAGGTGCTGACCTCTGACCCTGGACAGTGAAGGCTTTGGTGGATTTTCTGCTGCCGAACATGCCTGTTTTGCATCTGATGTTGTGCTCCTCATCCGTTCTGTGTGCATGCCAGTGTTCCAACCCCATTGCATTATGGGTGCTGTATCTGGGCCGCAGTCCCACTAATGGTCTTGTCTTCTCCTACATGCATGGTGACAATGAGCCCAGTGTTCGGAGCTGAATAAACCTGCACTTTCACACAGTTTGCTTCACAGAGAGGCTCATCAGGCCCCTTCTGATGTAGAACGCGTCTCCATAGCAACAAGAGTTGTGCGCCACCTCAGAGGTCGATAAACATATGTTTAACCTCAGAATGAGGCTATTAGGCCTGTGGAAGTCACTGAGTTCAGAGGCAACATTCTCCAAAATCTGATCAGACTAGTCAAATAAGAAGATATAAACTGTTCCCTATGTTTTAGAGTCGAAATAGTTTAATTGTATGATGAAAATGTTTACATTCATGAACTGTTCTCTTAAAAAAATATGAATAAGAATGAAAAACCTGAAATTTAATAAGTAAAATGAGTGTGACATCACCAATATTCAGCCTCAGTTTATCATTTCTACACCTTTGTTCTAACGTACAGACATAGTGGATCTAAAATACATTAAGATTAGGGCAATAAGAAAAAAAATCTGTTCTGGAATATATCGTTTCGTGATACTGTATCAATTTCTAAAAGTAATATATCAATATTTTTCAGTATTTATTCAAAGGCAGATAGGGCAGAGGTTCAGTTTTGTTTTTCCTTTTTATTTATATTTTGCTTACTGTTATTTAACACCATTGGTTATTTAACACAATGGTTATTTAAATCAGCCTAAGAGCACTTTTTGTGCTTGAGGGGCAGATGTTGGTTCTTTTTTTGGGATTGTATAAAATAATGTTACGGTGTTAGTTATAAACTAATAGAATATGACCAATTGAGCAGGATCTGAAACTAATATCTGTCGAAGTATTTACAAAAGGAAATTTTGTGATATAACTTAAGGTCTGGTTCTGATTAAATAAAATTGTGTTTAGTATTTGTGTATATTTCTGGTGTAATTCAATTCTTTCAGGAAATCATAACCCCCCAAAATTGCCTTGTTAACGGTATCCTGATATTGTATGGTGGTCCTAGTATCGTGATTTGTATCATATCGTCAGATTTTTGTCACTACATACCCCTATTTAATAAGACAGAATATTGTCACAATTACAGTTACATATATTAATCATTTCATGCATGACTTATTCTTTAAAATTAGGCTGAAGTTGAAATGCATTTTTAAATTTATTAAAAATATGGTTTTATTAAGAAAACCCAGGAAAGCACAAGTTTGGGTTTTTTTTCTAATTCAATAATCGCTGGTTTGGAAGCCTCATGATGCAACAGTTTTTTCAGATGCATTTAAAAATAAAAATGATGGAATGTCATTTACGGTGCACCTTTTATTTGATTTTTATCCCTCGGCCGAAATAGCTGGAGGGATGTCCTAATCTAATAATTTTGTCACCTGTCTGTCCATTCAACCCCATAACGTTATTATCTGAAAATGCATCGACATATCTGCACCAAATATATCCGGTGGATGCATGTTGTCATAGAACAGAAGAATATTTAACACCGGTGACCTTTGACCTCCTATTTCCAGGTCCAATGGCCTTGTACACTTATATCAGATTACTTTCATATATAATTACTATCAGAATAACCTATAAAGACTCAGAATGGCCTATAAATACTCATAACTCCACGTTTCTCTTTGTAAATCTGAATATTTTCATGTCATTTTACTGTATTTATACTAAAACTGTCACAAAAAACACAAATAACCTGAACAAATATGAACATTTTAAATGTCTGAAGTGTAGTTTTACTAATATTCTGCCTGTTATTAAATGTTTTGTGTATATTTGATCCATTATATCTGTATGTTATAATGAACATGTGTAAATAATAAAATGAGGCAGAATATTGTTAAAATTACAGGTTTTTCTTCACAAATGTCAGGATGGTTGAGAGATCGAACCATTTTCGTCTTATAATTGGACTGTTTTCTGTTTTCTCTAAAACACAGAGTAAAGTTTGGACTTGACATTATTTCTATATTATTCTGTTCTTATTGGATTGGTCCGACCCAGTTTAGATCAGATTTGGTCTGAATGTGAAACTGAACTAACCTGAGTTTGACACTTCTGTTTGGTAATGACTGTGGTTTGGAGAACCTGTAGAACCCTTTGGAACCTGAGTGGATGCCATGCATGAGAGGTTTACGACAATTCAGGTTATTCACATAGTTAGTTCAAGGACGGTTTGTAAATGTAAATATTTTCATGTAATTTTACTTTTTTTTTTTTTTAACACTAAAAAGACCAGAGTTTGTATTGGTCATAATTTAATGGTTCTTGTGTTATTTGGTCTGAATGTGGAACCTGAACTAACGGCTCTTATATCTTCAGTCCATATGTTCACTTCAGATTCATCCTGTGGGCCGGACCGGACCCTTTGGCGGGCCAGTTTTGGGCCCACGGACCATATGTTTGGCACCAGTGAAAGACCTCTAACTCAGTAGAAATTTGATAAATTGTGAAAGCGTAGAAAGGTGACAAATGAGCTTGAAGACGTTTCTCTTCCACATTCTACAGCACACTGGTTTATTGGGGGGGGCTTTTCCATCATTTCCTGCTTTTTAAAAAAAATTCCTGGGTGTGAAGGAAGTTTGGGTTTGGAGGAAACAGGATAAGTTGTGACAGGGGGTGGAGCCCAAATGCAGACGCTCTTATTTCCCATCAGGCTTCAGTGGTGCTGTACAGCGCTCCCTGCAGCCTGCTGTGTGCTAATGCGCTCTCAGCCCCCTCCCTTCCGCAGCCCCTCCCCTCCTCTTCCCACACGTTTTCCCTGTCAGTGGCGTCCATGGTGGATGCATGATGCCAAACCTGTCGCCTAAGGACCCAGCTCACGTTGTCTTTCCTTACAGCTACAGTGACCTCAACGCCGTCCTCTGTCCTGTTCATTTGTTCTGTCAGTTTGAACTGGTTTCACTGGAAATGTCGTTGTTCGTTTCCATTTTGACTCAAATGTTTTAAACTTGAACCCTCTGTTATCCAGGTGAGCGTATTCTGCACACTTTGAGTTTTGTATCATTAAAGCTCAGATTATTTCACTGTTTGTTTTAGGTCTGAATTCAACAGTTGTATTAGATTTATTTCTTTTTTTTTTTTTTAATTCTGGTCCATCCACTAAAACCATCCCATAATAAACAGTATTAAATTCCTACATTAACACCCTTCGACCAAGTGCCAAGACACATTTAGCATTTAATATTTCACCTTAAACCAAAAATAATAAGTGGTGCCAGGCACAACAAACCCCGCCCCTCGCAAATGTTTTAGCTCTTAGGCTAGGTTTACACGATGACGGTGTGAACAGAAGACGCGTCTTCACTTTTTATTTCGCGTTCAGACAAGTGTTCTCGGGAGGAAATCTGTGCAAACGGTGACGCAAAAGTGTGTAGAAATCGATTGTGTATGTATGCCATACGGCTCGGTGGTGCTGTGATACACTAACACAAACGCCGCCATGCCTCCGCACATGCGTAGAATCTTCCTTCTTCTCGTCACTACGCCGCAAAATCACAGAACATGGCTACTGCTACCGGCAACAAGAAAAACTTTGTCTGGTCAGATGAAGAGGTTGACCACAGATCCTCCTCTGTTCAACAATAGCATGTGAACAGATTCTGTACATTTATTATGGCTACCAGAGTAACCTGAAGGTCCGAAGCATGGATGTAATGCGACGTGTTTGTTTAATGCGTGACATAAACGCTTACTCGACGTGAGCAGAACAGCAAATCTGAGCCAGTTTTGCGTCTTGGCCAGTTTAGGCGGAGACGCTACGCCGGAGCGTATACAAGTTTTCCACTTTCCAGGGTGGTTTGAGATTTTTGCGTCTTCAATCCCCAAAAACACCATCACTATATAAACAAAAGGCACTTCCGATAAAATATTTTATCGTCTTTACTCGCAAGCGTCTTGGTGTAAACTGGGCCTTAATAGATATTTCTCTCTCAAAACATGAGACTATGGATTTGACCTTTCAGGGTCACTCAAGGTTAATGTCATGATGCCATTTTAGAGCCTGAATGTAGTTTTCTGTCAACAATAGTAACTGAGTATTTATCAACACTCTTTTTGGAGTTGCAACCATTTAAAATCATGTGACCTTGATTTTGACTTTTTAAGGTCACTCAAGGTCAAAGGTCATGACACCATTTTGAAGCCCATGCCAGGTTCCCTATCTGTCAGTAATAGTAACTATGACTGTATCTCCACTGGTTTTTCTGTTATCGTCCATTTAAATGTTTTAGGTATTGACCGAGTGACCCCTGACCTCTTGCGTCAACAATGGGTCAAAATCTATACATAGGAGATGCAGAATTGAAAGACCAGCATTTTGGTGTTCATTGGAAGTCTGTAAGATGAATAGTTCAAAAGTTATATCCAAAATTAGATTTTGACCTTCATTGTGACCTTTGACCTAGAGTCTTTAAATATGTCCTTCAAGGTTCTGATGTCACTGCACATCAACAATGAGAGAAAAAATAACCTATATATATATAAAACTGAGTATACAGTAATGAAAAGGAAATTCCTGATTTGCCCCGTCTCTGATCATTGTGAAAACACATTTTTGGTGACCTTGACCTTTGACCTACATTCACTAAAATTTAATGGGATCTATTCTGGACCACCTTGCAGCTTTTCTGAAGTTTATTGATTACAAGAAAGTCATAAGGAAACTAAATTCTTGACAGTCTATACGTCATGCTCTGAATATGTTTCAAAAGGCATTGTGTCATTGAAACGCCGATGGAACAGAGCATGTGCAGAAGGGAACATATGGGTTTGAACAGAGCATGTGCAGAAGGGAACATATGGGTTTGAACAGAGCGTGTGCAGAAGGGAACATATGGGTTCGGAGACTGGAACAATCATTCAGAGTGATTTTTAATACACTACAGCACAAATACATGGGGCATCCAAAAACTTTTTTTCCCATCACTGTATGTAGAGACAATAACAATGAAAGGATTATTGAATGTGGTTTTAACTCTGTTCACTTATATCATATGATTAATGAGTGTTTTTAAAGATCTGTTTAACCATGAATCAACTGCGTGTGTGTGTGTGTGTGTGCGTGCATCAGAAACAGGACTATTGAAAGGTGTGTGTGTTAGTGGGTGCATGTGTGTGTGTTTGTGCATGTGTGTGTGTTGAGCTGACAGCCTGTGTCTGCGCTTGCACCAGGTGAAAGTGATGACGGAGAACGAGCTGCTTGGCTATGCCTGTGAACAGTTCCTGGGGAAATCTGTGATGGAGATAAAGAGTGTGATCCTGCAGACGCTAGAGGGACACCTGCGCGCCATCCTGGGTAGGTGGGGTCTGGGTGGAGCCACACTGCGCACACATTCAGTCACCGATTGGTTCATATCACACTCCATCTGTCCTTTGTAAGGTTAATGTATACTTTGCATTGTCCCTGTATAAAGAAAGAAAAAATTAAGTAAGTGAGAATGTATTTAATCATGTAAATGACAGTTTTAAAAAACAGTAAAAATGCAAATAAATGATAATCAAGAAAATCAAAACAAAACTGTAACTTAAAATTGCAACATCTTAACCCTCAACATTTATGTGAGTGAAAAGGGTCAAGAATAAACAGATGTAATCAAACGCCTTCAAACCTTTACTGAAACCCACACTGTCCCAAACTGAACAGCAGTTTGGAAACAAGCATTTAGTCACAATTAGTCAGATTTTACAACACATTCACAAACGCAAAAACACAAACACCTCCTGGATTTTAAGTGTAATATAGGATTTATGCAGAGAATTAATGACATATACAGGTAATATAGGATATATATGGGTAATGTAGCCTATATACAGGTAATACAGCATATATATATATGTATACATACATACAAGGAATAGAAGATATATGCAGGGAATAACGTGTATATATACAGGGAATATAGGATATGTAGTGGTAATATAGGATATATATGGGTAATGTAGCCTATATACAGGTAATGCAGCATATATATATATACAAGGAATAGAAGATATATGCAGGGAATAACAGATATATACAGGTTGAATGTTAATTTTTTTTGTTTTTTCCATTTGTGAGATCTTGGTTTTTAGTGGTTTACGTCTGTTTACTGATCTGTGTTTTCCGTCTTCAGGAACTCTAACTGTGGAGCAAATTTACCAGGACAGGGATAAGTTTGCGACTCTCGTGCGGGAGGTGGCGGCACCAGACGTCGGCCGCATGGGCATCGAGATCCTCAGCTTCACCATCAAGGTAATGATGTGATAACACAGCTACTAAAGTCTTTCTGAAAGGTGACATGTTAGAGAATCATGTGGAAGTGTCCACATCAGTAGTTTAAGGGTTAACACGGTCCACTGTGGATCTATGTTTGATGTTTGTTCTGCTCATAGGACGTCTATGATAAAGTGGAATATTTGAGCTCATTGGGAAAAACTCAGACGGCTGCGGTTCAGAGAGACGCCGACATTGGAGTGGCCGAGGCCGAGAGAGACGCCGGCATCAGGGTGGGACATCCCATAATGCATCAGGAGCAGTCATTCTGACCTCACGCATCAGGTCCGCTCTTTCTAATGCTGTTCTTTGTGTTCTAAAGGAAGCTGAGTGTAAGAAGGAAATGATGGATGTGAAGTTCCTGGCTGACACTAAGATGGCCGACTCCAAACGTGAGCTGGAAATGCAGAAGGCGTCGTTCAACCAGGAGGTCAACACTAAGGTATGAGGACCAGGATGGATGGACCTGGGGCTCCAGCACAGTCATTAACCCTGTAACATTCTGGGGTGACTTTGCTTAAAACGCCTGAAAAATGCCTCTCCAAATTAATACAAACTGTTCTTCAACCATTTGGAGTGCAGATAAAAGAATGGGCTCTTTGTAAAGGTAACACCCTGTAGTTTGGACTAAAACACTCACTTTTGCTGTTTATTTGACAGGTAAAAGTAGTGCTGTCAAATGATTGCATTTTTTTTTAATGGATTAATCACAGTGTTGCTTTGGATTTATGTTGATAAATCGTGATCACACTTAATGTTGGTCAGCTGTTTTGTCTTGTTTTTCTTTACTCAAATTTCCCACAAAACACACCAAGAAACACACACAAAAAAATACACAAAACATGCTAAAATCCACTAAAAATCGCAAATGAATAAACTAACACAAAAAAGCAATGAAATATACAAAACATATTCACTCTTCTAAAATACAGGAAAAAAACACCAAGTAATGTGAACGATCCAAAACACGTACAAAAATATGAATATATATGCAATTAGCATGTTTATTCAACACCTTCAATAGTTTTAACAACTTGAAACAAAACAACGGTAAAGAAATGTTCCATTTAATTGCATGAAAAATTTTAATCAGATTAATTTGATGGATTAATCTGTGTTAATTTTGACAGCCCTGATAAAAAGATGTAGACGTAGAAATACAGTACAATAGTAGATACAATAGAATGGCAGATATGGACTGAAACACACTATTTACAAACAGACCAATGTCTTGGTACTTTGCAGTTCAAAGTTGAGAACTTTATTTGTAAAAATGTCAGTTTTAGAGCATTTTGTTCCACATTTATATTTATATGTTTTACAGAAGGAAAATTTCAGGAATTATCACATTATCCAAAATGGCTCAACCTACCTTTGGAAATCTTTGGACAGAAGGAATAACTTTTTAATGCTTTGAATACATATATTTTAGCAAAAATTATGAAAATAAATATTTCAAATACAAAATGATCACTGTTGATTCCAAAGCAACATCTAAAGTAGTATCCTGATCCAAAAATCTTATTCTTACATGTGTTTTGTACCTAAATAACTGGATTATGTTCACTGGAGTGTTGCCATGGAAATGACACCACATTTGTCCAGATGCCTGATCAGTGAAAAAATAAATAAATCAGCCAAAATAATTCAGACAAATTTCTCATATTTCACTGTAGTGTAAACCATCCTTTTGTGTATGTGGTGTTGCTGTTGCACTTCAGAATGGTTTATATATTCAGAAAGATGAGTTTGTTGTTTGTTTGTTTGTTTCATTTAATGTGTGACAAATGCAGGTGCATTAATGTGGGAGCTGTATGTATATAGGTGTGATTAAAGTAATGTGTCGGGACCTGGACATAAGGCTGGTAAAAGGTTAAATAATTTCTAGAAGGATCTCAGGCTTTGCAGATGAATTAACAGATTACGTCCATTTTAAGTGAAGTGAGTGGTCACCGTACAAAGGCTCCAAAGGTCAGCGGTGTGTTTACGGTGAATCTGAAGGAAATAGCTCCAATGTATCTACATCAGTTATTAGCCTAGCTGCCCACCTAATTATGTAGTGAGCACGGTAATCAATCACAGGCCAAATTGGATTTGGATTGGATTTCTGTGGTCTCTGCAATGAAGAGCGGATTGTCCAAAGCTGCTGCTTTGACTTTGACTTTGACATTCTAAGTCAGCTCAGGCAGAAATTAGTCATGAGCTGTGGGGGAGGGTGGTGAGAAAGTAGGAGGTTAATGACACGTAAGGGAAGGTTTTTCCACATATAATGTCAAAAATCTCCCAAAATATCACCACCTAGTCTTAAGGTTAAAGGTTCATATCATTCGTGAATATACAAAATTTACCACATGCTGGCAACAGAACAGGAAAGAAAGTGAGGAGGAGTTTGTAAAATCTCCCACTTAGTGTGATGAATAAAGCACAGTTCCATCTAAAAGCTTCAGCACATCTAAATATAAATAATATAAATATACACTGTATTGCCAAAAGTATTGTCTCACCTGCCTTTACTCGCACTGAAGTCATTGTCTTTGACCAAAAAAACCCAGACAAAGTGTTATCAGTCACCTAGAATCTCTTACTTTAAAAGCAAAAGATCAAGTGATAAATCAAGGGCTAATAATGCACTCAGACCTAAACTTTAACAGCCACAGTAAATGAATAAAATCATCAGCCTTTTGCCATCTCAAAAACACTATTAGGTGACATTTACATTAGTCCATATCCATATCATTTTCGTTGCAGATGTACTGTCCGTGCACACAGCAACGCCATAAAAACACTTCACAGGCATATCAGTTTGAATTCTCCAGGGCCCACATATTCAATCCAGTACATATCTGATCCGGTGCTGTGTAAACGCTGAGAAACGGGGATACGCAGTAGAGCGCTGTAGCCGACGTTATGGGTCTGGGGCCTTCTGTTAAGGGCCGTCAGGTCCCTGTATGACCGAAGTAGGAGTCTGGTTCACATTGCCGGCATTAAGTCAGATCTTTTCCGGGTTCATGTTGGACTCCGGCAGGGCTGCCCTTTGTCACTGGTGCTGTTCATAATTTTTATGGACAGAATTTCTAGACGCAGTCAGACGCTGGAGTGGGTCTGGTTTGGGGACCACAGGATTTCATCCCTGCTTTTTGTGGATCATGTTGTCATGTTGGCCTCATTGAACATGGACATTCAGTATGTACTGGCACGATTTGCAGCCAAGTGTGAAGCGATCAGGATGAGCATCAGCACCTCCGAATCTAAGGACATGGTTCTTGACCGGAAAAAGGTGGTGTGCCCTCTTTGGGTTGGCCAGGAGTCCTTGCCCCAGGTGGAGGAGTTCATGTATCTCGGGGTCTTGTTAATGAGTGAGGGGAGGACAGAGTGGGAGATTAACAGGTGGATCGGTGTGGCGTCAGCAGTGATGCAGGCGCTGTATCAGTCTGTCACGGTGAAGAAGGAGCTGAGCCGAAAAGCAAAGCCCTCGATTTCCCAGTTGATCTACGTTCCTACTCTCACCTATGGTCATGAGCTTTGGGTCATGACTGAAAGGACAAGATCCTGGATACAGACAGCCAAAATGAGCTTCCTCCGCAGGGTGGCTGGGCGTACCCTTAAAGTGGATTTACAGTGAACGCGCACGAGTGTCGCGCGCTGTCACATGACCAAAACGTGATGTCATATCCGCCGTCGCGAGCTCAAAAGCGACGGCGCGTCGTCAGG
>JAPTYR010000007.1:33153972-33173263 GCA_029814505.1 Siphamia roseigaster | reverse complement strand
TACAAATGCACTATAAATTTTAGAGCACACACCCACATTATTTTTAATGAAAAGAACATAGAAGCCTAGTGGATTATGTATTATTTAGATTTAAAGGTGCAAGCAAAAAAACCTCCCTGAAGTATATAAAAAGAACGATGACAGTAATCACACTCTTCACTGGCATGTCAAGCAGATCTTTAAATTAAATAAAACATGACCACTGGCTTTAACTCACATGAAAATATTTGGACATATCTTCCTTTTGTATTTTTAGAACTGTCATGTAATATAAGCTCTTGTTCACTGTCCATTGAAAACATTCATATTTACAGGAGATTGTGTTTATGTATTAATATGATTAGTATTATTGGTTGTTTTTCAGTATACATGGTCTCTCCCTTTTAAATGGGCCACTCTTGGGTCATTCTTATTAGATTAGTGCCTTATGTTGATACCTGACTGAATTTATTATCATTATTTTTTTGTTATGCAATATTTGTGAAAGAATTTCCATAAAAACAAGTCGTAGACTGTATATAATAGGAACAGCTCAATGACTTTGTCCTAATTAATCAATTGGATACAGGATCTGTCGGATGGACGAGGGGCGGGACTCCTAATGTGCGGACGTTCGTTCTGTGCAACTGCAGAATTGCTATGGCCCAAAATACATAAAGTGCAACCTTGTGTTGACCTACTTTTTTCTTTTTTCCTTTCATGTGGAGTTTTTCGGCAAATTTAAGCACCTCATTCAAGACTGTTTTTGTTTCCTTACACCACTGAAGCAAAACAAAGAAAGGCCATGACGATAAAAAATGACATTTAAGTAATTCAAAAACAGGAGATAGGTTATTGGCTCTTACATTATTTGCAAAAGTCTCTACTGGTTGTGATGCAGGTGAAATAAGGCTTCAATGGCTCTCAGCAGGTTAATATTTTACAAGTCAGATATGTTTCGTCATTCCATGAGCATTGCACACACTATCTTTGTTTATGACTTATGTTTGTTTTTTTGTTGGTTTGTTTATTTCCTCGATACCTACTGTTGCTGGACAGGGCAGCTGTAAGGTCTACAGAACCATGAACCATGAAGAGAATTACCCCGAGAGACAGTGATGATGCATCAAGTCATTATTAATTAACTAAATTGTCAACACAATAAAAAAGAAGAAATACAGAATTTTGCTTATAGAGATATTTTTTTGTGGCTTCCCTCATTTTTTCTGCATGCTCACCGACACGTCCAGTTAGCACGCTTTGTGGGGATGGCCTGACCTTTTTTTTGGCAGATTCACTGGCATCCCACTGTCTGTCTTTATGACATCTGTCGCCTCCTGTATAAGGCTTTCCATTTTTATTGCCAAGTTTTTCAAGGCCTCCTCTTCGATCAGGTACAGTTTATCAATGAACTGCTTTGTTAAAGCGATGACTTGTGTCCTCATGGCAGTTTTTCTGGCCTGACGTCGAGGAGGCAAAGGCAGTGTGTCTTGTGGGTCCGTTTCTGTAACAGTATAAAATATGTATACATTTATTTAATTTATTTCAAGATCAAATGTAATGCTCATAATAGAGTCCTATAATTCCATTCTATGGCACTTTCTTCAAATACTTATTACTACCACTGTACACATGATTGAGGTTGTCAGTCAACTTACCCTCAAAAGGGCTTTCACTCCAGTCACACTCGTTTTCTGCCAGCAAGTGTGCTGCATCAAGGTTAAGGAGTGGGTGGCGTTGGTATGCTTCAGGCAGCTGTTGCCATGTCCAACCAGGAACCCACTTGAAGATGGCACTAAAGTGCTTGCATGGCAACTTGTGTCATCTCCAATCTCCACACTCATATGAAGGCAGGCAGTCCTCCGTTCCAAAAGACACCTGAGCAATTGCAGTAAATTAACTTTTTTAGTGATCAGCCAAAATGGCTAGAAGGTGTTCATCTTTCTAGCCAAACAGACTCACTAATGGATCAAAGAGGCTTGTAAATTGGTCTTTTCTACCAGCCAAACTGAGATTTCACAAGCATTTGGCCTGTCGGCTGGTGTTAATTTAGAGCCCTGCACACCATTGAAAATACAGAATTGTAAAAAACCGCAGTAAATGTAGCTTTTTTGACTGCACCTTACTTGCCGATGTGAACTAGAGACCTTGAAGGAATTGCTCACCTGATATGTGTTGCCTGGTTTTGTCTCACTCTGCACAGAAAACAAGCCCTCCCGAATTACCCTCACATGTCTTTCTGTGAGTGTGCTCTCCATGCGCTGCATTACATGCTTCACCACATCTGTTGGCCTGTCTCTGAGGAAAGTGGGGACAATGGTGCTGTACCTCCTGTATGAGGATGAGGCCCTCACATTACACTCCACATACCTGAGAGATGAGATTGCATGCATAAGGATCACCATACAACAACGGGCTATCTTTCAACAGTAAGAATGTGCAATATGTAACATAAAGTTATATGTATCGTAAATTTAACTTACTTCCTATGGAGACTTTTTATCTTACTGGCTCTCCTCACTCCCTGTTTTGGCCCTACTATAGGGTCCACTGGCTTGCGAACTGCTGTGTCCTTTAAAAAGCATCACATTTACAAGTTTTATTAACCATCTCAACAGTATGGACAAACAGTTGCTAGGAATATGTTTTGGTGTGCTCACAATTTCACACATAACTAGACAAAACAAAAAGACATAATATAACTGTTTGTTCTTAACTTTCCTGGCAGTTCTAGTGTTGTAATGTGAGGCTATGGTGGGAAGACTGTGGCCAATGATTTTAGAGGCCCTATGTACCACCCTCTTCAGTCACCACTTGGCCATGACTGCCCAATCAAATAATCATTGACAAACATAATTGCACTTTAAATATCATTCAAAGCTTTATGTTGCAAATTACCATGTCACTCATTGTGTGGCCAGCATGTTGTCTTGGTTTCATGACAGCACACCACGTCTCCCACATGACGGGATCTCTCTCCAGGGCTTGGCGGAGGAGTTTTGATGCTGCCTTTTAGGCCCTTTCCCTGTTTTCAGCCACCTCACACATACAGTGTAAAGTTCATTACATTTTATAAACATAGTATGCATAATTTGTGCATGTGTCTTTCCGATATAGTATAATATGCGTGTAGTCAGTTCATTGAAAACCAACCTTGAATTTAGGGAACGCAGCTATTTTTGTTATTGATATGGCAGCTGGGCAGCCTACTTTTTTGGTGTCTGTGTTGACAAAAATGTCATCAATAGTATGTTATTCAACTAGTTCATGGGCCTATACAGTGTATAGTAATATATACTAATTCACAATATATTTTAATTCGCAACAGTAATTTATGGGCCTATAAGCTTGCAGTGTATAGTAATATATAGTAATTCACAATATTCATCTTTACCTTGATCACTGAAGTGACGGTCTACAGAGAAAATGATGAATTTAGACCAAGTGTCATCCTCATTTCTGTGTATGTATTGTCTGAGATCCTCTTCTTTCATTAATGACATGTTTGGTTTGGGAAGGTATTTGTTCTGGAAAGTTTAAACAGTGTTAAAATCAGAGAGTTTGTTTACCAGTGGAGGTAAACAATACACAAAGTAAAGTGGCTAAGGGACAAGTTTTTTCTTTTTTAACGTGTCTTTTGACACCCGACTTGTACGTTTGAATTTACAGGTTATTTTTCACAGGTGTCAGAAAAAAAAAACATTCACATAAGTTCCCGTAGGATCCTTTTTAGCGTAATTTTCACTGACTGTGGGAGCCGCCATTACATTCCACAACAAAGCATTGGATTGGACAAGGGACTTCACGAACGTGATTGGACGTTACAGGTAGCCCCTCATTAATATTCATGAACCTTCCACGATCCAATCTCGCATCTACCAACCAGGAAGTAGTTGATAATCTTGACATTTCCCCAGAATTCTTTGCAGAAAACAAAGTTTCCGCTAACGACAAATTATGTTACGTATGTTGTTGTGTACGATATTATAAATTAATCCTTGACTGATTATAAATGAAGCCCATCTTCTTAATACATCAAAGGTGACATAACTTTTGGGAATGGCGCGTCTTTAAGTATCGCGAGTTTTGGACGTGATTCAGGTTCCTACTCCCCGGGAACACAGTGACTTAAATTAGCGAAGAGTCGAGCCTGTACAGTTAAAACATGAGAACTTTACTCGGTGTTTTATAAACGTCTTATAAGTTCTCTTATGGCATCCGTTTTCGTGTAACTGGTAGCTTTCGATGTGTATAATTCCAGACAGCGCAGAGCATGAATTGATGCTAAAGTTAGCGTGCTAACGTTATTTCCTTAGCTTTAGCAACAGTCCACTCCTGTTTAACCTGGAAGAACCATGCGTCCGGAGCCGAGGGGGAGCTGGATCCTGACAGGCGCCACAGTGGCTTGTGTCGCCGCTCTGTATGTGCCCTGTGTGCAGCGGACCGTCCCCGGTGGAGACTCAGGTTGGCCCTCGCCGCTAGCTAACAGCGCTCCTCTGGTCATGTGTCTATGTTGTGTCGGTGACAGCCAATCGTGACGCGCTTATAGTCGTAGCCGCTCCAGCTGCGCAGGTGCTGTCCGTGGTGCTGCATGCAGCCCGAGGTTAAAAAAACAAAACAAAACACCACGAGTTGTATGAAGCATTTTGGAAACGATGGACTAAAACTCTACAATCTGCTTTTTAAAATCGGTAACGGAGCGATACGATGCTTTTAATGCACTGCCATGAAGTGTTTGAATGCACCACACTACTGGCTGTAGAAGTTGACTTAGGAGTGTGAATTATGTCCATAGTATTATAAATACTGGTAATGACAGATAATAAGTGATAAAATGTATTTTTTTTTCCTAGACGTTTGTGGACTATGTAAGTACAACCCATCAGAGTAAGAGACAGAGATCAGTTATGTTATCTATTCTGCCCTTTAGATTCATGTTTTATAGGTTGTTTCACATTTACACAGATATTTAATTTGTCAAGTATGTTGTTATTGTATGTTGATTACGTTTACAGTATCCCTATTTTAATGAAGGGAAAAGAGCTTCTATTGAGCTTCTATAGGATATATTTTGAACAGTTACTAGAGTTGTCACCCATCAATAAAAGATTATTATCTTACATTACATTCCAATTTATGTTTATTTCACTCCATCAGCTTCTTGTCTCTGATGGAGTGTGAGTCTATTTCCATGGTTATCCAGGAAAAGGGAGATTAATGAAAATTTGGAAATTTGTTATTTTTCCAACTCAAGCATATTATAGTAAAACTAAAACAAATCTTTAATCTCATAATTTCTCTAGGTTGTGAGTTTAATTAATTGTGCAGCTTCAGTCCATACTGATCTGGTGCTGAAACTGTGCATTTATAATGCTCATGTTATAGCATCATAAAATTTCTGTCAAAACAATTTTGCCAGGTTGGTTATCTGTAAGAATCCTGTCTATACCATTGTTATTTATTACATATGAGGGAAGAATTAGTCGTTTCCAGAAACACGTTGTTAGCCTGTACACAACTTGTCATGACATAGCATTGTTAATTCACAAAATAATATGAATTTAATGTTGTGGTTTTTCATAAATTGAATTTGTGCTGTTTTTAAGCAGGCTTCACTGTGGCCTCAAATGTATTCCATTCAGTGCCTTCCTATGTTGTAGGCCAAAGTGTTTTCCAACATACTTGTAATGCAGTTTATGAAGGCCAGCCTTGCACAATTACAAACAGTGTTTAGAAGTGATAGCTAGGTTACAAACTTGTAAATGTGGACTCAAGGCCGTGAAGGCTGTGCTTGTTAGGTTTGTGCTGCTCTGGCATATGAGCCACAAAAGGGAATGCACATTTGCTGAGTGAAAGCCCGGACAGATATGAGCAAGCAGAGACGAGGAGCGAGCAGGCAATTGGAGCACTGAGTAGCCCTGCTGGTTGTGCTGCTGTCTAGTGAACGGTGCCTTTGAAAAAATGGCCAGCCCCTTCTCCACAGTGTTTAGGGACGGTGCAGGATGCCCGCTCTGATAGTGCCAGCTGAACACCCTTTCGAATTCTCCAGGTCTCCGTCTCTGTGTCCTAATCTCTTTAGGTGTGATGTGCCCTGGAGAGGCTTGAGCGCAGCCCTGCGGGTACGCTGTTGTCTAGGAATGTGGAGTGTGGAAATGATGGGGATTATGGGAAGACTGGTGTGGGTGCCCATGCTCCACTATCACAAAGACTCTTGGCACCCGTGCTGCTACCCCGTTGAGTCAATATTTTCCCTTTTTAGTATTAGGGCTGCAGAACTGCATCTCAGTGGCACTGAGATGGCTGTGTTGGCTCAGTATTAGTTTGAGTTTCTGTGTTGAATGGTGTGAAAGTGTGCCACTACTGAGGGAAAATGAGCAAAATTGAGGAACTGATGAAGGATGAGGAAGTGTGATGTAAAGTGATGGCAGGTAGCTGGCGGCTCATGCCAGGTGAAATGGAGCTGCGAAAACATTTAAGCTGTGCAGGTGGAGGAGTTCTGACTTCATGGTCCATTAGACTGATAAGAGTTAGGACTCCTCATGTGGCAGAAATTTAGGCATCATAATTTACTGTATCGGCAAGGTTGCAAAATAAGCGAGGCAGCCAGTGCCATCTGAAATCCAGCCGTTATGTTCTATAATTGCTGCTATGCATCATGGGCCATATTTATACTGTTTAAATATTACTTTTTTAGCACTTACAGTTGGTGACATTGAAATAAGCAGCTATTTTCTGCAGCTTTTTATTTTTATTTTGTTTGATTTGTGTGAGCCGGTGTGATGTGTAACACCACAAGAAATGACTCATTGTGATGCACTGGGAAAAAAATATAAATATAAATACAGGCCTTTCATTTTTTAATAGACTTTTGTCCCTAGATAAAATATAGTGTATTAATTTCCCAAGTGTCATATACAAATTGTATACAAGTGAAGAAAGGGACTAATTATATTGTCAGTGATGATGTAGGAAATGAGGCCACAGTTCTCTGGGTTGTATTCGATGGAAGAAATGACTCCTGTCTAGCACCAGTAGAGGGAGCTGTCTTGAGCCGAAACATTTATCAATGTCATTTAATCTGAACCAAATTTCAATTTTCATGAGTGGGAGATGCAAACATTGGGTGAGAAATCAGTATAATTTGAAACGCTCTGGGTGTATTCTGGCACAAATGGGTTTGTGCCCAGATACATTAAAGCTTCCTCAAATAGCTTTTAGGGGTTTTCTTTTCAGTTTGTGCTGCACCTCACACAGAGCTTGTCAAAAAATTGTGTACCCAGCTCTTATTTTTAAAGCTTACCTCATTCTGCGACTGTCACCGACGTTGCCTTTCTGTTTGTGCCCAACGGACTAAACGAGACATTGAGACACTGGGAGTGTGGGAGCAGAGGAAAAGCACGTAGAGCAGCAGAAGAAAGAGGATGGGAAAGGACCCTGATGCATGGGGAGGATGGGACTGGAAGCATTATTCTCAGATCAGCATATGTGTGTCTTTGTGTGACAGAGCATTGAAGAGGGAGTCTAATGGTTTGTGTGTATTTATGTCTATGTGTATGTGTGGGAGAAAGAGAGGGAGGCATCAGGGGAGAAGCGAGAGATGAAGAGAATGAGCGTGCCGCTTAGGAAATGTCACACTGGGAAGATTTGCAGGTTTTGATCCTGGCAAATTAATGCAAAACCCCAGTGCAAGTATTTGATTTGGGAAAACTTTGGGAGCAGACTTGTCTCTTAATAATAATTATTGGGTTTACATTAATTTCCTCCCCTATTCTCTTCCACAGGAGAGCTGATCACCACTGCTTGTGAGCTGGGGGTAAGTATTAGCTGTATTGTTTAATCAATTCACTCATTAACTCTTATAAGCATTAAGGAAGTTTAATTAAGCATGGGCAGAAAGCAGATTAATTTACTTTCAGTCCACAGGTTTTTCCCCTTCTTTTCTATACACTTATTTTACTAAGTTGCAAGTAGAGAATGCTATAATTTGCAACCCGTTTTTCAAATCCAATTAAAGTCAATGGTGAGGCGATGGCTTTTGTAGGCTTTGCCTTATGTACGGTATAAGGCTTATTATATCCACCCCTCTTTTTTGTGTGTGTGTGTGTAAGCCGCGAAGAATGAACTAAATCGGGTTAACAGTTATAATAAGTTTTATTATTTAATAAAGTTTATTACGCCGCTGTGATCCTTTTAGGGAGGCTGTGTCGGTGTCACTATGCCAGTAATCCTGCCGTTAGTGCTGCAGTCCGTGTGGCCTGCCTGTCTGCCTTTCAGGCCTCCCTAGGGCCTCGCAGGCCGTCCCTGGGCCCCAAGCTGCTGGCCCCCTCTTCTGATCCCCAGAGCTCCGGAGATCGACTTCTCTTTGCTTCCTGTGGCCTCTGTCCCTCAGCTGTCCTTTAGCTGTGAGATTGTCCACTCCTGTCAGCCACTCGGTTTTCCTCCTAACACTTTTTACTCACACTGATTTTGAATTACCTGCCTATTTTGAATGGAGTTCACCAGGCTGTCTGTTGAGTCACTCCTCTATTTCATTTCCTCGACTTCTCCTGACCTACATGTTTCACCTCCAGTCCCTCCCACAGAATAGATGAAGTTGTTTTTATGTTGAATGTAACCAAAGCTCCTTGTCCATCTTGAGATGACCGGCGGTGTTGTCACACTCTCACCTTTCAGCTCTGTGTTCATTTGAAGTGCTGCCCCTTCTCCCTGCCTGGCTTGTGTTATCAGTGCCAGGGAATGAGTCTGTGTTTAATGACTGAGCCGTTATCTGGGTGGAGGAGACTTAGAGGCTAATTGCTGTGATTGCCGAGATCCCCCAGGCGAGAATGACTGCGGCTCGGAGGTGGTTTGGGGGCTGGGGCTGGCGAACACCACGTGCTCTGTCATCGACTCTGGGGAGCTGCACTGTCCTTGGGTAGAGGCCAAAGGAAAAGAAGTGAGGAAGAGTGTGGGATTAGGCCTGTGGTATCATAAGTGTCAGCTTGCGGTCAGTCAGGATGAGATGTGTCTTACTACCAACCACCACTTGCCAACCTAGACAGCTCAGATTACAACTTACTTTTGTTATGTTGTTTGCTATAGTTCTCTACTCTTCCCTTATTTCACATTTCCCATGTGTGTTTTTGGATTCAGATCTCTAACTTCATCTGTTGTGTGTCTTTAGGTTGCCCATCCTCCAGGATACCCTGTCTTCACCCTGTTAGCTTATCTGGCTATGTGTCTTCTGTCCTCATTCTCTCCAGCCCACAGTGTCAACCTGCTGAGTAGCCTGCTGGGGGCTGCAGCTAGTGGTGCACTCTGCATTACTGTTTGCAGGTAAGGACATGAAGGTAATAAAAGGATTAAGGGAATGGAGGTCTTGTGGTGCAGACCTGTAGCTGTCTTTCATGGTTGGTTTCAATATAATACCCTGTAAGTTGCCACAAAATAACTTGAATGTGGCTTTTTCACATTTAGTACCAAGTTCAATACTATAAACTTAAATATCAATTAATATTCAGAAAGCTAATGAACAAGAAAAGTAACCAGCAGAACAGCGTTGGTGCCTTTTAACAAATAGATTCTCATTCCATCTAAATGTAGAAATTGCACAGTCCAGAATTCATGACAAAAACGGAATTTAAATATTTTTTTTAGAATCCAGAAAAAAACACGTACCACTTGAAAATGAATGGATATTAGTTGTAATGTAGTGTGAAAAACAGAAAAATGACATTTCTGCTAACCTTTTCCACTGAGCAAAGGTGTCTAGGTAGAAGTTTTACATCCTGCTGCCAACGTGAATTCATACGCTGCCTAAAAAATTTCTAAAAGTTGACTTGCTCAACACAAGTCTCAAAAACTTGTAGTGTGTGTATTAAATCAGATTAGAATTACAATAAAAAAAAAACAAAAAACAATTTTGTGTTTTTGTCACATCATAGATTAATAACAATATGACAACAGACTTGTAATAACAGCCTGTACAATAAAAGTCAAACATCCAACAGAAGTTAGAATAAGGGGGAGACATGTTTGAATGTACCGTCTTTAAACATCCTCCCACTGACTTCTGTGTCTTGATGCTGTCTGAAACAGAGAGTGGTATTTTTGGGTCCTGACTGACTGGCAGTGACGTCCCTGATCCTCTGTTCAGTATTCAAGAGCAGAGCCTAGCCGTCTTCTTCCCTCCCACAACCCTGCCCTGCCTGTTTACCCATCAGCCACCCGTTGTGAGTGTACGTGTGTGTGTATGTATATCACAATTATCGTGCCCTCCAGCCCCCACCCTAACGTCCCTGTTCTCCTGCCTTCCCCCCACTGCCCAGCATGCTCCCAATCCTGACATGGCACGATTTCTAATCTCCCCCTTTCTTGCCTCCTGGGTCTGAGAGGAACAGGATCACTAACTCCGCTCCTCCCTCTCCCCACTCTTCCACCTTCTCTGCCATCACTCAGTCATGAACACAGTTTACAGACTGCATCTACCACCCTGCAGTTTTTCCTGCTGCTGACCCCATCATGTAAGGAGTATTTTACAGCTCCCCTCTTTGTGTGTTTATCTCACACAGTTGGCTGGACTACCTTACTTCAACCCTTTTGCTGATCTTAGTAATTTTACACTTTGCTTTGTTGGTGGCAGCTTAGTGTCAACATTTTTTTTCCTTTTTGTCACTGTTTATGCACACTGGGGAATTTCCAAACATGTTATATACTTCTGATTTACTCTCCCAGAATAGGAATTGTTGCATATGATGTAATTTCTCTTCTTTGTACACCTTGACAGGCTGAGTGGATCCGTTGATAGCAGAGCAAAACCAGACCTGTGTCTGCTCATATTTCCACATTAAAGCTTGCATCCTATAGCCTTAAACACTTTGTACTTTTAGACCAGAAGTGCATTCACACCAGACCTGTGCTTATTTGGAATATCTGGTTCATTTGGGGAGGTGCCAATGCACAGTTGAATTCTGGATGCAGAAAGTGGATTAAAACCCAACCCGTTATGGTTAAACAGATGTGGCGGAAATGGAAGTTGTCTTGCATTAACCAATAGGTTTCATGTTCAATGTTTGTCTTGTCTCCTCCTTCAGTCTGTGATGCAGTGCAACGATGAGCAAAGAGGAAAATAAGTTTGTCCAAAAGTTCAGTTTGTTTGATGAAGTGCAGCATCGAAGCAAACTTAGATGAGCTGGAAGTTTGAACCTCAATCAAACCAAGTCCCCAATTCTGGACTATCAGGTGTGACAATTACTTAATTACACTACAGCATCAGCCCTGCAGAACAGCAGTGTTGAATATTATTACTTAATTACACTACAGCATCAGCCCTGCAGAACAGCAGTGTTGAATATTATTAAATAACGGCACACGAAGGTTAGAAATCCACATGCACAAGGCCAATACTTACATCCCTGTATGAATAGTTTAATTTAACAATATCGAGAGTAAAAGTTAATTGTCATTTTTAGAAGGAGCTGTCTGCAGGCCTCTTACCTACCATATAGCAGAGTTGCTCTTGTTACAGCACTTAGGAGATGTTCTATACATGCCTTTGGAAAAACTACCACACTTTATTTGCATTGCTCTTGACTTTACAGAAAACTTCCTTTCAAATCTACTCCGTGGATTAACTCAAAGTCACTTTCCTAATTGGCATACTATCCTGAAACAAGTGTGTGTTATCATGATCTGGCATTTTATTCACCCTCGGGCAATTCCAGCAATCCTTATTGTTGAACCCTGTAGTGGGGCATACACTGGGAAGGAAATGCTCCCCAAGGCCCCTGGGTTTAAGGCTCATCATGCCCAGGACAGGACAGGAAGAGAAAAAGAATCAAGTGAGGACTCAAAGAAAAGAGGGGACACTGTGCCTGTGTTTGGCTTTATCTCCTTACTGATCCCTTAGTCTTTATGAATTTGATGAGTTACCAGTCAGTCGGCAGATTGGAGGATTGGAGTTGTTGGCTCGACATTTGCAGACTGGTATTTTGAGGCCAGGAAATATCCATGCAGCCTGGGCAATACTTGGCTTACAGTGTGCAATGTTAACTGTGGCCCTGTTTGTAATCTCTGGGGATTTAGATCCAATTTTGGATTATGGTCAAGTAAAAAGTCATTATGAGGACCTCCAACCTCTACCACCCCCCTCACAAGGCCTGATGGGTAGTAAGGACTTCAGCCAGAGCATATAGTCACACCATTTAAGCTCTTAAGTATGAACATATAATCTATGCTTTCAATTTGAAAAATAAGCATAAAAGGTTTTAGTCATTATCTGTTCAGAGCCCAGTTTGGAATAAGCATGTGGTTGTGATTTCAGCTGGTACACTTGGCTTGGTGAGGAGGCATTGAAGAGGGCAAAAGATGAGGAGGGCGTTAGGGGGTGAGGGCGTGGGTTCTGGTTGGTCAAGACCTCCCACATGATTCTGGCTTGGTTTTTTTGATGATACCAAGAATATTAAAACAAACCTCCTGCTAGTACCTCCACTGAAATGCTGTAACTGACTATTATACAATGTCTTTATTTATTTTTGTCCTTTTGGAGGCCTCCCTAAACTTTTTAACTTACAGTATTCCCATTTTGAGCTTTGCATCAGCTGAGAAGGGAAGCTCCCCCTCCCAAAACAAATCATCGCTTTGAGAGATTATTTTCAGATGGGAAAATATATTGAAGTTAATACGGGTACTTGAAGTCAGTTTTGCTCAAATAGTAAATTGTAAGACCTTAAAATTCATCTGGAATATACCCAACATGGCAAGCCTTTGATGTATCAATTTAAATTAGTCGGCCAGATTGCCGTGTTTAATGTGGGGGAATGTAAGTTGATAGGCTTGGAAGCCACTTCTCTCTTGCATAAGTTTAAATGTAGCACTTAGCCTCCCTTTGATTTGTCAATTACAGTTCTCTTGGCTTGATCATATGGTTTGATGGCCAAATTGCATGTCTTGTTATGTTTTCACACCGTGGCCTGACAAGCCTTTGAGGATGCGGACATAAATGATAATTGCTATCGATTGCACTCGGAGGTTCGCAGAAAGACACATTTGGTCTGTGGAATGCTAAAGGCCTCAACTGTGAGTCTCGAGAGGAATGCACCCTTCATAGTGGGATAATCCAGACAGCTCGGCATTCTGTGCTCCCTCGTTTCACAGTTTATCTGCTAAAGCTGCTCTGAATCTCTGCTACCTGAGAGGAATCTCTCTCCATTCCCGAGCTTATCCTGAGAAACCAGGAGCAGACACGTTAGCATGCTGACAGGCGTCAGAGCAGAAAAACAACCCCACAAGGCTCAGTCATCAGCACTTTGTGTCTGATCACATGATTACATAACAGGAGTGTTGAAGCACACCAAAATGCATACCTGCAAGAGGCTCCCCTGCCAAGACCTGGCCCATGTGGCACAGCTGATACCTCAGTGGACCGGAGAGTGGGCGTGGTGCCATCCCTGCCTTGAGCTGCATCCCCGACTCCTTATAAGTACCTCCACCATATGGTCCCGATGGCACTTTCCCTCTTCACTCCACTCTGCCTGCTCATGTGGGTTGTTTTTTCACAGGGGTGGAGTTGTGTGTGTCTCGCTAAGGGTCACGCGCAAACTCACCAGTGTGAGTGTGAGCGTATGTGGAGGGTTCTGTATTTTTTTCTGAGCCTTGAGCCTAATTTCCTCATTTTTCCGGGCATATTGAGTGGAAGTTGTAATATCTTGGAAAAGGATAAATAAAAATATTTCGTTGGATAAGGTCCTCACCTCTCCCTACAGGTGGCAGGGCCACCCCTCCCTTTCGCGTCTGCTATGGTCCGATAAAATCTTCATCCCAAGTGGCAATAGAGAAAACACCCATTGCAGTCATTTTTGTCAGAATATGCAGAAGACAATTTTAGGTTTGTCTGTTTAAAATGCCCCAATCTCAGGACCTTTTGTTGCATTTTCTCAGTATCGCATTCGTTATATTGTAGTCCAACAGACCCCCATCCTCAGCATGACCAATGGTTCCCCCAGGACTCATCCTCTAATACAGTTAAACAGATGTCTAATGAAGATGTTATTTCCTCATTACTGGCTATGGGATGGGGATAGAGAGGAGGAGGAGGAGGGAGGGTTAGATAGACAGCAGAATACAGTACCAGTTTAATATTCCTTTCGCCCGTGGGCCCAAGATTGTGTCTGCCTCGGACGTCAATATTACATTCTTCACCCACCACAGGCAGTCTTAATAAGGCACCAGGCACAGAGACGGATCAGACTCGGCAATTACAATTCACCCAGAATTAGTTAATGGAATCTATACAGCAACATTTATATATCACTGGTGTGTGCCTAATGACTTTGTTGGAAAAGGCAGCAATAAAAATGGCATTCAGTGAATTGCATAAACACAGGATTTTTGTAAATTGTTTTTTTTTCTCCCTCTTCCTGTAATTTTTGTGTGTTGGGTGGAGATTAAGATGGCATTCTGGGAGAAATTGTCATGTCAGTGGCTGCATTGTTTGAGCAGAATTGTGGTGATTAATTTTACACGCACTTGGAGCACTGGAGCGCTCTCCTGGAGGAGGGGTTTCTGAGCAGCAGAGCCGGGACCCTTATTTACCCTCCACTCTGTTCGAGCAGTGAGCCTCATTGCTGCACACTGGATAAAGCAGGGAGACAGGGAAATGCCTACTTTAGGGATTACCTACAGTATAGGCGATAGTATTTTAGATGTAGATATAAATAAAAAAAAAAAGACTATAAGAATGGGGACATGCAATTTTGAAATATGGTTCATTTAAAATGTGACAGTATTTCTTTTTTGGTGAATTTAGAAGATACTTTGCTGAAGAATGAATTTTTAAAATGATTACTAATGTTTCAAATATAATGACCAAGCAAATATAACATATTAGTGTTGATCAGGTTACAGTATAAAAACTGAAAAATTCATATCATATCCTATCATTAATTTATCCATGGATGGATAGGGTGGATAATGTAACCAAAACTGTATTGCAACATTAATAAAAACGAACATACTAAATAAAAAAATATATATATTTACATTGGTATTATGTAAAATGTGAAAAAAAATACAATTCGGTGAAGAAATTTAGTTGAACCATTTGGTCAAATGAAAACACAATATGGTCATATTTGTCATACGATTCCACTAAGAGTTGAGATCTAATGCTGAAATGCTGCCTAGCCCTAATCCATACACTGACCAGCTTTACATTCATTCAAAGCTTAGATATAAAGCTTAAATTTGTATATCAATTGCTGCTTGGCTTTAAAATTTCAAAGCAATTCATCAGACACTTAACACTGTCATATAATAGCTACTAAGTACCCTGCTTGGTGTCTGGGCCAGAGGAGAGCCCTGGGGTGTCATCGAGGGCCAGCTGGAAACCTCTGCCTCACCCTGAGCAGGCCACCTCCTCTACGGGCTTTTTACCCTCTTCAGGAATGTGTGATTCTTTTCCAGTGCTGCTTCCCCAAACCACCACTCGGTTAGAGAACAGAGCAGCACTGATCTGCAGTGGCACAGCTGTGGTATTGTCTGCTCCCTGGGGTGGTGTGTGACACTGGCTCCCTTGGCCAGCTCCATTGTGAAGTGTCATTCAGTGCAGAGTGCTGGTGTAGGCTTTTTGTGTGCTGTTATTTAGCACAGGCGCCTGGTGTTGGCACATCTCTGGCCTGTACTGGAAAACTAAGGGGGTGAATGAGGCAGGTCCCACTCTGACACTTCAGAGTGATTATAGTGAGCTTTTGTTGTGTCCTTGAAGGGGACTCTACTTAACACAGGCTGGTGTGTCATTGTCGTTCATTATTTTTGTTACCTTTGATCTTGTTCTTTTTAACCTGGTTGTGAAATCGTTTTGCATGCAATGGCTTTAAATTTACGGTAAAAATAAGAAGAAAATTAACTTGTATTTCTTTTCCTCTATCAAGGTTGCGCTTCATTCCAGGGTTTACGCACAATATTTGTCATTGACTTAATTACCCAAGTGATGACACAGACGTTTTGGCAGGATGGCTCACTTCAGGGTAGAATAGTCTCGTCGTCAGCTGTGTTATTCTCCTGCCACGTCTCAACCAGGCCATTGTCACTGAGCCACAACATTTCAGCACAGCAGCATCCTGCACCACATTGAGTCGTGATAACAGGGAACATGGCCACAGTGGTGTCAGAATATGTCCTGCTTTTATCTGTGCACCCTGGGAGCAGCCAGTCGAGAGAATGAGCTGTGGAGGGGCTGAGAGGCAGACTGGGACCCAGGTGGTCCCTCACAGACAGACAGGTCATTTACAGCTGCACTGTACACACATCACTGGGCTCTTGCAGACTGACAAGCTCTAACAGAGAGATTTGTCAGCCACTCAGGGAGAATAAAGAAGTCGAAGAACAGGAATGTGTGTGTGGACGTGTGTGTGTGTGTGTGTGTGTGTGTGTGCGTGTGTGTGCGTGTGTGCGCATACGCATCTCTGAATATCCCTGGCTATCAGATAGAACTTCAGAAGCTGGAGCAGCCTTGGTGTAATAACCCAATCCCTGGACCCCCACAAATGTTCTGCACCCAGTGCTACCCTAAAACCAGCCCCCTGCCAGGTCCATAAGCTGTGGGTTAATTGTCATGCAGGGAGGTAAAATTATGGGTGCGGGGGGTCTGTGCACCTCCACAAAAGTCCCCATGCTTACCCCCCTCACCACCCTTCTTCATCCTTCCTTCAAGTTACAACTAATTCCTGGAGCGGTGTAGTGAGAAAGACGTTGCTATCTCTTATTAAAAGCCACTCCTAGACGCCCCATCAACACAGTTGACTAACCCCCTCCCCACCCTTAAATGCACGCATGCACACACATTTATCCTCATTCACTGAGCTTGCCTTACAGTGAACACAGGAAAAATAGTGGAGAGTAGGAGAGAGACAACCCAAGAAAAAAGGGGAAGTAGTCAGCAAGCAGGAGTTTTTTTTTCTATCCTTCTCTCGCTCTCCCTCTCCTTTTTTTTCCTGATTTACCGCGCTTTCCTCAGAAAGCTCCATTGTTCCCCTAGCCTAAGTCTCATCAGGCCTTTTGTGGCTGACTATCACAGCGGCAGGCAGAGAGCTGGAAATGTATAAATGGTATCATGCCTTGTGATTAATGGCGGTGCTTATGAGTCAGGTCTGATAACGGGCCTGCTCTCTACTCAATTTCAGATACCGTTAATGGAATCTGTCTTCTGCGATTGTAATGTGAGAGCGCCTAATTTGCTATGGAGCTTGAAGCTGTCACCGGCAAGGGATTGTGGGGTCATAAGGGACCTGGCAGCCGTTTGGCCTGCAGCTTGTATCTGCGGTGCTGAATAGAGCAGCTCTCTGCCTGTCAGTTAGCTGATAGGCTGATGAGGACTCTAAGCCACTCCACACAATGGCGGAAAGGGCCATACTGCCTGACTTCCCTAATTGTCGAGCCTGCTCATATTTCAGAGCCAGCATGCCGGGGACTGGGCTGCTTTTTTTTTTTTAATTCTCTTTTTTCCCCTCTCTCTTCTTGAACTTTTTTTCTTCCTTTTTCTATATTTCATCCTTCATCCCGCACACTGTCTCACCCCTATAACGCGTACTCTTCTGCGCTATTTTTCCTTTTCTTTTCCTTCTCCCCATCATTTGTCGCCTCCCTCTCCCCCTCTGTCTCTCATTTTAGTAAGTGGTGGGTCTTAGCGTATGACAGATTATCCCAAGTTTGCTTCAATTACTGCAAAAGAGATGGTACAGGAGAGGAGGAAGGGGAGAAAACTTTTGTGCACACATTATATTTAAGAAGCTGAGGATAAAGTGCTATCTCTACCACGGTGGTTTCTGTGCCAGTCTGCTTGAGATCAACCGGCTGCTGGGGAGGGAGTTCTCATGATATATAAATGGCCCAATTCAGAGAGTGTTTTTCAAGGTCTTGTCCGAGAAGCAAACTTGGGTCGAGGGAAGATTATAATGGGTCCCCAAATTAGTCTGGGGAAGTGCTAGCTTTTATGATTGGAGAATTTAAATTGTGTGTGAAGCTGCTGACTTTGTTGCTTTGACTTTTTTTTCTCTGTCGCTGCAGTGTAAATTAGGACAAATAAAAAAAAAATAAAAAAAAGAGAAAAACAACTCATTGAGTTCCAAATGAAATGAAATGTGATGATTGCATATGAGTTGACCAAGCAGCGCCTCTGTATATGGCTGTCATGTTATGTAAATAGATGAACTTTGGGTGTATTCAGTGTCTAAAAGGCCATCCACGCTCACAGGTTAGCAGGTCCTGGCCCTGGAGCAGTACTGGCTGGAGGTCTGTTTGCTGTGTCCAGACTGAGCTGGCAGTGGTCCATGGTGGCAGAAGTCTTCACCCTCAACAACCTCTTTGTCGGTTTGCTCTTCTACTTGACTGCCAGCTTTCACTGTGCTGAAAATGCCACCCAGAGAAGAAAGGTAAGCCAACACACCACACCCACACTCTAACTGGGAACTATTGTTTGTCATTTTTCTGTGAATATTCCATAAATGCCTGGTTTAGATAACTTTACTGCTTTCTCAGATTGCACATCTGGGGGCTGTGTGCTGTGGTTTGGGTCTCTGTAACCAGCACACCCTTGTCCTTTATGTACTAGTCATCATTCCCTGGGTTCTACACCGTCTGTACTCTCAGAAGGTAGGTTTAGCGGGGCCTTGTTTATCAAAGCTTCCAGAGAACGTTAACTATATACATTTACTGTTCTTTTTTATTATTATTATTATTATTATTATTATTATTATTATTATTATGATTGTTATTCTAGTAGTAGTATAGCTATTTGGATTTGGCTGTCTCAAATGTTTATTTTGCTAAATGATGCATAGTACAAATGCTTATTACTTCTAAAATGGACATCTGGTTTTGTTGAACGTGAAATATTTGAGAACATCTGTCGACAGGAGCTATCCTTGCGCGGCATTGTGTCTTTGGGAGTGTGTTTTCTCATTGGCTTTCTGCCATACGTCTACCTGCCCATATCCTCCTACATCAACACGGCTCGCTGGAGCTGGGGAGACCAGACCACTCTGTCTGGCCTGCTGACCCACCTGCTGAGGGCTGAATATGGCACCTTCAGTCTAGTATGTGCTCTTTCCTCTTCTGCTTTTACACACCTGTTATTATGTATACGTTCAAGTGGTCCTTGTGTCATATATGTGTATTTTACCTCCACTCTATTTTTCTGTGTGTTTGCAGGCAAAGACTGAAGGCTCTGTTAGCTTTGTCACTATGCTTCGGTGAGTAGGACCACTCACTCACTCACTCACTCACTCACTCACTCACTCACTCACTCACTCACTCACTCACTCACTCACTCACTCAC
>JAPTYR010000007.1:32931817-32942732 GCA_029814505.1 Siphamia roseigaster | reverse complement strand
TATCCTTGTGGTGCTGTGGCTTAGTTGGTTAAGTGCTTGTCTAGTAAACAGGAGATACCGGGTTCAAATCCCAGCAGCACCTTCAAGAAAACCCTGTGAACAGTTGGCGGAGGTCTGTGCTCTCCCAGTGCTTTTCTAGTTTCACACTTTTATGCTTGTACATAATTCCGCATGTGTTCATTCATAGCTGTTTTGCCTTCAGTGAGAATCTCCAATGTAAACAGTCATGAAAATAAAGAAAACACATTAAATGAGAAGGTGTGTCCAAACTTTTGGCCTGTACTGTACACAACCTTGTCACTTATCGATGTCATCAGTGTCCCACTGTGTTCGTTCAAATTTTTAAATCCCTACTACTTGCGACTGATCAGAAGTATAGTCCAAAAACGAGTGCTAGTTGCCAAGGGGGGACTTGAGGACAGACCCTTAACACCATTCCACAGGTGTCAGTGGTTTTTAATGCAGATTAACCCCGCCCAGTTTCCACTGTGGTCCCACCCATGTGTACCTGTTTCGGGGTTTCTCAGGGGGGTTCTCCGGGGACACCCTGCTAGAGGGTCTCTGATGGTGTGGAGCCTGGACCTGGTTCTCTGGACTGTAGCGACTTGGAACCTTGGATCGACCTGAGGACACTGGCGGTCCCACACTCTGGAATGTAGAGGACGGTGCCGAGGAGGCGGGAGGAGGCTCCTGGTTCCGGGCGAAGTCCTGGGTTATGATGTGCTGGAGGCGGCAAGCACAGGGGGAGTGTCACATGGGAACGGTGTTTGACTTAACGACTTAATGAAACTTAAATGTCTGCAGAGTGTCAGTGACTGTGTATGTAAGGGGGGAGAGACTGTAACAAGTGAATTTCTTTTTTACTGTGTATTTACATTTTTTACAATTGCACTATTTTATACTCTTGTATTTATATTGCTTTTTAAACAGTTCCTTTTATCGTTTCTTCGGTTTCTTCACTGAAAAGTCCATCCAAGAATGAGAGTTGTGAATTACCTTACTGTGTGGAACACGTCAGACTGCTTCTCTATGTTTATTGCACTGACTTGATAAATAAATAAATGGTAAATGGACTGCACTTATAGCGCATTTTCCACCTTCAAGGTCCTCAAAGTGCTTCACATATATAGGACACACACACACACACACACACAGGATGTTGTCAAACCTACTGAGAGCAATTTAGGGTTCAGCGTCTTGCCTAAGGACACTTCAACATGCGACCAGTTGGAGCTGGGATTCAAACCACTGACCCTTCAGTCATTGGATGACCCGCTCTACCAACTGACCCACAGCAGCCTTAATTAATCCTACAGTATCAGACGTCCTTTAAAAATCAACTAAAGCGCAAAACCTGCACAGAACCAAAGTGTTTTCATACAGTCTTTACTGTTTTAATGTCAATCTGATACACAAATACCAAATACTAATTAACTGACATATTTTAACCTTTTTAATGACATGATTGTTTAGGAAACAAACCACAATAATGAAAAACACTTTTTTTCCTCAAATATTCTTTATATAAATTACAATTTATACTTTTATTTTTTCCTCCCGTCATATGTCAGTAATTAACATTTGACCACGAACCAAAAGGAACAACGGATATGCACCAATGTTGGAGTTAAATGTATCAGTGTGTATTTTTTACTCAGGTTGTAATAATTGAATACTGACTATTATGTGATGGATCAGAATTTAAACAATCAGACACAAATGAGCAAGTGTTGATTCAAGTAAAAAAAACTAAAATACAGGGTTCATCCAGGTCCTTGAAAATGCTTGCATATCAACATTGGTTTTCAAGGTCTGGAAAGTGCTTGGATTCTTAACAATTTTATTAATGTATTTTTACTCTTCACTCAAGCCAACACTCCTTACAGAGGAGATGTATTTCTAAAACTAAACCTTTAAATGATATGTTTGGAATGAAAAACTATTTTTGATACAGGAAAACACTATTTCCAATATTCTACATAAAAATGTCTTTTTGTTTTAAAATTTATTTCTCCTGTCATATGTCAGTGATTAACTCCAACATATCCATTATTCTTTTTGGTTCTAGGACAAATGTTAATTGTGTCACTGTATATTTTGTAGTCACTTGGTAGTGTAGTGTTTATTATGGGATGGTTTAAGTAGATGAATCAGAATTTAAACCATCAGGTAAAAGGGTCTGGTCATGGTCCGGTCTTACCGAGATGTGGTCTGCCAGGGTCATGAAGCGGGTGTGGGTCTTGACGGGGTACTCAGGCTGGGAGGGAGGGGGCTGGGGGGGCCCAGGCAGCTGTGGTGGTGGCCCCTCCCCCTGAGGGCGATAGCGGCTCATGTCGTAGGCTCGCATGCCAGCTGTGAGGGGTGAACGAGGACAGAGTCAGGACCAGACAGAACCGGCTCAGTGTCAACATTCAGTCGTCCAATCAGAAGACAAATGTGGTCATGTGACCAGGTCAGTGGGTGAAGGCCTCAGGGTTATGGGATGTTTACTCTAACCGCTAAATTTAGCCTCTGAAACGCACTCATGTTCCATCTGCAGAGTCAGGACTCTTTCCAGGAAGTGGAGGCGTGTGTTGGACTAGTACCTGCTGTCTGCTGCTGCCCCTCGTCCACTTTGTCCTGTTGGGTCTGGACTGGAGATCCAGCAGGACTGATGACCTCGATGGCGGTGCCACCGGGGGTTTCGTATCGACTTGAAGACACTGAAGCAAGAACGACTTCATCAGCCCATTTACATTTACATACAATCTACAATACGAACATCGTAATACTATAATAATCTGACCAACGCCACCAAACCAGGGGGGTTCCATTGGTCAGTTCTGTCTGTGGGTTCCATTGGTCAGTTCTGTCTGTGGGTTCTGTTGGTCAGTTATGTCCGTAGGTGTCATCTGTAGGTTCCATTGGTCAGTTCTGTCTGTAGGTTCTGTTGGTCAGTTCTGTCTGTAGGTGTCATCTGTAGGTTCTGTTGGTCAGTTCTGTCTGTAGGTGTCATCTGTAGGTTCTGTTGGTCAGTTCTGTCTGTAGGTTCTGTTGGTCAGTTATGTCCGTAGGTGCCATCTGTGGGTTCTGTTGGTCAGTTCTGTCTGTAGGTGTCATCTGTGGGTTCTGTTGGTCAGTTCTGTCTGTAGGTGTCATCTGTGGGTTCTGTTGGTCAGTTCTGTCTGTTGATGGGTTCCATCTGTGGTTAAACTCACAGCTGCTGGATGAGTCAGAGCTCTGAGATCCTCGTTCCCTGGAGTCTTTGTCGGAGGCGATCTGCCGCGTGATTATTACGTCGATGAAGTTGGCGGCGGTGATGGTGGTCTTCCCCCGGGTCCGGAGTTCCTCCTCGATGCGGGACTTGGAGCAGGGGGGGCCCTTGTCTTTGATGCCGGGTCCATCTGAGTACACAGGGTGGGGCTTCCCTCCAGGCAGAGACATGGCGCTATACGGCGAGTGCATGGGCCTCCGCTCCGCCTCCTGCTGCTCTGAGACACCGGCTGCTCGCCGTGACACTGCGTCATCATCCTGTTCGTGTTTGCTCTCCTTGGTCTTCGCCACATCCATCTGGGGGGCGGACGCTGCAGCGTCCACCAGGGCCGCCAGTGCGTCGGCGGCCGTGCTGTATGGAGAACTGCTCTGGGCTGCTGTCACCGCCGCCGCATGTGGCCTAGAAAAAACCAATGACAGACGTTGAACAATCTTGACATCGTTAAATGTAGACATGGACTGTGTTCACTAATGTCCATCTGAGGTAAACTATGAGGATCTGTGAAGGATCTACAACGACCTTTGAAGGGTCAGTCGTTATTGAAACAGTTACATCAAGTCCTCTACTGTTCAGAATTTTATTGTTGGTTTTAATGATGGTTCTACTGTTTGGTTCTACCTACATGAGAGAGGTGATGACACTCTTCCCGGGGAAGATGCTGGGTCTCTGTTGGACCACCACGTCCTGAGTCCGGAGGGAGGGAGAGGGGGAGTGCAGGTATCCTCGACTCCCAGGTCGACCCGGCTGTTCCGGACCTGCTGATGACCAGACAGAGCCGTAAATACACAGTCACAGCTGAAACTTACACCCTCCTCCATTTTTGACAACAAAACAATCGTGTCAGATCCTAAAACTGACAACTGTTATCAGTTTTATAAATCATGGATCGAGGACAGTATCCCAGTCAAAACCTGCTAGATTCACAGCCAGTAATGACCTGGAATCAGTCCGACTCCACCCCTTCAATCAAAACAGCAGATACATTGACCTTGTGTGAAGGTTCAGTGTATGATTTCATGCATAGAATCACGGACCCTGGGTTCCACCTGCTGTATGTATTCTGATACTGTAGAACGATTGACTGGATCCAGTCTGATTCCAGTCAGCAATGACTAAGCCCTAACCGTGACCCTAACCCCCAGGGTGTGGTATTTTACGCGGTATGTACATGTGGAAAGTTTATAATATGTACAGATAATGTGCTAATTAACTCCAATTAAAAGTGATTTGTATATTCATGCAATTTCGTGATACGCTGTATATTCAGTTTGGTGCCGAAACTAGAACCTTAATTTCCAATACATTTCTATTTAATCTAATGTATGAACTGGTACGGACTGGGCTCCTCGGGGCCAATGGCTCATATTTTCAGGTGATTATGAACAGACTGAAAATATAACCATCTTTGTAATTCCATCCCATAATAGCCTGTAAATGTCCACAGCTGTGACCTCACCTCCTCTCATGTATTCATTGACGCGTTCTCGTTCTCGGAGTTCCCGTTCTCGTTCCCTCTGCTCTCGTTCCCGTTCCTTCTCCCTCTCCTTCTCCTGCTGCTCGCGGTCACGCTCCCTCTCACGCTCCCGCTCTGTGCTGGCGGCAAGATGAGCCGGGTGTCCTAGAAGAAACACACATCACATTGACCAGATGAAGAACAGCGGTGACCCAGTCCAGAAGGATCCACCGGACTGAGCCAGTCCAGAAGGATCCACTAGACTCTGGAGGAACGCCACTTTAGCCAGAACATCTGAATGGGAGGCAGAATTATCGAGATTTGCCCAAATTCAAGCGTCGAGGTTTTAACTGTAGTGAACCTTATGGTATGGAGGTGAGTGCATTATGCACATCACACCGTATTAAAACTCAAGACTAATTTCAGGGATCACATACATTTTCAAGGTCAAATTGAAGCACTTTTCAGTGTTATTTTCAGTTTAGCGCTGGGGTCAAGTCCATATCTACAGGAACACAGACACACAGGATTACCGCATTTTCCAGACTATAAGCTGCTTTTTCCCCCATGCTTTGAACCCTGCAGCCTATACAATGATATAGCCAATGTATGCATTTTTCTGAGCTAACGGCGCCCAGGGGGTGCTCTAGCAGGAAGTGCAAAAAAGACAGACAGAAGAGATCAATGCAAAGATGACGCTAATTTTTAGCGCACACAACGCAAAATGCACGACACACACACGTGCACACACCCTCATCATGGAAAGCACACGAAGAAATGCATATATTGCACCATTTAAGTTGACAGCAATGAATCTGTCTATGCAAGAAAGAAATAGAGCAACAATTAAAGAGTTTGAGTTGTTCTGAGGCTGTTCAATGCCGACACTGAAGATGACTTTAGTGGTTTCAGTCACAAGAGGAAGATGAATAAATCCATTAATGACTTTTCTGTTTGGTTTAATCAGACGTTTTACAGGAAACACTGCTTGGAAACTATCAATTAAGGTATGTAAATAAATATTTACAAAGTCTTTCTGAGTAAATATATCCTGTTACAACGTAGACATATGTAGCCTATAGTAAAGTCTGACAATATATGTTAAAAAAATGTTTATTTAGGGTGTGCGGCTTCTATTCAGTTGCGCTCTATAGTCTGGAAAACACAACCTTTATCTTGTTTCATCTCAGTGATGAACGTATTATGTATAAACATCTAAAAAAAAAATAATGCTTCATAACAGCAGAAAGTTTAGAAATTAAAGAACAGTTTTAAATTTAAAAAAAAAAGGGCAGACATTTGGTGTTCTTCAGACACCCTGGAACCCAAGAGAGACATAATCAGATCAAACTGGACCTGAGTTGAGATAAGAACACCTAAAGTTGACCTGGAGTCGACCTGAGAACACTTGGACCTGACTTTATGAAAAAAGGTTCAGTTCTATAAATGCATCTCCTCTGTAAATAGCTTTGGTTTGAGTTAGGAGTAAAAATAAATACAACCACAGTGTTCATATTCAAGCACTTTCCAGACCTTGAAAATCCAACATACCTGTATGAATGCTGTATTATACGATTTGTTTTTGGTCTGAATTCAGTTAATTTGTGTCTGTTTAAATACTGATCCATCCCATAATAAACAGTGTTAAAGTCCTACCCTAACACCCTTCTACTCCGTCAGTAGAAAATATACACAGACACATTTAACATTTGACCGTGAACCAAAAACAATAATGGATATGATGAACCAATCTTTATGTTAATCACTGATGTATGACAGGAGGAAGAAATATAAAATAAAAACATTTTTATGTAGAATATTGGAAATAGTTTTTTTTCTGCATCAAAAATAGTTTGTTTCTATTCCAGAGACATCATTTAAAGGATTAAGATATGTGTTAAGTATTTGACATTAGTGTTTATGAATCACGCAGATGAAATACAAAAGATGTAAAAAAAAAAAAAACTAAAAAAAAAAGTGGAATCAGCATGTCCACCAACTTAAATACTTATGAAAAGACTTCATCAAGTTAATGCCTTCAATATGAAGGACCCTCAAATGACATCTACTCATGTTTTTAGTGAATCTAAGTGTTGAATATTTTTGAAAGTCTTAATTGAGAATATTTTAGGATAATTTTATGTTTTGTACTGATCCACTTATGTTAGAGCATTGAAGCCAACGCAGGAAACAGACATTCAGGATGCACATGGGTCTGTCTAAAGCCTGGTTCCACATGTTAATCCTACAACAGAGTTGTCAAACATATGGCCTGTGGACCAAAGGGTCCATTCTGGCCCAATGGAATGAACTTGTGAAATACAAAAATTACACTGATCATCATAACTAAATAAAAGATGTTTAAATCATTTCAGTTCAGGTTCCATAAATCAGACCAATCTGATCTAAAGTGGATCAGAACCAGGAAAACAAGAGCAGAATAATCTACAAATAATAGTCTCTTTTCAATTGACCCTCAAATTGTGTGAATATAACTTGTACATAAAAATATACCTAATGGAAAAAAACAATCTCTCCAAAACTGTAATTTAATTAAAAATATTTGTTTTTGCAAGAGGTGGTTTCCCAGGTATAGTGAAATAGTTATAGTCACACAAAACTGTGTTGAAAAGACAAGACATCGAAAAGGTTAATGTCAACAGAACTGAAGATCTACCATGTTAAATGTGACACTTTTAGTTAAGGGAAGGTAGTAAATTCAGATTTTTAAGTTCAAGGACTTAACCCTCATATTATCCTTGGGATTAATTTGACCCCATTCAATGTTTATCGTTTTAGAAAGTAGTTTATTTTTTGCCTCCGCCAAGGAAGTTGATGTTTTTTGCCGGCGTTGGTTTGTTTATGTAACAGATAACTCAAAAACTAAAGAACAGATTTTGCTGAAATTTTAAGGAAATGTTGAGGATGGTCAAAGGCACAAATGATTAGATTTTTGGGGATGATCCGAAAACCGCCATTATCGAAAAAAAAACAAAACAAAAACCAATTTAGTGTATAACTACTGAACTAATAATGATATCAACATGAATCCACTTGCTAGAGGAAAATTTTCATGGTCAAGGAATCTAAAGATAGAAACAAAATAATTGGACTATTATTTTAGGTGGAAATCCCAATATGGGGGAACGCGCTGCTTGGCTGAGGTCTGCGGTCTTCGAGTGCTTTTTTCCAAGTTTGCTAACCATTTCACGACTTTTCCTAATTTGATGGTGACAAATGAAACGCATAAAAATGATCCTGATATTTGTTTAATGTGCTGAACACATACTGGTGTTCCTCTGGGGCGTGTATGAGGCCCAGATGATTGAGTGTGCGCATGTGCTGAGTTGATCCTTTTGAGTTGCTCCATAGCAGGGGGTATAGTAAACAACTATTTTGACCTGAATAAACTGTGCAATAAGTTCATCCATTAACAATGCAATCCATCCAATAACAGTGCAATATCTTATAATAATGTGTATATTGTGTATATATTTATATTTTAAAAATAAAACTATATTGTATATAGATTTGTATTTTATAGAAGTGATAACTCTTGTGTGCTGGTGCTATAATCCTGCTGATGTAAACGTGGAATTTCCGCTAGTGGGACTAATAAAGGAATATCTTATCCTTCTGCTGGTGTGAACATGTGGGAAACAACTGGACTAGTCAACTCCCGCCAACATGAGGAAATTAAAGCAGGTTTGGAGTTGATCTTATCGAGCTCTGTAGCATTACACGTGCCTCCAAAAATCAACATCTCAACTATAATAACAATAATAATAAAAAAATAAAATAAAATAATAATAATAATAATAATGTACTTGGCACAGAAACTTGGTCAATAGTTTAATGTAAATAATTTTCTGGAGGTAAATATGTGTCAGTAATATTTGAGGATAATAGAAGGGTTAAGAGACCCCACATGGGGTCGCCTGGGATTCAAATGGGGTCACCTGAAATTTCTAGTAACTGATATATTAAAAAATTTAAATTTAGGGGGAAAGTGTATAATATATAGCCTTGCATGTCACACGTTTCTAGTTTACAGGGTATATGAAGCTATAGGTGAGCGTTGAACTTATTGAAATACAAAATTAAGGGCTCCCATAACTTATTGAACTTTCCAATTGTTCCTCTGGTGAAATACTTTATTTTTTTCAAAGTTTAGGAAAAACATCAAATCACTAAAGGCAAACGAACACCTTTGGTGGGTTAGGAGATTTCCATTCTATAACTTGTCTCCTACAGGCTCTAAGGGAGGCAAAGGCATTTTTCATGTCTGTGGTCAATACACATTCATTAATTAGTACATCAAAAATGTCCACTTCTGCATGTGGCTTCATTTTAGTAGTAAATATTCCAAAGATATGACCAAAGGGACTTAGTTCTGAGTTACATACCCTAAATGTTATCTAAAATTAACCTTTACTTGCAACATAGTATATTAAGCTATTAAGTGATAAAAACAAATTTCAGGAAAATAAAAAAGTCTCAATTTTGACTACCTGGGGTTGTGAGAAATTTCTGATGTTAAAATTGGGTTAGGAGGGGGAAAAAAAAGTTGGGAACCATTGTTTTATGACTCTATTGGTCTGAATGTGGAACCTGAACTACCATGAGTTTGACGTCCCTGTTCTCGACCTTCTCCTCTTCCTTGGTCATTGTGGACTTGCTAGCATCGTCCAACAGTCGGACATGTTTGTTCGATCCATCTCTCCTGTCGCTACACATTTCATGATCCGCAGTTGAACTGACCTTTCAGACCTGGGCCGGTTTGGCGCCGCACTCTTAAAGAAGAGTGAAGAACACGGAGGGAAGGGAAGACGAGGTTAGAATGGGGGAGGGAGGGTCCTCACCTGGCGGAATGGAGGATGGGTTGAAAGCCCTAGGAGGGAAAGGGGGCTGAGCTCCAGGGAGGTAGGCGATGCGTTCCAAAGTGGGAGTACCTGTTCCCCCAGGGTGAGGCAACAGGATAGTTGGAGGCATCTGGGCTAGATCAATAATCCCTTTTACAGACAGAAGCAAAGGGCCATCGGTCAACAACAACAACCGATCCATCAGATTGTGAATGTATGAACACCGTATACACTTAGCTGGAACCCATCACCTTCAGTCAGTTACATAAGCAACAGGGCTGCAACAAGAGTGGAATAGTGGTCAACTTGTAAGAGGCAACCACTTAGCAACACACTGTTTGGACGACCATCTCCAATCATACACTGAGCAGGAGCCAATCAAATGCAGCCATAATAATAGAGAGCAAATCAGAGAATTTGTCTGGGTCATTTGCTTCTGGGCGTCTGGAAAAGGTAGCCACTACTTCACAAGCACACTACATCCCCGCCCCCTGCAGGTGGCACAGGCGTAGGAGGGTCAGCTGCCGGAGGGGCGTACCTCGAGCTCCTGCCGGGAATGGGATAGCAACCGGCTGTTCCCGTGGTGACAAGCCCCGGGCCACGTCGGGCCGAGGGATGACCTGCATCTGTTGGGAGGTGATGTAGTCGTTGAGGATGGTCTGCCGCGTGTTCTCCATGGTGTACAACTGGTAGGTGTTGTGGTAACCGGTTGGCGACGGTTGCCGGGGAAACATGAATGCTGGTGGATAGGAAACACACAGAAAGACAAACAAGGATGAACAGAAGGGAAGGACTCATCGCTGTCAGCACTGATGCCGAAGCATGAAAATGATCCCAGGGGAATGACTATGAACGAGTCCCTACCCGGATCCAGGACCCGGTGGAAGTTCAGGGGGTCCAGGTGGGGGGGCAGGTGGCCCCGGTACACTTCCCCAGGAACCACGGGCCGGTGGTGGGGGTCGAAGGGGCTGTGGGATGCCACAGGGTCGGCCCCCGACACCGGAGACTTGGCTGTGATGCTGTCCCTCTGGGTGGGTGTCATGGAACTCTTCCTCTCATGTTGGACCGATTTAGAACCTTCAGGAGACACAAACACCGACATTTATAACCTTCAATAAAAACAAACACCAACATTTAGAACCTTCAATAAACACAAACACCGACATTTACAAAAGCAGGACATTTATGTTGAAAGTTGAGCTTCAGAACAACAATGAAAATGAAAAATCTGTGCGTCATCGGTCTAGATGTGTGCGTACATGATCGGTCTGTCAGTGTGTTTCCATGCATGGTCAGAAAGTCGAATTATTGCCTTAGTCCGGCTAAGGCCGGAGTCTTAACAGCCAT
>JAPTYR010000007.1:32870893-32886611 GCA_029814505.1 Siphamia roseigaster | reverse complement strand
AATCGTGAGTTAGGTGTATCGTTACAGCCCTAGTGAACATACACAGCACCTCCACAAAGGAAGCCCCAAGACAACCAGGTCTGAACATTATGAGTTTGAGCATACAGTGTAAAACACTGTACATCAAAAAATATCTGAAACACAATAAAAGTAAAGTGTTGCTGGTTCGTCGAAGTAAAATTCTAGTAAAGCAAAACCAAGAGATGACTGGGTGGAATATTCCCAGAATGAAAGATGAACAGATAGTAGAGTCAAATTTAACAGAACTGTAAATGTAAAGAGGAAAACTTTCTGGCCAAACATCAGCCTCAGGGGTTGAACATGCAGGTGTTGCAAAGGACCAAAACCTACAGTTTCTTGAATGACTATTTGAGGCTTGAAAAACTACTTAGTCTATACTTAGTCCATAGTTCTTTCCAAAAACAAGACCGATGGTGACAAGTACAAAAATTACATCCACAAAACACCTGCTATCAATTTTTTTTGCAGTCAGTGTTTAGCACATTTTCTGGACAATTTATTACATGGCGGTGCTGTTAGCTAGGCCATAAAAATTGTAAGTAGAATTCACTAAAATCAAATAAATCTGTATTTATTAATATAAATATGACAGCTAAAACCCATACCGCAATGGAAACCCTCTTACAAAATTAGTAATGCGATGTAACAAGTAGTCTTTGTTTGGTACAATTCAATTCAGTGTTTTGCTACTGAGGTACAGTAGAAGGATACAGTTTCCAAAAAGTGTGAGCACTATAAAGTAAATCGAAGACCACATGCCAGACTTGACTCCTCCTTGAGAGCGAATACCGTTGTACATAACCTCATTCCAGTCCTCACCTGTCAGGATCTGAAGAGACAGAACACAAACATACACAAATTATTGTTCCCCATACTGAGAACAGCTGTTGGGGTTTATGCACAGGACAAATAAAGAATTTGCCACGATGGAACTGTAGTCAAAGGTGCGTGTGAATAAAATAACAGAGTAGGTAGATTTCCCGACCTGAAAGACTGTCATGATGGCTGCAGGAAAGGTGTCAAAGTTTGTTGGGGTGTAGTCTTCAAAGATGAACCTGAGAAAAAATGTCATACACATTATGCTTGAAAACCAGAGGTTGGTAAATTGAAGATATTTTATTTTATGGTGAAAGAGAAATCAATGTTTTTCCTCTGTAAGTGGCTGGCTGATAGATTTTTTTTCATGTGCTTTTCATTTCAGAGGTCGGCTCATACACAAAGCAAAAATTGTGAACCACACTCCACTTTTGATGTGACAGCTTGAGGGAAACAACCTTCAGCTCAGGGAAAAACTGAGCACCAATAGCTTTGTATGTGACAAAGGTAGACACTTTAACAGTACAGTCTGTTAAAATAGAAAACTGCTGAACAGGCCTGAGGACTCATTATTCTCTCTGCAAAACATATCTTTTCAATTAAATGTAATCTATTCAACCATGAAGTATGCTTTAGTGTTCTTTTCTGGTTACTAATTGTCTATTTAAATCAGCATAAATGTTAACTGAACCACGAAAAAAAGCTGTATTTTCTGCTGGTGTAGACATGTTTTTACATTTAGTGGCGCTCAGTTAACATTATAAGCCTTGGGACTGCTTTACAATTAGTGTTTAGAAATTATTTATAATTTGGCTATTACTTTGTCTTACAGAAAAATGCAACAACAGTGACAGTTGCCAAATATTGAGCTTCTTTTTACATTACTTTTGATTCACATATTTCAGTGGTTTCTACATCAACCATGCCTACATCAGCAGCATTTGACTTAATCTGACACTCATAAATCTACCACTAACATATTTTAATTTCTTATTAAATTAATTGAGACAGACACAAGAATGTAAGTTGCACTGACTGCTACAGCTATGCCATGTCATTCACCTCTGGTTCTATCGACGTTCATTCAGCATGTTTCCACTTTTCAATCTGAATTCCCAGTAGTTTTGTATTTTGTGCAGGGGTGAGTGTGTCTCTCACAATAAGTGAGCTTTGATAAGACACAATAGATATAATAGCAGTAGACATGATGGTGGAGCTTTAATTAACTGGGTGGGAAGTCTTATTGATAAGTATGTTGGTGGTTAGTGCACTAGTTAAATATACCCCTGTGCTCAGGTCTTATTATAGTTTACTGCTCGTACTATAGTTTCTGTAACAACAAATAGTACACGCTTAGCTCTTACGTCAAGATTTAAAAGGGTGATTTGTGTGATATTGGTGGCCACATGATCACAACAGAAACAGTGCTGTATTTTGTTAACTTGTGTTAGTAATACATTTTTTCCCATAAAAGTCTTTTAGTGAGATACAGGATGTAGCTGTTTTGTTACCTGCCACCAAAGAGCTGCATGCCAAGCAGAGCAAATACAACGATGAAGAGGAAGAGGAGGAAGATGAGGGAGATGATGGACTTCATGGAATTCATCAAAGACACAACCAGGTTTCTGAGAGATGCCCAATACCTTAACAATCACAAAATATCAGGTATAACTGCCATAAGATTAAAATTGTATTATTTTGCTTCATTTGTGTAAAATACATTTAATACCTAGAAAATTGTAAATTACACCAATGTATCCAACATTAAATAAACATCACTACACATACTGAAAGCAGAGAAAATAGAAAGGCTTCTTGTGATTGGGATGTAACAGCTTAACAGATGGCGAAGAGTGAGAAGTCAGACTAACTTGGTGATCTTGAAGATCCTTAGCAGACGGAGCGCACGCAGGACACTGATACCAAAGGAAGTGCCAGGTCTGAAGAAGCCCCAGAGGACTTCAAAGATGCTGCCAACAATGACCTACAGAGACAGTCACAGGCAATTTCAGCTTTATTTGAATGAGTGTGGAAAAGGGCAACAGAGACAAATAAAGAAGAAGAAAAGTTAGTTATGGATGGAGGAAAGTAATATGTAGAAATGGAGACTGAATACTGACACTGAAGTCGAAGCAGTTGAAAGAAGAGTGAAAGTACAGACGTGGTCCCAAACTATACATCTTCAGAAACATCTCAGTGAGGAATAGAGCAAGGAACAGGAACTCTGCATAGTCTGTGTTATTAAAATAAAAGCTTATGTTAACACTTTGTAACATACTTTGAAAACTGCAACATGTGTCAGAGCCATTACCACATGACAACAGAAGGTGTTTGATGAAGTGAGCACATGCATCTGAAATGAACTGCAACTCACAGAGGAAGTTTGAGAGCCAGAGCGGCTGGTTGTGATGAACGATGGCCACACAGAGCGTGTTGAGCGCCACCAGGCCAAGCACAGTCCAGTAGAAAGTCTGTGTTTTCACTATTCGGCGGATGTAAATGCGCATGAGACGCTCCTTACGGCGGAAATAGGCTGCAGGACCTCGCTTTGTACTCCTGATGCTTGCTCTGGCCATGGGGATGCCTGAGAGAATTAAGGCAAGACACAAATGAAGTGTAACCAGGTTTGTGTTCTTCCTCTGACCTGAGCTAGAAACACGGATCAGACACACACACACATACAGTGTGTGTGTGTATGTGTGTTCGTGTGTGTGTGTTCATGAGCTATTATTGACAAATAATAGCTTTAACTTTCAATCATATCAGGATAAACAATATCATGAGCTCAAACTATTACATAAAACTTCTGAATCATTAGAAGACAGAGGTTGAAATTGAGAAGTCTTAACTGATTCTGTTGTCAACAGGCCATAGTCTATCCAGAAGTCATTTATATGTATTTTTGGCTGTATTTTTTTTTCTGTGTCCGATGTGTTTGTTCACACACCCCTGATAATTTTTTTTTATATTTTCACACGTCCATCTAGTTTCTAAGTGATTTGGAACTAGATAGATGTTGGCATTAACCACAAACATGTGTTTCTGAGGCTGTAGGGACGCACCCACAGAGGAGATGTCACTGTATTGTTCATCCCCCAGCTGGCCTCGACTGCCCACATCCATCCCTCTCCTCTTGATGGTGGTGGCTCTCTTCAACACTGTAGACAGAGCAGGTTCAACAAAAACGGTCCCAGAACAAGGTGTTCATTGTATAACTCATGATTATGACTGATTGTAAATGGAAACACAGGGCCAACTTTTGGGCAAAGTCACTCCATCTTATTGTTTTTGCTGAAACTTCACAATGATGAATTGTTTAACAGATCTCAGACTTGTGCTGCTTTTTTATCAACATTGCCCATATGAAAGCCTTGTGCACAGCCTCTCATTTTAGAGACATTGTTAGACTCAGGCAGTACGGAATCATGGAAAATAATAATGCAATCGAAAGATGATAATGGAGCAAATGATGAGAGGAAACTGAATATTGTCTGCATGACATGCAAATGTTTCTGAAGTTTTGGCTGAAAGGGAAAGTTAAACTCATTTGCACTGTGGTTTAATTAATCAACAATGAACATTTAATGTGAGAGTAATGATCCAAAGAACTGAATGCAAACTTTATTCTCTTACTGTAAAATGCAGTTTCTATCAAAATAAGTCATGCTTGGAGGTGACTTGACATCCATGCATTCAAGTGCTGCAGTGTTTTATCAGGGAACAGGCCATGCAGTGAACACACCAAAGAGGTCATGAAGAGTGTGGTATGACCCTTGACTAAAACCTATGCTGATGGTTCGCTTCCACCCTGTCCCGTCCATCACTAATACCAACACCTTTCACCCCACTTTGTTCATGTCATCCTCTTTGTTGTACATATTCATTCAAACCTCCACACATACATAAATATATTAGTGCCTTTGTACACATACAACTTAAGACACACACATACAGGAGTTTTTTAATAAGGCAGAGTCCAATGGATACACACATATTCACATACATACATAAACACATGTTGTGTTCTCATGTGTTTCAGGGACATTATGTTCCATTAACTTAATTAATTTATTGGAGACTGACCTTAACCACAAGTAATTATACCCCAACACTATATCTCCTACACATAATAAATACCTAAAACACACAAACATGTAACTTTTCAGAATTTTGTTTCTAATCCAAGTTCTCAGAATTTCAGTATTGATTTCTCGGGGTGGGTAAAAACACAAATAATATATGAATATCATATATTGTCCTGTGATACCTTAATGAAGCAAATATTTATATTTTTAAATATATATGAATGAACAAAATTTGTGACTAGTCCAGCAGCGTACAAGTGACAGTGGAATAATGGAGTCTAATAATTTAATCTGCAACAATTTGATAAAGTATTATTGCCTGAGGGTCATAAGGAGGTCTGAATGTCAGTTCCCATTTCGTCCAGACCAAGGTCACGGTAACCTGATATGTGATATGTCACCGACATTTCCAATTGATTACATTTTGCCTACTTGATTCAAAAGATTCTGTCAAAATGACAATACAGTAAATATATGCATAATTACATTTTTTTCCTTCAGTTGCACAGACATCTGGTATATCATAGATGTTTGTCTCACAAAAGTAATAATTATGGCAATATTACCATATTGGGATGCAATTGCTAACACAAATTACACCAATTCCCACCCCTATTAATTTTTTACCACAACATCTGATACTGTTTTTATGACTGATTTCCATATTTCATTTCATTATAGTCTGAGTGCCCTTGTGTTTGAGCTGACAAAAACATAGACAAGAAATATACTTAAGTTCAGATGTTCTTTCCCTTGCTGGTTGTGATCATCTGTTTATGCTTATTATGTTTATGCTGTAAAGTGTGCAGTTAACGGTGTGGTGAAGTTGGAAGGGGAGAGGGAGCAGACCAGAAGACGGTTCTCACCATAGGTACCACCTGTACTCCACTCTGGGAGCCTCCTGAGAGCTGCCAATCAATCAACATTTAATAAAAGCCCCGCTGGGTAAGTGAGGAGGACAGGTCAGTACAGAGTTACAAGGGTCTGTGGGGTGTCACATTGAGTGACATCTTTAATACTATTACCATTAATTCAGTGTGTGCCATTGTGAGTGGTAGAGAAAATGGAATACTGTGAGTGAAGCAACAGCAGCAACAGTGTGTGGGCTACTGTAAGTGTACTTGTTGCTACAGCCAAGACACAAAAAACATTCACTAGACAACTAAGCAACCAGTGTGAAACTGTAAATAGAGTACGTTTCCTCTATTTGAGACAACATGGCCTGTATGTGTTATTTTTTGAACATTGCCACTGATATACTACATTCAATTATCAATCACTTACAACCAGAATAAAACATTGTTGCCCAAACACATCACTGATAACCGTGTTTTTCAACCTTGGGGTTAGGACCCCATGTGCGGTCGCCTGAAATTTCTAATAATTGTTAGAAATAAAAATGTAAATTTGTTAACAAAAAATATATGAGGAGTTGGAAGACAATCATAAAAGGCATGACAACCAGAAACTAAAGCACTGTGGTACTGTTCACTGTGGTTGGTTCCAGATGCTGCAGCTTTTTCATAATTCATAGTTTGAGTTATTGTTTGTTCAGTATTAATTGTCAGTCTGTAAATACCAGCTGGACTGACTGTACATATCCGGACCAAGGAAAATTAAATTCTCCTTTTGTGCCGTAATAATCTACACCTGGCTTTTCTGCCTCTGTTCATAATAATATAATTGTATCGAATAAATATAGCCTACATTACTGTTTATTTGCAACATAGTATAGTAATTAATTACATGATCAAAAGCAATTTTTACAAAAAAGTCTCAGTTTTGAATGTCTGGGGTCACCAGAAAATTGTGAAGTTGAAATGGGGTCACGAGCTACAAAAAGTTGGAAACCGCTGTACTATTCTGTTCTTCAGTTCACTAACGTTCTTCTATTGTTCTCAACACTGTTTAGTGTTTGTGCTGTTCTCTCATCAGTACCGTCTGTGCATTAATAAAAAAGAATAAAATAATTCAATCCAACCAAAAGGAAGAATTCATCTTGGGCTCAAAACCCTCCTACATCAAAACTGTGAAGCCACTCATGGCCCCAGTACACTTCAACTGGATGGAAAATACCTGAACAGAACTGGTTAAAAAAATAAATTATATAACCAAACTCAGACTTTGGTTCAAATTACAGCCGAGGAACATCAACATCCAACCTTGGCCTGAGTTGTTTGTGGGGCAGATTCAGAGTTTAAATCTTCATTAAGGACAGACAGAGACTGTTGTATAATGAGGACAATCCAGCTGCTGTTTCAGTACAGAGGGACACATGGTTCACCTTCCTGTTGGCACAACGCCATGTGCACTCTGCGGCTGTCAAGTCCAAAGGTCGGTGTGACCCTGATTGGATGCCGTCAGGCAAAGCTGGAACTCACTGAACCATTGTGACCATAAAACACAAACTGGAAAAGTCACCCACAGACGAGCATGTGATGTGTTCTGATGCTACCGTGTCCCCGTTTACACCAAACAGCTACTATTATGTTCAGAAACACCACGCACGTCCCACAATGCTTTTCAACAAACACGGGGAGCCGGTTGGCTGTGTAGTCATGGAGGCAGGAATAGGTGGATATTATGTCCAGTTAATGTCACTAGAGCTCAACAGTTTTATTCAGGCGCATTAAAACATCTCATAACACTGTACAACAAAATTTATAAAATATTTTTTGTTTATTTTAAGTCAAATTTTGTATTTGTTTGAAGATTCATCATGTAATTAAAAAAATTAAATAAAAATCACTTTAGTTTTGACAATTCTATAACATAATACATATCTAATAAAATACAGTCTAGTATACAATTGCAAGTAATACGTTTAAAGAAAAAGAAGTGAATCCAATATTAGTTGATAAATATTTCATTTTGCTGGAAGTCTGTGAATCAGGCACAAGACTCCAGGAGTAGTTCAGCAGTAGCACTGGTGTAGGCTTTAGAATCTAAAACCATGTTCATCCCACACATTAGACATACTAACCCTAACCAACAGAAAATTGGTTTATTTGTTTATAAATAATATAAGATAGATACCAGTAATATAGATCAAACACTTAAAATGTATTCCAAATTTTCTCCAAATCTACCTGTATAATTCTAAAAAAAAAAAAAGACAATTGAAATTTTTTGGAAATCCTCATCAAATTCTGGTTCAGATACATGTGTCACATGACATGTAAAAAATATTTGTTGTTCAGTGTAACAGGAAGTGACAGACGTGTCTTAATGTTTAGATTTGATCCAATAATATGAGTCTAAGGTGCATTCATCTATTCCACTAAAAGAACTGACAACTGAATTTATGCAGTTCACAGCTTTTAAGGAAAACAACATAAATGGGTTTCAGGTGATTATTGAACAAAATCAAGTTATGGTTTCTGTCCCCTCCACTATTTGTTACTGGATGAGAAGAACAGAAATAAAAAGATGCACAGACGCACAGTTTTTAGTCAAATAAGAACTAAAAGTCATCCCATCATGTGTCTTCAGAGTCTGAAATGTTGAAACCTTTGGGGTCTGGGGGTTCTCTACCTCTTCAAGAACACATTTAAAACTGTGGAAGTCTGAGCGCTTGAGGTTGACCTGGTATCATCTGGACTGGACTGAAGTGGACTACAGATACTCACCCTCTGTTTACGAGCGTGGTTCCGTCTCTTAAAAAACAGTATCAGCTTCTTCCGCATTACTTGGTTCCTGCAACAGAAAAATATTTATTTAGTGAGATGGAAACACTTGCCTCTGACATTTAGCAGAAATCATGTGACCGATCTGGTCCAAGGCCAGGACTTCAGTCTAATCCTTGAACTCAGAACCTCCACCTTTTATGAACCTGAGACTTAAAATATCTGTAGACATAGTGTTTGTGCGGTGACGGACAAAGTAGTGGGAATTCTTCTGTTTGCACATGATGGAGGGGGAGGCCAGAGAAACTACCGAGGGTACACGTGGAGGTGGTGTAAGGCAGTCTGAGGTGGACCAGATGGGACACTCATGATGTACTGCACTCACTGGGAAAATCTTACCAAGTATATTTTTCTCATTTCTCGTCAAAATAGCTCATCACACTTAAAATAAGACATACTGTACTTTCTGGACTACTATCTTCTGACGCTGTGTATCCACAGCTCAAACAATGATGTGGCTAATTTGTGTTTCATGCAGCTGTCAAAGACGGAAATAGAGCTGCTGCACATAATCTTGGGATCACTGAACTGATGGTGAGATGATAAGAGACGGGGTGGGTGTGGCTTATAGACCAGGAAAATATGGTAAGCACCTCAAGAGTAACTTTTCAGTGAGATATAAAAAGTTTTTCAGACAATAGAGCTTGAAAATCTAACATTTAACGTGTTCCATTGGCAGATTTTTTTTTTTTTTTTTTTGCTTGAATTAAGCGGGGGGAAAAAATCTTGATTTAAGAAAAAAAAATTTATATTTGCCAATGGAACAAGTGAAAATGATCTTGGCGAGATTTCTTGAAATATGATTTTCAAGGTCTACCGTCCAAAAAAAAGGTTTTATATCACACTAAAAAGTTATTATTTAGGTGATTCTGTCTGATTTTAAGTGTGATGAGATATTTTCATTAGAATTGAGTCAAATGCACTTGGTAAGACTTAGATTTTTGCAGTGCTTATATCGTGCTTTTCCACCTTCACGGAGCTCAAAGCACTTTAATAGCCTCATATTCACCAGTAGGTGCTGCCAGACCAACAGAGTAATTTAGGGTTCACTTTCTTGCCCAAGGACACTTCAACAGTCGGAGCAAGGATTCAAACTGCCGACCCTTCGGTCATTGGACGAGCTGCTCTACCAACTGAGTCACAGCTCTTCAGTGTCAGGAGGTAACTGGACCAGGTGACTCAGCTCAGATTAGACCAAATTATCAGATGGGTTAATGGTGCTGAGCTCAGCTTGACCTCTGACCCGCCTGTATCTGAAGTTCACATGCGGTCAGTGCATTTGTGGCGGACACAGATACTCACGTCTTGATATTGTCGTGGTAGACCTTTGTGTCTGACGGCTGATTGTACAGAGGCTGAAACAGGAGGAAGGGGACAATTAGGACGAGTTCAGCAGCACAGACATGGGCCACATTATGGAAGGACTGGGCTACATCTGGACTAGACCAGGGCCAAACTGAGACTACACCAGGACTAACCCAGGACAGTCAGGAAATACATGCAACCCTTAAATAAAGGAAACTCACCAGCTCCACCTTCGGACCCAGGCCTTCCAGGATTTTATGAGCCTCTTCTGCTTTTTTCTAGAAAACATGAATGTAAAGAACATGATTGAACTTAAATCGTTGAAGGTTCATTCACAGCAGTCTAAAGTGATTCGATTTGTCGTTTGGCTCATTGAACAGTTTTCTGCTACTTTGACACTGAAACATAATTGTTTTTAATACCTTTCTCAGTATGGCTGTAACTAATGGCAATTTCCACAGTGGTACTGTCAGAAAAACAAACCCAGTGGTTCTGCAGCCATGAAGTACATTTTCTTTCCTTTTTGAACAACATTTAGTGTATAACAAGTTGAATGCATCAATATCCAGGTCTCCCTTCTAGATAAAGTTTATACACACACACACACACATACACACACCCCACTGGTCTACCAGCCAAATACTTCCTGGCCCTAAAACAGACCGAATCTGTCCACAGTGATGGTCAGCTCAAGTAATCAAGACCCAGTAATGACTCAAATATTCCAATTCTATAGAAGTAATAAGAGTGATTATGAACTGAAAGGATATGTATGTGTCTGAGCTGCAGGTTCAGACTCCAAACATTAGTGTAAAATAGAACAGACTCATCTGTGCTAATGTTCTAATGGGACGTGCCCTCTGACATATTATCCACTCTGGAACATTTCATAAACCACCACCAGCGCTGATCGGAGTCACATGGAGCAGCTTTTATTATTGTCAGTGTGTGATACTTTTATCCGATGGTCTCATATTTATGACCTAAGAAACCAGAGATGGCACCACAGAATGAACCAAACTGTGGAAATAATGCAGATCAGAGACCAGAGACAAACCATATACAGTCATGGAAAAAAAAATATGAGACCACCCCTTGTTTTCTTCAGTGTGTTATTCCTTTTAATGCTTGGTCCATTTGTTTGGATAAATGTAATGATACTAAGAAAAATAGCTCATGGTAGTTTAATTTCAGAGCTGGTATCTATTCATTTGACATGTTTTCGGGATAATAACCCAAATCACTTCAGTTCTTCCTTCAATATCTATGTCATTGCATTGACAAATACAGTACTTTTATTAGTTGAGCCGCGAAGCGGAATCAACTATTGGAATGAGTACGTATCTTTGTGTGTGTGTCTGTCTGTGTGTGTCTGCCTGTGTGTGCGCAGCCCGGCGCAGCCCAAGTTTTTGGGAGGCAGACCGAAGGCAAAATGCACACGGCGGCTCAACTTGCGCATCCTACCGGTTGCTCTTGTTCATTCCATGTTTTCATTTCTGTCTGTTTTAGTCACATGATACACACAGGAGTAAGGACTGGATTGAATAACCATTATTTTTGATGACTGTTGATGGTCTAATAATAATAATACTAAGAATTTTTCCCGTGACTGTACAGACTGAAGAACTGTGATTTAAGGGACGGTTTGGTTTGCATTTTAGAATCAAATTAATTCACATAAGTCATCTTCTTTAGTTTAATCCTTGGCAAGGCAGCACTGGGACACCTCACATAGAAGCAGTTCATCAAATACAACATTTATACAAAATAAAACTGTGTCATAACATAACCTGGAAACATGAGCATTGACGTAAGCTTCAGACAATTTTATCTCAGAAGCAATTTTCAAAAATGTGCCGACCAGTATATTTTTTAAAAACTATGGAAGGCAATTCATTTAGCAGACCGGGGTAGTTGTTTACCTGCTCTTTCCTGAGCAGCCTATAAGACACATCACAGCGACATCATGTGACGCTTCCGACGACGGCTGCAGGAAGTAGCTGAAACTAGTAAAGCAGGTAAAGAAACTACCTCTGTCTGGTGAATTAATTACCTACAATAACTATACGTGGAAGACAGTGTGACCATATACCAGATATTTAATAAATGTCACAGCAGTGATAAAATGTGTTTTTCCTTTAAACCAAAGTGCATTTAGTGCAGAACAATTCCAGTGTCTGACAAAGTCTGATAAACCAACAACTACACATTCCAGAGTTGAATCAGCCAGAAAATCAACACTTTACCACAAACAAAAGTGAATTTTGTGCACATGCATTACATCTAGTGTTCGTCAGAGTGGAACAACAGTCTTAAACTCATTTTCTTCCAGGGGCCACATCCAGCCCAATATTATCTCAAATGGGCCTGACCAGTTTAATAACATAATAATAACCTAGAAATAATGATAACTCCAAATGTTTATCTTTGTTTTATTGCAAAAAAAAAAAACAACAACAAAACATTAAATTATGACAATACTTACTTTTATATATTTATTATACTTATTTCTCAAGGAAAATAAGTGCAATTTTAATAATACTCTGCCTGAACTTATTTCTCCATGTCCATTATGGATCAGATCTACAAAGACACTAAACAGAAAATTGTTAAAATTATCTTAATTTTCTTTAGATATTTCAGGTTGTTCATATTTGTTCACGTTATTCACATTTTATTGTTACGGGATAGTTTGTAAATGTATATATTTTCATCATTTTATGTGAATTTTGCACAAGTTCAAAGTTGTCATTATTTATAGACATAATGTAATATTTTTACATTAAACCAAGAAGAAAATATGAACTCATTCTTTTTTGTAGGATAATCTGCTATTATCTGACTTTAGATCATATTGGTCTGTATGTGGAACCTGAACTAAAATGAGTTCCGCAGACTTGTCTGTGGAATTCTTGCACTTTGCAAAATCATCTTATGGGCTGGATTGGAACCTTTGATGGGCTGCATGGTTTGGTTAACATTGTGTTGTCATGGGAAACACAATGACATCATTAACAACCCGCCCAATACTAAGTTAGGCATCAACCGATTAGGCTGTCGACTAGTCATTGCAGCCTAATTTCTGTGCAAAATAAGAATAAAACTGTGCGCAAAATAGACCTAAATGAGGAAACATTTTGATTCAGATTTAACAGTAAAGCAGCTGAAACAACATCCAAACGCCAAATGAATGTGGATAAGAGCATACGGTCTGTCTGCATGAGTGGATTCAGTGGAAGTACTGGGACTGAAGCTGCTTGACTGTCAGAAGAAACGACCGACACAATAAAAACTAAATAAATAAATAAATGAGGGAAGGAATGCAGGCATATAATTAACAGTTGGCAGAAAGCTTTAGTGGATCAGGGGTCACATATGAGGGAGACGGACTAACTCTTTATCCGCTCTGCTCATGAGCCCCAACGCCTCCAGACTCAGAGCAGGAGCCGTTTTTCAGCTGAAAGGGTTAATTAGAAAGCCTGAGTGGAAGAGAGGGCGTGGCCTGAGTGGAAGGGAGGGCGTGTCCGTTGTGTCCTACCACAACAGTCTGACACATATGAACTGCAGTAACCTTCCTAAACACACAACAGCTCCAGTCCACAGATAACCAGTCCGACCGCTGCGCAACACCTTCTTAACCCTTTAATGACTCCCATTACAACAGGCCCACATTTACTTAGGGTGGTTTTGCAATAAAAGTCTCACAAAATGGCCTTTTTAAAAAAAAAAAAAAAAAAAAGCAATTCTTTTGCAATTTTTTTCAGGAAGAATTTATCCTTCAGTATCTGTCCATTGATTATCATTACTACATGGAATAATGCTTAACCAACGGAAAATGTTTATTAATGACATTGTATGAGATTATAGAGGTAAATTATTCAATTATTTTCCATGTTTTGATCCATTGTAGTTGTTGTAGATCAGGGGGGTTTTCAAAGTGTGGCATACTGAGCTTCCCCTAAGAAAAAAAGAAAGAAAAGTAGCCCCCTCACCCCATTATTATTACTATTGTTGATGTTATTATTGGAAGGTTAACTTCGTTATTTCTTAAACTATTTTAAAAACATTTAAAACATCTTTATCTTAATTTGCTTAAATGTGCTTAAATATCAGTGTATGTTTTTTTTAATACATTTAACATCTGTGTGTTTTTAACATCTTTTTAAATACATTTTAGAATCTGTGTATGTTTAACACCTCTTTTAACACATCTTAACATTTTTGTGTGTTTTAAGTCAGTAAATACATTTTTACATCTTTGTATGTTTTTAATACCCGCCCCCATATTTTAACACCTTTGTACGTTTTAAAAATTCCACAATTCATTAAGCTTCCTATCCAAAAAAATAACGCTGTAGTTAACATGGTCTTATACTGTGGTTAGCTAACACCCCTGTAAATAACACACTAGGGAGGGGGCATCATCAGGACCAATCCACAAAAAGACAAACAAATAATCATGCTTGGAATTCCTCTGTTTGCTCCTTGCCCTCGACTGTGTCCTCTCTTACTTTCACATCAGGTGTGATTTTGCCCCTCACATGTACTGTAGTTGGCTAACCGCATGTACTGTAGTTGGCTAACTGCATGTACTGTAGTTAGCTAACCGCATGTACTGTAGTTGGCTAACCGCATGTACTGTAGTTGGCTAACCGCATGTACTGTAGTTGGCTAACCGCATGTACTGTAGTTAGCTAACCACATGTACTGTAGTTGGCTAACCGCATGTACTGTAGTTGGCTAACCGCATGTACTGTAGTTAGCTAACCGCATGTTTACACGTTTTTCATTTTTAAAATCACATTTATTTTTTCTTCACAGAAGTCTGCTGATGCCCCAGGTAAGGACCGCCTTACATTTTGAAAACAGCCTTTCTAGATTAATGTGTGTCAATGTTCTTTTTTTGGTTCTTTGGTGTCATTTTGATCCTGTATGATGTTGTATGTTCTTTTTGTGTCTAGTTGTAGACAAAGCTCCTCATTTCACTGACAAACACATCCGTCATCCGATTCAAAAACACACACTGCATTTGTGTATACCCTAGATAGATCTGCAGAGATTTACACATAAATATGTAAACAACATGTAACTATATTGCATAGAAAAACACTAGTGCTTTGACCCATGTAGATCCAAAGGTTCTAGATGTGTGTTTTTTTAACGTTGTCGTGTATTCATACGTGCTGTACTGCATTTGTCCAGCAGTCAAAACAAAACTGCTCTGGCCATAGAAATATGGTTATAAGGCTATTGTATTCAAAATGACTAATATCTACCAAAATATTGGTGCGATCAACCTACCGTTTTCACTAGTCTGTTCACTGACCAGAAATACATAACAATGACAAATTGCAGCAGTCAGCTCTATGTGGATTTAGTGTGACACCCGAAAAACACATGACATATCATATTATAATATAATTATTTTTACTACTTTATAACTTATGTGTACAATTACTTTCTAATGTGTAACTGACTGTTTTTTTACAACGTTAAGTATTACTATTTTCCTATAGACCCTTCCCAGTCACGTGACCTTTGTAACCCCCGCATCCATGTTGGACGTGAATCGGATTCCGTTTCAGCGTAGACGGACGACGGTCGATAAAGTTAAGGATCAAAAATAGACGATTGAAGCGAGTGAGCGATATGGCACCTCCACTAGCAAAAGAAGTAGCACATTTACATGGTGAGCAGAGGGAGAGATATTTGGAAAAGCTAAAAATCACGGGGTTAGACAGCGATGTTTACCTGCTCCCACCTGGACTGTTTGTTTACGTTATGAAATACACAAAGGCGTCGTCG
>JAPTYR010000007.1:28301988-28315488 GCA_029814505.1 Siphamia roseigaster | reverse complement strand
GAAGGGTGGAGGACAAGGGGAAAGGTAAAGGGGTAGATGAAGGGGGAAGACAATGAAATGAGATTGGGCCTTAATTTAAAGTTACTGAAACACAGACACTGCATAGTTATTTGTTTCTGGAAGGCTCTATACTGCATCACGTTTCTTTTTTTACAATTAAATAAGGCCTTAATTTCAGAGCTTGCTTGTCTTTCAACATATTTCACACTGATCTCTATTTTAATTGTGCTTCTTCTGCACCGAGAAGTCCAAACTCCTGCAGTCTTATTGTTTATTGAACTCGTCTTAAAATGGAAGAATGTCTTGTGGTTTTCACATTCTCTGTAGCTTTTTACATTAATTTGTATGTCTGTGCAGGAGAAGTTTTTCGAATTGCTCGAGGATGTGTTTTTTTTTTTTTAAAAGGTCTGAGCTGTGGGTGGCTTCTCTCAGCACTATGATAAATTTTTAATTAAAAAAAAGAGGAAGGAACTCTTAATAAAGCTTGGCCTCCATGACGACAAACGAGTAAAGTTTTACTCATACACATTTTATCTTTTTCTATCCTTAGTGTATCCCGACATGCATTTTAATACTTTATCCCCAGCTTTAAACACAGTTAACTCAACTAGTGTTTGCTAAAGTCTTGGAAAGAAGATGAAATTTATGCCCTAAAAATAAAAACTTAAAATTATTCACTCTTTGGTTATGAATTGTAATCAGTCTCTTATAGAGCAATAGTGGTTATGTCCAAAATTAAACTAAATACAAGCATGTTGTTAAGAACTAGAATTACAACCTTGTGGTCACCCGCCTCTGCCAACCAATCAATTAGCAGTTGATATGTCTGAATGAAATTATGGGAATCTAATTGCAGAAATGGAACATTCTATTGGTACCGTATTTCCTCAAGCTGGGAGTCAGTTACCAGTCATGACTTGATGGTGAAGAGTTTTGAGGTTGACGAGCTTTCTGCATGTTGTGGAAAAAGCAGTTTTGTTGGGTGGCATTCGAAGGTGGAGGATAAACTCCCTATTGTCCGTAGAAACAATAGGGAAAACCTTTATCCTTACACCCTAAATATGACAGTTAGGGCTGGGCAATATGGAAAAAAATCTTATCACAATATTTTTTTTCTTATCAGACGATATTGATATGTATTACAATGTAAATCAAATCACTATTTTTGTGAAGGTTCAATTTTCCATTGTTCATTAGTTAGTTGTGAAGACATCAGAAGATTATTTTTCATTTAAAAATGATTTATTATCTGTCAGAGGTTGAACATGACAAACAACGAAATAAAACATGTACATTTATTTAAAACTAGACTAAAAGTCTGACCAGCAGGTGAAAGCTTTCAAGTTTTAAAAAAGAACACCAACAAAACAGATCATCTTCATCAAACAATGCCAGGGGCATGTACGTACGTTCTGTAACTGCTACAACTGGCGTAAATTGAAAATGAAACTTAAAACGCTTTGAACATCCAACTCTCAGCTTCTATGCTGCACCCTACTTTTCAGTAACCTGGTCACCCAAGTTCTCAGTCATATTTTCTCTGGAAGGAACAGTCATTACCTCCCACTGACGCCCAAACATTGGTGTGTGCTGCGGCTGCTCTTAGGCTCGTGCTATGTGCATTAACCTACCGGACTATAAGCCGCTACCTTTGTCCCAGGCTTTGAGCCCTGCGGCCTATATAACGATGGAGCCAATGTTTGGATTTCCACTGCTCCCTCACCTGGACCTTGCTGCTTCCCAGGGCTGTGGACTTAATGCTTGCTGCACCCTCTCTCCCCACTCCCCAATGGGTAGGGACAAGGCCCCCTGCTCCTGGTATGACTGCCGACCAGGGGGGACTGTCCTCAGTGCGTTGTCATAAGGGATTGGCCCACAGTCCAAAAGGCACCAGAGGTCTGCTGTGATGTCAGTAACCCACCCAACCCATCTTGAAACATGGACCAAGGACTCTAAGGCATGTGTGAGTCAGAGGGTGTCTTCAAAACCCCACAGCACAATGAAAATGAGGGCCGGCATGTGCTGGCTGAAGTGGGATCCTGGTGCTGTGTGCACCACTGGCCTGTCTTGCCTGCTCCTTTTCCTGACACCTGATACCAGACTTTTTTTTTTTTTTTCCCCCTGACACTTGATAACTTTTTTCTGATACCCGACTCTGATGCCTGACTGACGGTGAGGATGTCCTAAAATGTACGCCGTAGACTTTAGTGGTTTCAGTCACAGGAGGAAGAGAAATAAATCCATCAATGACCTCTGTTTGGTTTAATCAGCCATTTTACTGCCATGTTACAGGCACAATTTGGAAACGATCCAATAAAGTATATACATTAATATTTGGGAAATCTTTCTTTGAAATATGTCATGTTGGAGATCTGTGGCATGGAGTTCAGTCCAGCTTAGATACATGTAAAACTATTTTTTCATTTAAAATTTCATGGCTGGCTTATATTCAAGTCTGCTCTATAGTCCAGAAAATACAGTAACTTGCCATGCAATGTTTCAGTGCCAGTCCTGCTTAATTATGATTGGCTGTTCTTACATCTGTCAGCATGGATGAATGAGTTCTATTGGAATTGTATTAAGCATGTCTCATTTATATGTATTAAAAGAACCAAGTATAAAAGTATACATTTTCCTTGTACATTATGTGAAACAGGACACCCTGGGAATCTGAAGAGCTTTTTGAGAGGGTCCCATATTTTTGAGGAAAAGTTATATCACTATGGTTTTATCACCCAGCCCCCAATGACAGTGTATTTTTATTTGATATACAAATAAAGATTTACTTTGGGAAAGTACAGTTTTGAGGTGTTGAATATAAAATTTTATCACAACTTCCTTATTTTGTTACAGATTGGATCATAATTATCATATCAGTTCCACAGTGACAGCGAATCCCTTAGTCTTAGTGAATTTTGTACCAATGTTGTAGAAATTTATATAAAGGCATTCTTGAAACATCACAGACACAAGAATGCACTGGATGAACAGACCGCAGGGTTTTTTCTGACTCTGAATGAATTGGCATCATTCTGATTATGCCCATGCTTACTTTGGTCACTGTAATAATTATATGATTCATGAAAATAACCTTTATCATTTTAAAAACATATGGCTACTGGTTGTACTGTTACTTCATCAAACCAGCACCTCTTTATTTGAGCACAATTAGTGAATGTATAATTTAGTTTGATTACAGATTTCTGGATTATTTCATTATTCACCTGCCTTAATGTCAAAAAATGGAGAGAGAAAAGTGTGATAAACCTTTGGCACCATATAAAAATATCAGTAAAGAAATAGCCTGTTTCTGTTTGGTTAATTAAAAATTACTTTCACCATCACATTGGTGAGATAAACAAAAGGCAGTTTTGGAAATTGGTGTTTTCTGTGAAGCGAGTTGGAGATGGCCACCTCTTGACTCTGCATGCAGGAAATATCTTGGACAGACAGACACACTGGACACATGAAGCCTCAGGCCACGGCTGTTGTCAGCAGAGAGGTATAATAAAATAAATGCTGAAGAAAGCAACTGCGTTCTTCCAAACAGCTGTGCAAGTGAAAGCAGCATGCTGCACCTGTCATGTTTTAATGCCTGAAGTTCAACTTTGACCTGGGATAGGCTCACTTCTAAGGGCCAATTGTGTTCGGCGAGACAGGAGGTGGACATGTTTATAGATCTAATTGTGACTTGAAAGACGAACAGGGTCGAAAGTTTACGTACTGCACCGTAACAGTAGTCTGCGTCATATATACACAAACACATACATAAATATAGACATGTACATAAACATCAAAAGTAATGATTCAGATGCTTCAGTGACATTAATTATTCATGTGCTTTATTGGATTAAAACTTTTGCTTTTATTGGTTCTTGTTCTTCGTATGACTTTTAATTGTTTTTGTCATAAACAACTGCTCTACCTGTTTTGAACTATTCATTTAATTGTTTCTGGTGCTAATACCCAGATAGGAAAGTACCTCTGCTGACCGAAAGTAGCTCTGGCAAGCTGGCCTGCCATTAATCAGAACAGGAGGAAAGGTAATGAAGACTAGACATGCAGGGACGCATCCAATCAGTGAACCACGGGTAACGCGTGCGAGTCTTTGTGTTGTTGCAAACACAGTCAAACGTAATTGACAGGAGAGATGTGGCTCTTGGGCAGAGGATTAGTTTCCACCAAAGCTGGGCCGGCGCTTCCAGCACTGCTTTCCAGGAGATTTATATCTTTGCATCCTTGATAAATCACTTATTTATTTGTGTGTCATGGTGAGTCAGTGTGTTGTGCTGAGGGCAGGGCTACGCCCCTCTTCTCCTCAGCACAACACACTTCACTCAACCCCAATTATTCCATGGCAGCCTATCGCATAGATGCACTGCAGAGGCCATAAAGGGAGCAAATATGAAGTTAGTGCTGCTCTGTCACTTTCCTATCTGCTTTGTTTTTTCTTTGTTTTGGAGTGCTAAGTGATTATAATGCACCGCTTCTGCCAAGCCAACTTTTCAATTAAAATAATGGTTTCCAGTAAAGTCAGCGAGTGGTTGTAGTATGATAAGTCAGTTGGAATAATTAAAGCTGCAGAAAACAAAACAACCATGGTTTTACTCATTTATTTATTTATTTTTTTGCTATTGCATGTGATTACAGAAATTAATAGTTTCTTATTGCAAAATAAAACCTGCAGTTTATTATTTTGGACTCTAAAGTTGTGGTTTGCTGTTTCTGATTTCTGAACAGCTTTACCATGATCCTTCCTTGAATGTACTGGGTTGTAAAATTCTTGTATTTCCTGATGAATATTTGTCCATTCCTTTTACAGTGCTTCATATGTCAGATATTTTTAACTCTCAAGATAATTTTTACTCTTAAGAGGAGCTTTTTTTTTTCTCCAGGTCAAGATATTTATCTGGAAATTTAAAATGCAGTATCAGGTTTCCACACATCTGATGCCCAGACAACGATCAGGGATTTACATAGACTCAGGGATCAAATGGTTGATATATTTAGTCTGTGTGCAGTTGGCTCATTTTCTGCTTTTGTTTGTCCATTTCATTGCAGTAGCTTAAATCATTATTTAGAATATGTCACATTGAAATGCCCTACTCCAGTAGCCAAATGGCGACACCATTATACTGCATTAATGAGCTACATGGCCTATACTATTATGACATAATTGTACATTATATTGTTATAAACAGACTAATGGAGTCGTACTGGATGATCAGAGTCTAATTTACTGTTGATCTGAGGCTGGTAACGTGAGGAAGATCACTTACACAGTGTACGTTGTGTCCATTTACTAGAAAGCACATATGCTGTTTGAGTGTTAAAAACAGGAGTCATGGTGACAAAGGGTGTTTTGACACCTAATAGTATGGTAGAGTGCTGATTCGTGACTGTTTAATTGGGGTTAGAAGATTCTGCTGGTTCGGGTTCGCTTTCGCACTACACTTTGTCAAATGAACCAAACCTTTTGGATAACCTATTCCCCTCCTCACCTGTGGTGGCACTGCATTAAGAATTGCTTAAGGAGAAGACAAAATAAACCAATGAACATGAAACCTTGCTGATATATTGATTAATGCAGGGCAACTTCTGTTTTAATTCCATGAAAACAAAACCTGGAGCTGCATCAAATTTTACAAGCACATTTGTTTAAGTTGTGTTTACCCACAATGCCCTGTCACAATTGTCGTCTGCTTCCTGCATTTGATTTGCCTGAAGTGGACCAAGAGCTATGTTTTTAGGCGAATTAGAGCTTTGATTCGCACAAGAGTACAATTGTGCCTTCACATTTCCCCAAAACAATTACACTTTCCAAGCATTGATTAAACAGTTTGATTAAACAAGGGTTTATGTGAACGTGCACTTAAACTGTGTTTATGTTTTAACCTGTTAAAGTTTAATGCGTGAGAAGGTGAAGGTGAAATCGTAGATGAGGCAATGTAGAAAAACTGGAAAGAGTCATGATGAAACTGATCAATGTGCTGTTGGGATCTCCCGTACGCAGTGTACCTTGCGCTTGGTCATGATTCCTGTCAGCTGGAGTTGTTTATGGAAAGTTTCATACCAGAAAGTGTTCTTTTAAATGTGTGAAACATTGTGAGCTACTGCACGACAGTTGACTAGCATGACTCCGGAAGCAAATAGGTGCTCAGGTTGAAGAAAGGAGGCGCTCCACCTCTATGCTACAGTCTGTGGAGAGCCCTGCACTTGAGTAACCACAATACCACTTTCACCCACTCGAACTCCAACGCACTGATGAGTCACGCTACACATGTCCACTGTGTGGTGGCATTGCGTCATTAATTTAGTATATCGCGATATTAATTTTTTTCCCAGGCCATATTTTTTTCCCGGGAATATTGTGAATGATATGATGTGGCCCACCCCTAATACATTCCCAATTTTTACGAAATTCCAGACTCTTCAATTAAAAAAAATTTAATTTCAATTTCCTCATCGTACTCATCTTACTAAGTCTTTAACAAAGTTGGGGGAAATTCTGGAGCCCAGACATCACCCAAACCCTCAAGAAATGTTTCCCCAGAGCAGCAGAACGGACCTGCTCTAACTTCATTCCTAATATATCTCTAAGATGTGAAAATTATAATGTCAGTTTCTTATTTTATTTAATTTTTTTGGTACCAGGGCCCATCTCACAGCAGTTCATATAAACATGTTGGTTTTTGCATCTGAAATGTTTGGTAAACACAGGCTGTTGGTGTAATTTTGTTAAACCATTTTCATATGAAAGGGGTTGTATTTTCTTGGTTGGTTAAGTCTTTGTTGAAGAAATATGCTACGGCTCATAGGTCACAGGAACATAACAGAAAAAGGATCTAATTAGTTGGCAGCAGTAAAGAAAAAAATAAAAGTCTCCATCTTTTGTTTCGCTAAGAAAAGATGTTCTTTGAGCAACTGTCCTTGAGTGCATTTAGAGGATAAAAATAGTGGAATCAATAAGCTGAATAGATAGAATCAGTAATTAAATCATTAATTATCAATTACAGGATAACTAACTATCAAGATGGTTAGTTATCAGATAACTAACCATCTTGATGGTTAATTATCTGGACTAAAACCTGGATGGAATTGTTAGCCGAAGATTTCCTGTTTCTGTTCAGCTACCTCGTCAAGCACATGTGAATGCACCTCTAGCCATTTCTTCCTCGTTTTTCATCTCCCATCATTCAGATGCACATCTCACCTTCTATTGTATTATCTCCTCTGGTAATTCACTAAGAGTGGTTCGTGCTGTTGAGAGTAGGTGCCTTATCAGATTGTTGCCTGCTAATTATCAAGTTTTATTATCCTGCTCAATTCGAGAGCTTCCTAATCAGCCTCAAGGTCATTCATTCCCAGTAAGTGTTTAGTGCCAAAATCTGGTGTTTTCTGGGAAATGCAGGATTTTTTGGATGACTATTTTGACTGAAAACCCCAAACTTGTATCTTAAGTGATTTGTTTCCTTTCTCAGGCATCCTAAAACTGAGGCCAAGATGAAGAGTTTATAGTGTACTTTTATTGCTGGGTGGAGGGAAATAAACAGCATGCAGGAATGATTTTCCAAAACACTTATCCTTCTCTATGATTCACTCTTGGATGTAAGAGAATGCCTCACAGTCATGAGAACATCATTCTGAGGATCTCAGCCTCTTTAAATCAACAATGTTGTGATTTCAGTTGACAGCCACTAAAGAATTCCCAATATTTAGCATGAATACCTTTTTATCTGCTTGGCATTAATCATGGTCTGTTTAAATCCTTCTGGTGTCTACTGTTCTGGAAATCCAAAATTAGATCTGCACGATTTGGTGGGAGTCGCATTATGATTATCGTTGGTTTTAGATGTAAGTGGATGTGCTTGGTTACTGAGGAAAATTTACATATCACTCATTTTCTCATGTCAAGTCGAGGACTGGGAAATGTTGAATTAATTCAGTTAGTCAGGTTTTTGGTTTCTCAAAATAGTGAAAATCATATTAAGATTGCAGGGAGCTAAAGTCCTAATCCTGCCAACTGTGTCCAGTGGGACTGTATTTTGGGCAAAAATATAATACAATAGTATAATCCACTGAAATATTCCCATGTTTTGTCAATTTAAAAGTAGATTTTACGAGTCAAAACTGTTGCAATAGCTGAAAAAATTGTTAAAGTTTCAAACTGAAAACAAGTAAATAATAAAGATTATACACCTGAAAGGCATTTATGCGACATTGTGTAATTGTCCATATCCACAATCTGAAAATGTTATAATTTTGAATACGTTTTCACATTCCTCTTGAAGATCAACGTATTTTTTTAATCATGTTTTGTGTTCACTTCATGTTGCCAGGAAACAAATTAATTAATTGAAATGGTTATTCATCCAACACATTGTCCTATAGTCAAATCAAACATTCATTCCTTCATTCATTCATTCCTTCATTTAATTTCTGAGCCCGATTTATCCTCACTAGGGTCATGGGGGTCCCTGGAGCCTATCCCAGCTACTTATGGGGGAAGGTGGGCTACACCCTGGATTTGTCCCCAGTTCACTTCAGGGCTGAACATATAGACACAAATAATCACTAACATTCACACCTACGGACAAATGAGATAAAAACCAAATAATTACATTTAAACAAACATAAACCATTTTTTATTAGCTCACCCGGATGAGTTTATGCCGCGGTGATGCGTCCGTCGTCCACAATTCACAAAAATCGTATCTCCTCACTCAATTCTCACCCGATTTACATTCTGATTGGCTTGTTAGGTAGATCTCAGACATGGGCACAAAACTTATACATTTGTTTTGTGAAATTTGCATAATTAAGTAGTTAATTAAGCTAACGAAGCTCCACATGGGGGTCATCACTAAAATCGTATCTCCTCTCTCATTTCTCAACCAATTTCCATTCTGATTGGCTTGTTAGGGAGATCTCAGACATGGGCACAAAAATTATTCATTTGTTTTGTGTAATTTGCATAATTAAGGAGTGAATTAAGCTAACGAAGCTCCACATGGGGTTATCACTAAAATCGTATCTCCGCTCTCATTTCTCAACCAATTTCCTTTCTGATTGGCTTGTTAGGTAGATCTCAATCATGGGCACAAAACGTATTCATTTGTTTTGTGAAATTTTTCATAATTAGGTTGCCAATTAAGACATGTTCCGGATGAGCTCAGCGTCATTGACACTATCTTTAGTATCTTTCCACACAAACTGTGCTTCACACTTTATACTGATCAGCTGATTAAACTATAGTGTCACTTCTTAAGTGTCTAAAAGGTCAAAGGTTAACTCATTAGCATTAACAGATAGCACACATTAGAGCACTGACAGGAGAATTAACTTAAATGTGCCTGTTTTTAATTGCAGAAACGAGTAGTTTACAGACTAAACACAGTTATTCCAGGTAGTTAGCAGATATTTGCATGTTTTTTGCCTGCTGACAGTTGTTTTAAGCTCTAACTGAGCTAATGGAAAGCCGCCATGTAGTTTTGTTCCAACTCGGACAGCTAGCATGTTAAAGTATCGTTAATTTAATTAGACTCCAGCTATGTAAATAATAATGTATTTGTTTTTGTTGTATCTTTATGCTTTAAAGGCTCGTTGTTTTGCCAGTCACTATTACACATGGGTCAAATAACGAACTACATGCATCTCGCAAATACTAGATTCAACTGACAAAATTTGGTGACTATAATAAAACAGACTCCTGAGGTAAAGGGTGAACCAGTAAACTAAACAGGCACCTGCATGACACAAACAACTGTGATTAGTAATGAGTATGCAAACACCATCAGCCAACAAGCATCAGAGCATCTTCAATAAATGAGTTCATAAATAGCAATAGCATTATTATAAGGCTATTAAATGCATCATTAAGAGACAAATCCACTGAGTATAGAGAATTAAGCAAAACTTACAAATGCTTGTGTCCGTTTTGCATGTTTCATTATCTTTCCACTGCAGAAGCTGCATTAAAGCAGACTCTGGTTCCCTCCATCCTCTGACAACGGCCACATCTGCCTTATTTTCCCTCGACAGCTCTGATAAAAGCTGGAGGTTTATGTTACTGTTTACAGCTGGGCGGAGGTGAGGGGTGACATGACATTTAACCATTTCACTGTTACTTTGAAGCATGGAATGGATGATTTAGTTTAAATATTGAGAAAAATTCAACTGTTTTTTTTACCTCTTTTTTTTTTTTTTACTATGTTTTGCTGATAGAACTGAGGTATGGAAATAAGCAGTTGTCAAAAAGAAACTGATTTAGAAAAAGGAAAAGACTAAACTAAATCTACTGAAACCAAATCACAATACGAGTTCTTTCTTTCTTTTTTCTTTCTTTCTTTTACTTCATTTTAGTTCATTTTTGGGGGGGATATTCTTCTATGTTATTTTATTTTGTAAATATTTATTGGGTTTTGTTCATTTTGTTGCTTATTTTAATTATTTTTTCTACATTTAGTTTATTAATTTTTTCTTCACTTTTGTTCCCTTGGTGTCTTACTTTGTTCAAGTTATTTATTATTTTGTTGGTTTATTATTCATTTTTGTTGGTTTTTATTGATCACTTTGGTTGTTTTTGTAATGTTTTTTTGCTTATTTTATTCTTTTTTACTGGAACTGCTAAAGTTTCAGGAGTTAATGGGTAGAAGTACAAATGTTACATATTTTGAAGCTAGAAAGATGCTATAGGTTTTATGGAACTAAGAGGAAATTCAACAGTTAACTCGCTTAGACAAGCTAAGAGTCAAGAAGGTGAAAAGTTTCAAGGTTAACTGCTTTTTTTAATCAACACATATTAGCACTTAGCATTAGCAAATCCCTGTTTTTTGTACAAATGACGTTAAACTGTTCTAAACTATTCTCTATTCTTTAATTAAAATACATATACATATGGTAATGAGTCAGTTAATTAATGAATTTCCGATATGAAATTGGAAACCCTTTTGCACAGAATTAAGTTATAATTTTGTCTTTGTTACATTCCCTATGCTAATCTAACTAGCATTAGCTGGTGGCTCCAGTTTTTTCTGACAGACTTGAACGTAGCCTACTTTACCTTTGGATGCTTTTAAAAAGTTCCATATGCGTTATAATACATATTTTAAAAATCTAAAATATTTCTAATATCCTGTTTATTTCGGACCTAAAGATGCTGGACATGTGATGTTAATTTTATTTATCAAGTCATCTTTGCAGTTACGAACCGGCGACCATACTCGAAATCCCCAAAAACGTCACGGTCTTGAACGCACCATTAACTCCATGTACGGACATGGGAAGTGTGGACCAAAGACGAGTTTCCGTGTAAAACGCGTCCCATCTCTGCTCCTGCCATGGCTAAAGCATGGGTTTGTGTTCTTGTAGCACTATTTTACACGACTTCAGCTGAAGAGACCAAACTAAAATATAAACCTGCCACTAAACCGGTCCGACTGTTCACAGAGGAGGAGCTGCAGAGATACAGTGGTGCAGAGGTAAAGAAAAAAACAAACAAACAAAAAAATACCAAATACAACGTGTTTGTGTTTACCTCCTGTTGCAACCATCCATGTTTACAACTTCTGTGTGATGAAAATGACATTAAATCCCTTTGTTTTTATTTATTTTAGGATGGACTGCCTATTTACATGGCAATTAAAGGAGTTGTGTTTGATGTCACCAAGGGAAAAGGTATGTACAACCTAATAATAAGCAACATTTAGGTTCAGTTTGTTAAATCAAAGTCTGCTGTAATCCTCTGGAAATCTTTCTTTGACATTTACAGAGTGTAAAATATTTAAACCCTTCACAAAGCAACTTATGCATTAGATCATTACACTACACTTGATGCATTTCATGTTGCATTCAGGGCTAACTTTGTACTCATCCTGTTGTAAATATTGCAGAGTTTTATGGAAAAGATGCACCATATAATGCACTGGTTGGGAAAGACTCAACCCGAGCAGTGGCTAAGATGTCCCTCAACCCAGAAGACCTGACATCAGACACTGTGAGTTGGTGTATGACTGGACAGATGCCAAACTAACCCTTTTCACACCAAACACCTCACTGTCTGAACTGCTTTTCAGTGGTTTTCAAAGTTAACTCCCATCAGTGTGCAGCATTGTCCTCTGACACCTGAAAATCAGCTGCAGAAAACAATGGAATCATATGTTAGGCTGTGTGTGTTTTGGCATCTCTGTGTCTCAGTTAAGCATAGATTTATTTTATTACCAGTGTATTTTACACTAAACAGCCAAATACTTAGTTTTATTAGTCAAAAACTAACAGTCCAATATTTTTACTTGCACTTTATTCGAGAAAGCAGTGATTTTTCCCTACCAATGTGTTGTTTTATTTACTTGTAATTAACAACTAATCAATCTAATTCAGTTAGTCAAAAAACAGCTATCCTTATAAAGAGCTGTGTCATATTAAAGGAAACCCCTGCTGGATGTGGTCTCTTCCAGAAAAACACTGACCCTGTTTACATGCACACTAAAAATCTGAACATTACCTAATTTCTGGAGTTACCAGATTATTGAAGAGATCTTGTTAACATTATTATCTGATATGCTTTTTTAGTTGACAATTGTAATCTGATCATGAGAAATTAGATTAATACACCTGGATTTATGTCTTTGTTTTTGTTTTTTTTTTTTACATTCTGCACACATGTAAAGCAAAAATCTTAAAAAAAACATTGTCATTGTGACATTGTCCAATATAACTGGAGGACAATAGGAAGTGTGATTCTACCATCACTCCATGTATGTATGTAAAAAAAAAAAACATGACTGAAACATGTAAACCACTTTTTTTTTTTAATTATTGCAGTTTCGAAGTGTAAGTAAAAGCATCAGATCTGATTATTACAATTATCTGATTACTCCCATGTATTGGATTTTCTTGATCATGTAAACAGGCTCACTCTCTGTCACAACAGTCTCAAAGTCATATTTATTTAATTCATTTTCACTTCATTTCATATATTTAATTATTTGTCAGGGACAGACGTATAAAGCATTAAGCTAATTCACAACCCTCGTCCCTGGATGGGCTTTTCAGTGAAGAAACAGAAAAAAGATAAAAGGAACAATCTAAGAAGAAATATAGACACCATTGTATAAAACATTACAAAATAGTAAAATAGTACCATAATACAAAATATAAATACAGTAATCCATTGACCCTCAAATATCACAAATAACTTGCACTTAAAAATTGACCTAATGGAAAAATGACAATGTCGACAAAACTCTCGTTTTCGATTTAAAAGTTTCTGCTCATGTCAGAGGTGGTTTTTCAGGCGTATCGCAAATGGTATATTGCGCAAAACTGTAATGGAAAGAGTTTTTTTCGCAAGTAGTCAGGTGAATTAACGAACGGATGTTGACAGACGTTATAAAAGCAAAGAAGAAGAGTTTTTAGATAAAGGTGGTTGAAGTGAACGTCTGAAGGATGAGCCCTGACAGCGTCATGTGGAAAGAGCAGAGTTGAACTAACACACACTTT